>JAPVCG010000043.1:268161-371822 GCA_029606305.1 Paecilomyces fulvus
ACATTTTGTAAATTGTATTTTATTATATGTTCAATTAATCTTTAAATTATATTGTCTCAGTCATGATACTTTAAGTATTACATTGTACTCTTCAACTTTGGTTACATTAAAGTTAAGTAATTTTAAATGGTTCTGAACTGATACTGATATTATTTTTATCTTTGTGGTTAAAAACTATCTTAAGTTTTCTTCATTAAGTTCTGAAATTAATATTAACTACTATATATTTTAATCTGTTGTAATTTTCTTTAATGTGTTATGTTTGCTAAATATATATCTAAGTAGCAAATATACTATGTTCATAATCATTGCTGTTGTTTTTGTTAATATAGTGTATATATATTTTGTCAATCTGTCAACCACTATAAAAATTATGTCATGTGTAATTTTATTCTTTTTTAATGTTGGTAGTTATATAATAAAGTTTATAATAATTCATTCTTATAGCTTTGCTGATATTGCTAATAATTATAATTCTCTATAAAGTAAATGTCTTTCTGTTTTGTTTCTTTGGCATTCATCACATTTTCTAATATACTTGAGAATTGTTTTTCTTATGTTTGAAAAGTAATAGTTTTTAAATATTGCTTCTTTAGTTTTCTTAATTTCAAAATGTTCTTTTGTTGATGAATTATAATGTTGTCAAATTATTTTCATTCTTGCTGTATGTGGCACATATATTAGCTCACTATAATATAGTATTTTATTTTCTTTTATAAATTAGTTTAATTTTTCTTTAATCAACTTTAGATTTTCATTTTTGATAATTTCTTTTTAAATTTTTGTCAATAGTTTCTTATTAGCTGTCTTAATTGTTATGATTACTGTTAATGTTGCTGTTTAATTATTGTATGTTATTATTCTATGCTTTTGAAATCTCAAAAGTGCTAATTTTAGTTCAAGAACTTTTTTTTTGTGATTTGATTATTTGCTAAGTACATTTACTCTTTCATTTTGTTTTTTGTTGCAATGTTCAATTGTAAAGTTGTAGTTTATTAGCACTTCTACTCATTTTGCTTGTCTTTATATTAACACTTTAGTCATTATAAAGTAAATAAAATTCTTGTAATTTATAATCACTTTGATTATGTGTTTTGCTTTTTTAAAATAAACTCTTCAATAGTAAAATGCTGTCACTATGGCTAAAAGCTTTTTATTATAAATTTTGTAGTTCAATTTTGCTAAAATTATTTTTCTTAAGTAATATGCTATTGAGTGTAGCTTTTTATTGTTGTTTGCTTGCAATATAACTATTTTTATCACATAATCTGATGTGTTAATTTTAAGAATTGTTTTTTTTTGAATTGTGTTGTTTTAATATTAGTATAATTGTAAGTTTTATTTTGACTTCTTTAAATGTCTTTTCTTAGTCATTTTTTCACTGGTATTTTGTGTTTTTCTTAAGCAAATTAAATAGTGGCCTCATAATATTTGTGTATTAATTAATGTATTTTTAATAATAATTTATCATTTTAATGAATGCTTATAGCTTTTATAAATTTTTTAATGCTAGCCAATCTCTAATTGTCTGAATCTTATTTTTATTTGTTTATATCTCTTTTTAAATAATTCAGTGCTTTAGAAAATTTATTTTCTGAATATGAAATTCATATTTTTTTTAATTTCAATTGTAGTTTCACAATCTGTAACTTGTATAATACTAGCTTGATATGTTTTATATAATTTTTATAGCTTTTGAAAAATACTAAGATGTCATTCAAATAAACTATAATAAAGTTATATAAATATTTACCTAGCACTAAGTTGATAAACCTTTAAAATATCACTAGTGCATTTGTCAATTCAAAAGACATAATTTTATATTTGTAATGTCTGAATTTTGTTCTGAATGCTGTTTTTCATTCTTTGCCTAGCTTAATCTGTAGTTTATTATATATGTCTGTAATGTTAAATTTTGTAAATCATTTAGTTTCTCTGACTGCTGCTTAAATTTCTGTAATTAATAATAATAAATATCTATTCTTGATTATAATTAAATTCAATGGTTAATAATTCACATACAGTTGTAAGCTTTCATTTTTCTTTGATATAAAAAGAACTGAGTATTCTGCTGATAATGTTAATAACTATACATAACTTTTTTATAGATTTTTTTCAATGTAATCTTTTAGCACTTTTAACTTCTTTTCTGATAGCTGATAAATTAGTCTGTAGATTAATTTCTTCTTTTTTTTAAAAGGTATTTTATAATTAAATGATTTGCACTTTAGCAATTTTTCATTAATACTAAAATCAAAGAGATTCTGAAATCATTTATATTCTTTTGATATTTGTAATTTATGTTATTGCTCTGTGCTGTTTAGTTTATGTGTTTGATTATGCTGTTTCTTTTGAATGTGTATGTCTTTGAGTGTAGTTTCATTTTTTGACTTGCTGTTTGTAAGATTTTTAAAATTTATTGATTCTTTTAAATTTAAAATTTTGATTATTTTTTTTAACTCAGTCTTTGTAGTTAACTTTATTTTCTTTTCTCTAGAAGTGGTTTTTTTTAGCTTCTGTGTGTATATACATCTGGTAAACTATATTTTATTTTATGTTCAATTAATCTCTAAATTGTGGTGTTGTAATTATGATATTCTCAGCATCATGTTGTAGTTTTTAATCTTTGTGACATTGAAGTTAATTATTTTAAAATAATTTTGTACAAACATAAATAGATGTTTTATCTCTTTGGTTAAGAGATTTTTTAAGTCTTCTTCATTAAGCTTTGAAATTAATATTAACTTGTGTTTTGTGTTTCTCAAAATTTATAATTTCTTTATGCAATTTAAATTTATAAAGTTTCTAATAGCTTTTAAGTCAACTAGTACTTTAGCTAATTGTTTTATAATTTAAATCTGAAGCTTAATGTATTTTTCACTAATTATTGTTGCTAATTAATTTTTTTTGTTTTTTTTAAGTTCTGATGAAAAATATTCTTTCATTTTTTCACTGTAATGTGTGAGACAATTGTCATCATAGCATGTTATTCAATGCATTGCTTTGTGTCTTAAGTGTTTCTGAAACTCTGTTACAGACCAATCAGACAGGCAGTAGAAATATGTAAGAAAAACAGATGAAACTTTGCAAAATGACAATAGAAAGTGATTAGTCACATAACAAGAAGAAAGTTCAAAATCACATGACAAGAAATAGTCCATGAAAGACTATGAGAAAGTAGTCCACTAAAGACTAGAGAATTGTAGTTCAGCAAAAACTACCAAAAAGAAGTTCATATAAAACTACTAAGAACCACAGAAGAAGAACTAAATCATAAAATATATAAAAATGCTCATTTTCACTCTACAAATGTATTTAGTTCTTCACACTTAATATTATATTGTTTATTTACTATTTACTACAGGTCAGTAAAAATAATACTGAAAGAATTATGATTTGATTAAACTTTACTTTTAACTTAGCTATTGTTACTCAGTTGAGACTCATCAAGTTACTCAATATACAAAGCTTTACTTAATAAACTGTGGTAAGCAGACTACATCAATTGCCTAAAGACAAGACCTAAGCAGGTTTAGGTCATTAAAAAGAAACCAGGTAAAGTGTTTCATTGAGCCTTCTTTAACAAACAGTATAATAGAATAGCTAAAAAGAATTTTAAAGTGATAACACATTAAGTATTCTTGACTCTGTTACTGAAGGCTTAAGTATTATAATCAAGAATAGCAAGTCATCATGTTAGCATCTAAGACAGCAGAAAAGCAACTAGCTGTGAAATTAGCAACTTCAGCACAGTCACCACTAATGACAATATCTGAAGATGATAATGAACTGAACAATTTGAAATTGATAGAAGAAATCAGACAGTTGTGCACAATGATATAAAAGAATAACATAAAAGATATTGAAAAAAGACTTGAATAGCTTTAAGAAATAATTTAAAAACTTAATAAACCACAACACACACAACAAACTATCACAACTTAACTTAAACCACCAAAACCTAAACCATTTAATGAGCAATCTCACTGTTTACAGGCATTCTTCATTCAGCTTGAATTGTATTTTGAGATGACAAAGATTATCAGAGATTATAACAAAATCATGCTAGTGATATTCTACATAAAAGAATTAGCATTTGATTAAATCAATTTTATTGTGAAGAACAGAAAAGAAAACTAAAATAATAAAGAAAATCAAGACAAAATCATCAAGTGAGTATTCAGCAGATACATAAATTTCACTACAGAATTGAATAAGATTTTTAAAGTGATTAATTAAACCAAAGTTATGAAATAGAAACTATGATGACTCTGACAGACTGAATTAGCCAGATAGTATACAACACAGTATTAACAAATTATGTCTCACTTACAATGGGAAAATAAAGTGCAGGTTGTGATATATAAACAAAAACTAAAAAAAGAAGTTCAGAACAAATTAGTCAAAAAAGAATTGCTTACCAACATTGATAAATTGATTAAACAATTTATATAAATTGATGACAAAATTTATGAAAGAAAGTTAGCTAAGCAACAAGTGAGACAATGGAGAAATGATGGACAGTTTACATAGCACTTATAGTACATCAATCAAGAACAATAGCAAAAGAAATTTAAAGTGAACCTTTACAGGCCACAATCAATAAAATTGAACACAACACAACAGAAAGACAAGACTAAGACTAAGCTAGAGAGCAAGCAAAAAAAAGAAATCATATGCTATAACTGTGTTACAAACCAACTATGAAAAAGCATAACTGTGACACTCTGATAAGATGAGACTTTATAGCACAGCACTAAAGCAAGGCAGACTTAAGAAATAATCACAAGATCATGTGACAATTTGATATACCAACCCAGTGGAATGCACAGACTGGTATACAGAATGGTATACAATATAGCAACAAGTATAGCAAGGCAGATGGTATATAAAATGGTATACAGAGAACTAAATATATAAAAAAGCTCATTTTCACCTAGCAGATATATTTAGTTCTTTGCATTCAATTTTTGATTATATTATCTATTATCTACTACAGGTCAGTAAGAACAGTACTGAAAGAATTACAATTCAACTAGACTTTACTTCTGACTTAGCTATTGTTATTCAGTTGAGACCCACTAAGTTACTCAACATATAAAGCCTTATTTGACAAACTGTGATAAGCAGACTGCATTAACTACTTACAGACAAGATTTAAGCAGATTTAGATCATTGAAAAGAAACCAAATAAAGTGTTCTATTGAGCTTTCTCTAACAAACAATACAATAGAATAGCTAAAAAGAATCCTGAGGTGGTAACACATTGAATGCCTTTGACCCTGTTACTGAAGGCTTAAGTATTATAATCAAGAATAGCAAGTCATTATGTCAGTATTTAAGACAGCAGAAAAACAACTGGCTGCAAAACCAGTGACCCCAGCACAGCCACCACTAATGACAATGCCTGAAAATAATGATAAACTAAATAATTCAGAATTAATGAAAAAGATTGAATAGTTGTGCATGATGATACAAGAAAACAACACAAAAAATATTGAAGAAAGACTTAAACAGCTTTAAGAAATAATCCAAAAACTTAATAAACCACAATGTGCACAACAGACCATCACAACTCAACTCAAATTACCAAAACCTGAATCATTTAATGGGCAATCTCACTGTTTACAGGCATTTCTCACCCAGCTTGAATTGTATTTTGAGATGACAGAAATTATCAGAGATTACAACAAGATCATGCTAGTAATATTCTACATGAGAGAATCAGCATTTGATTGAATTAACTTCATCATGAAGAATAGAAAAGAAAACTAAAATAACAAAGAAAATCAAGATGAGATCACTAAGTAAGTATTCAGCAAATACATAGATTTCACCACAGAATTAAATAAGGTTTTTGAAGTAATTAATCAGACCAAAGTCATAGAACAAAAACTGTGATAACTCTAACAGATTGAATCAGCTAGACAATACATAATGCAGTACCAATAGATCATGTCTCACTTGCAATGGGAGAACAAGATGCAGGTTGTGATATACAAACAAAAACTAAGAGAGAAAGTCCAGAACAAATTAGTCAGAGAAAAATTACTCATTAACATCAATAAATTGATTAAATGATTTATATAAATCAATAACAAAATTTATAAGAGAAAGTTAGCTAAGCAACAAGTGAAACAATGAAGAAATAGTGGACAGCCTACATAACACTTATAGCACATTAATTAAGAACAATGACAGAAAGAATTTAAAGTGGACCCTTACAGGCCACAACTAATGGAATTGAATGTGACACAACAGAAAGACAAGACTAAGACTAAGCCAGAGAACAAGCAAAAGAAAGAGATTATATACTATAACTGCCAGAAGAAAAAGCATATAGCTAAACACTGCAAATCACTTAAGAAAAAGACATAATGGCTTAACATAACAAGCAATGAAATCAGTAACAATGACTTTCTAGAGATTGACTTTAATGATGAACTTGAAAGCCAAGAATGAGCACAATATAAAGAGTTACAGCATTCAGAATATAAAAAAAAAACTAAGAACCAATTAAGACACTCAAAGAGACAATGAGACCATACAAGATCATGACACAAATTGAAGATAAAATGAATGAAGTATTCTGAGAGATACCTAAAGAACTCAGCCACAATAACAGCATTAAAAAGCAACAGATTGTGAAATGCATAAGAACTGAAATAGACTTCACAGTTGAGACCATCATCAACACAGTGAAGATGGCAGTAATAAAACTAAATGAAAACATGAGTGATGCTTTAGAAGATGTTGAGATAATTATAAACTAAATTATAAGTATTAAGCAATACAGAAGAAAAAAAAAACAACAATGTCAAATAAAGAAGATAGCAGAGCAAGATGACTTAAACAATGAAATCATCAGATGATATGCACAAGAACAAAGCATACAACAAATTTATAAAGAACTAATAGAAAACAATAAAAATTCCACCATCAAAGAATAGCATAAAGTTAGTGAAACACCTGAGAAATCAGAAAGCAAGCAAAAATTGCTTGAGACTGAAGAAAAACCAAACAATGAGGCAACTGAGGCTGAGACACAAGTGATAAATTTCACTTTGCTAAACTCAGATAAAAACAGTTATAAGCAAGAGACTCATTGAACTGAGACCCAAAAGAATTCCTCACAGAGAGAAATATTAGCTTACTGTGATAAGTTAGAATGTATATGTATAGAGTATCAGAGACACTCACAGCACAAGAACATGCATTGAATAGCATATTATAACAACTATTGCATAAAGCACTATAGTGTGAAGGTCAGCAGTGTATATTTTCCATAAAAAAATCAAACCAGAAGACAACAATAAAAGTGACAACATCAGATGACAGTGACAGCCAAAGGCTGACATGTCAAGATATAGACTAAGATTATGAGCTAGCTAGCTAAAGTGCTAGTTGACTCAGAAGCCACAGAAAACTTTATGAATTTAGAACTTATGAAGAAGCTATAAATCTTAGAAATAGTCAAACAATAGTTAGTACTGATTTCAGAACTCAATGAAGAGAATTTGAGATAGTTTCTGACCACAGAGATAGAATTAATACCAGTCTTAGTTTAAAATCATTTGAAGTTACTCAACTTTGATGTGACTAAAGTTAGAGAGTATAATGTGATACTCAGAATATTATAATTAAAACAACACAATTCAGAGATTAATTAAACACACAATAAGATACAGTTCACATGATGTACATGTGAAATAAAGTCAAAATAAAATCACTTGCAGGTCTCAGAGAGTTGAGTAAGAAGCAAAATAAAGTTAGCCACAAAAGAGACTGAGTTGAGAGAAACAATTAATGGTCCTAGAACAAAAAGACAGACAAAGTCTAAAAAGCCTACAGACAGCAAGTTGATGAGTGAGACTACATGAAGAGACATGCAAACTCAAGAGAGACAGCATAGTTAGGCACTATACAGCACCACAGTGAGCAAAAGAGAAACACAAGAAGCAACAAAACCAACAATTTCAAAGAAGTATAAGCAATTCAAAAATCTCTTTGATTTTAGTATCAATGAAAAATTGCCAAATCACAGACCATTTGACCATAAGATATCTCTAATGAAAGAGAAGAAACTGACATGCAAACTGATTTACTCAATGTTAGAAAGAGAAGCAAAAGTTATAAAAGAATACATTAATGACAAATTGAGATGAGATTATATTAAACTAGTGACATCATTAGCAGAATACTCAGTGTTATTTGTGCCAAAGAAAGACAGCAACTTATGATTCTGTGTCAACTACAGACAGCTAAATGAGATTACAATCAAAGACAAATATCTGTTACTGTTGATTACAGAGATACAAAATGCAGTATGAGAAGCAAAATGATTTACAAAATTTGATGTTGCAAACACATACAACTGAATACAGATTAAACCCAGAGACAAATGAAAAATGGCATTTAGAACCAAGTTTGAACATTATTAGTACAAGATCATGTCTTTTGAATTGATGAACACACCAGTAATGTTTCAGAGATTTATTAATTCAGTACTAGATAAATATTGATTTAACTTTGTTATGACTTATTTAAATGACATTTTAGTATTCTCTAAGAGCTTTGAAAATCATGTCAGACACATCAGAATGATACTACAAAGACTACAACTAGCAAAACTACAACTCAAGCTAAAGAAGTGTGAATTCCATGTTTAAAAAACAGACTTTCTAGAACATTGAATTACTCAAGAAGAAATACAAATAGATCAACTAAAGATTTAAGCAATCAGAGATTAGCCAGTATCAATAAATTTATGAGAATTACAAGCATTCATTAGAATGATAAACTACTACAGACAATACATTGGATAATACACAGATATCATGAGACCACTATTCAACCTTTTGAAGAAGAAAAGAAAGTTCTAATAGACAGAAATAAAACAGAAAGCATTTGAAGAAATGAAGACAAAAATGACAATGGCACTAATGATCAAACAGCACAATCTAGTGAAGAAAATAATCATTGAGACCAACACATCAGACTACACAATTGAAGCAGTGATGTCACAGCCAGATGACAATAAAAGACTATATTCAGTAGCATATTATTTAAGAAAAATGATATTGGCAGAACTTAATTATGAGATTCACAACAAAGAATTGTTAGTCATAGTGACAGCATTTTAGCAATGAAGAGTATATCTCAAAGAAGCCAAGCACATGATTAAAATGATCATGAATCATAAAAATCTTACTTACTTCACAATAACTAAAGTGTTAATGCAAAGACAAGCAAGATGGGCAGAAATATTGGCAAATTACAACTTCAAGATTGAACATTGCAGTGAAGAGTAAAATAAATGAGCAAATACACTTAGCAGATAATCATACCACAAGAAAGAAGTTCTTGAACTAGAACCAGTGCTATTGAAATTTCAGAAGAATGGAATAATGACATACAATAAACAGACAGTGATATTAGCAGCAACAATAACTATTGAGAGTCAAGATAAAGAACTGATATAGATTATCAGATAGAAAATTACAAAAAATAAGAATCTTAAAATAATCAAAAAAAAGATTGACAAGATAACAGAAGACAATGAATTAATCTACTACAATAAATTGATATATATACTGTTTACAGCAAGAGAAAAAGTGATTAAAAGATATCACAAGCCACCAATGAAAGGACATTTTGAAACTAAAAAGACAAAAGAATTAATATTAAAAAACTTCTATTTTTCAAACATGCAACAGACAATATACTGATACTTGAAAGAATGTGACACTTGTCAGAGGAACAAGACAGTGAAACATTTACCATATAAAGAATTACAATTACTTGCAGTACTCACTTGACCTTGGGAATAGATTACCATGAATTTTATTACACAACTACCAGAGTTAAAGAAGAACAGAATTACATACAATACTATTCTTATAGTGGTGAATAAATTAACAAAATATACATATGCAATACCAATAAGAATAGATGCAACAGCCTCAGAGACAGCATATCTACTACTTTAATATGTGTTTAGTGAACATGGTACACTAAAGAGAATTACAACAGACAGAGATTCATAGTTCACATTGAAATTATAAAAGATGTTGATGGACATGACTAGTATTAAGCATAGACTCAGCACAGCTTATCATTTACAAACAGATGAATAAACAGAAAGAATAAATTAAATGATTGAGCAGTATTTACAAAACTACACAAATTATAATCAGAGCAATTGAATTAAACTGCTACTCATGACACAATTTGCATACAACAATTTAATCAATGTAACAATTAAAAAAACATCATTTTATACTAATTTTGGGTATAATCTCAAATTTGGCAGTGAATCAAAGAAAACATGAGAAATAAACCACAAAGCAGAAAAGAAAGTGACACAGCTACAAACATTGCATGAGCAACTATGAAAAGATATTAAATTTGTGAACCTCAAAATGGCAGTTTACTATAATAAAACTCATCAGAGAGGACCTAATCTAAAAAGAGGGGAAAAAGTATACTTGCTATGCAAAAACATTAAAATGAAATAATCAAGCAGCAAACTTGACAGCAAGAAAATTGAACCATTCATTATCAAAAAGAAAATCAAATCAGTGAATTACAAATTGAAACTACTAGACAGCATAAAGATACACTTAATTTTTCATATCTCATTATTGGAACCAGCACCACAAAACACTCAGATGCAAAATAAAGAAATCAAAACCACAGAAGAAAAATACAAAGTTGAAAGAATTCTAAATGAGAGAAAAGTCAATAAACAAACACAATACCTAGTGAAGTGAAAGAGATATGATACCTTAGAGAACACTTGAGAACTCATTAAGAATTTAACAAATTGCTAACATCTGATGAAGAAATATCAAGGCTGGCAAAAGTTCAGAAACTAAGACTCAAATTACAAAAAAGTTAACTTATTGACAAATCATTAGAAGTAGCTGATAGCTTTTGACACTAATGATCATTCTCATTGGCCATACAATGCAATTTGGCTGCATTCTCAGAGGAATTTAGTTCTTTAAGAATTTCAAGAACATAAGCATTATGATCAGACATTTTAAAACCACACTTTTTCAGAAATTTGCAATGCTTTCAGAGACAAAGAATTTTGGAGAACAAAAGAGCCTGCTGCTCTTTAACCTTAGTTAATTTAGCCTTCAATCTATCTTCAGCAGATTGAAAATCACATCATTCTTTATTGCTATGAAAATGCTTTTCACATTTTTGACCACATTTAGTACACACAGCACAGTTTTTGCAACAACCATTTATTTTGCAAGAAATATCATAAGAAAAACAATATTGACAAGAAAACTTAACAACAAAACTGTTCTTTTCAATCTTCTCAAAGCAATGGCAGCTTTCACAATACTGATCACAAAGAGAGTTAGTTTTTGACACATGCTTACATTGAGAAGGCATAATAAGAAAGAGAAGACATCACTTACAGAAAAAAGTTAAAGTCACAATGGCAATGAGAGTAAGCACTCTATTTATGAGTCTTCAAAAATGAAGATCTTGAAGAGAAAGAATGATATTATAAACCAATTATAAAGAGGCATAACTATAACACTCTGATAAAATGAGACTCTACAGCACAGCACTAGAGCAAGGCAGACTCAAAAGACAATCATAAGATCATGTGATGATTTAATATATCAACCCAGCAGAATACATAGACTGATATATAAAATGATATACAGTATAGCAACAAGTATAGCAAAGCAGATGGTATATAAAATGATATATAAAGAACTAGATATATAAAAGAGCTTATTTTCACCCAGCAGATGTATTTAGTTTTTTACATTTAATTTTTGATTATATTATCTACTATTTACTATGGGTCAGTAAGAACAGTACTAGAAAAATTATAATTTAATTAGACTTTACTTCTAACTTAGCTATTGTTATTCAGTTGAGACTCACCAAGTTACTCAATATACAAAGCCTTATTTAATGAACTGTGGTAAGCAGGCCACATTAACTGCTTACAGACAAAATCTAAGCAGGTTTAAGTCATTAAGAAGAAACCAGGTAAAGTGTTTCATTGAGCCTTCTCTAACAAACAGTACAATAGAATAGCTAGAAAGAATTCTAAGATGATAACAAACTGCCAAAAGAAAGAGCATATAGCCAAACACTGCAAATCATCTAAGAAAAAGACACAATAGCTTAATGCAACAAGCAATGAAATTAGTGACAATAACTTTTTAAAGATTGACTTTAGTGATAAACTCAAAAGCTAAGAATGAGCACAATATGAAAGATTACAGCATTTAAAATATAAAGAAAAAGATTAAAAATCAATTAAAACATTTGAAAAAATAATAAAACCACACAAAATCACAACACAAATTGAAGATGAAATAAATAAATATTTTAAAAAACACTTGAAGAACCTAGCCACAATAACAGCACCAAAAAGCAACAGATTGTGAGACATATAAAAACTAAAACAAACTTCACAGTTAAGACCATCATTAACATGGTAAAGATAACAATAATAAAACTAGACAAAGACACAAGCAATGCTTTAGAAGATGTTAAAATAATCATAAATTAAATTATGAGTATCAAGCAACACAAAAGAAAAAAGAAATAATAACACTAAATGAAGAAAACAGCAAAGCAAAACAACTCAAATAACAAAATTGTCAAACAATATGTGCAAAAATAAAGCATGCAATAGATTTACAAAAAACTA
Source organism: Paecilomyces fulvus (assembly GCA_029606305.1). Taxonomy (NCBI): domain Eukaryota; kingdom Fungi; phylum Ascomycota; class Eurotiomycetes; order Eurotiales; family Thermoascaceae; genus Paecilomyces; species Paecilomyces fulvus. The sequence goes on from JAPVCG010000043.1 coordinate 280,856, forward strand.
ATGAGAAACAATGAGAATTCCACCACTAAAGAATGGCACAAAGCTAATGAAGCACTTGAGAAATCAGAAAGCAAAAAAAAATCACTTAAGACTAATGGAAAACCAGGCAACAAAGCAACTAAAACTAAGATGTGAGTGATAGATCCCACTTTGCTAAATTCAAATAAGAATAGTTATAAATAAAAAACTCATTGAACTGAGACTCAAGAGAATTTCTCACAGAGAGAAACATCAGCTTACTATGATAAGCCAAAATGTACATGCATAAAGTATTAAAGACATTTATAGCATCAGAACATGCATTGAACAGCATGTTATAACAACTATTGCATAAGACACTATAATGCAAAGGTCAGCAGTGTATATTTTCCATAGAAAAATTAAATTAGAAAACAACAACAAGAATGACAACATCAAATGGCAGCAACAGCCAAAGGCTAACACATTAAGATACAGGCTAAAATTATGGACCAGCCAGCTAGAGTGCTAGTTGACTTAGAAGCCACAGAAAACTTTATAAATTCAGAATTTATGAAGAAGTTACAGATTTTAAAAAAAAGTCAAATGACAGTTAATACTGATTTTAAAACTCAATGAAAAGAATTTAAGACAGTTTCTAATCACAGAGACAGAATTGATATCAGTCTCAGTTCAGAATTATTTAAAATTACTTAACTTTGATATAACCAAAGTTAAAGAGTATAATGTAGTACTTAAAATACTATGACTAAAACAACACAATTCAGAGATTGACTGAACACACAACAAGATACAGTTCACATGATGTACATGTGAAATAAGGCCAAAACAAGACTACTCACAGGCCTCAGAGAGTTAAGTAAAAAGTAAAATAAAGTTAGCCATAAAAAAGACTGAGTTGAGAGAAACAACTAATGGCTTTAAAATAAAGAGACAAACAAAGCCTGGAAAGCCTACAGACAGTAAGTCAATAAGTGAGATTATGCAAAGAGACATGCAAACTTAAAAGAGGCAGCATAGTCAGACACTATATAACATCACAGTAAGCAAAAAAGAAGCACAAGAAGTAACAAAACTAACAATTTCAAAGAAGTATAAGTAATTTAAAAATCTCTTTGATTTTAGTATCAATGAAAAATTGCCAGACTACAGACCATTTAACTATGAGATATCTCTAATAAAAGAGAAAAAACTGACATGCAAACCAATTTACCCAATGTTAGAAAAAGAAGCAAAAATTGCAAAAGAATACATTGATGACAAATTAAGATGAGAATACATTAAATTAGCAACATCATTAGCAAAATACTCAGTATTATTTATGCCAAAGAAAGACAGTGACTTATGATTCTGTATTAACTACAGATAGCTAAATGAAATTATGATTAAAGACAAATATCTATTATTATTGATTACTAAAATATAAAATGCAGTATGAGAAGTGAAATGGTTTATAAAATTTGATGTTGCAAATGTATATAACTGAATACAAATCAAATTCAGAGACAAATAAAAAACAGCATTTAGAATCAAATTTGAACACTATTAGTACAAAATTATGTCTTTTAAATTGACAAACACACCAGCAATATTCCAGAGATTTATTAATTCAGTACTAGGCAAATATTGATTTAACTTTGTTATAGCTTATTTGAATGACATTTTAGTATTCTCTAAGAGTCTTAAAGATCATGTCAAACACATTAAAATGGTACTATGAAAACTACAACTAATGAAGCTATAACTCAAGTTAAAGAAATGTGAATTTCATGTTCAGAAGACAAACTTTCTAAAACATTGAATTACTCAAGAAAAGATACAGATAAATTAACTAAAAATTCAGGCAATCAAAGATTGGCCAGTATTAATAAATTTATAAAAATTACAAGTATTTATTAAAATGATGAACTACTACAAACAATACATTGAATAATACACAAATATCATAAGACCACTATTCAACCTTTTGAAGAAGAAGAAAAAGTTTCAATAAACAAGAACAGAACAGAAAGCATTTAAAAAAATAAAGATGAAAATAATAATAACATTAGTAATCAAATAGCACAATTTAGTGAAAAAAATAATTATTGAGATCAACACATCAGACTATGCAATTGAAGCAGTGATGTCACAGCTAGATGATAATAAAAAACTACACTCAGTAGCATATTACTTAAAAAAGATGATATCAGCAAAACTCAATTATGAGATTCATAATAAGAAATTGTTAGTCATAGTGATAGCATTTCAGCAGTGAAGAGTATATTTTAAAGAAGTTAAGCACATAATCAGAATAATTACTAATTATAAAAATCTTACTTACTTCACAATGACTAAAGTGTTAACACAAAGACAAGCAAGATGGGTAGAGATATTAATAAATTATAACTTCAAGATTAAACATTGCAGTGAAAAGTAAAATAAGCAAGCAAATGCACTTAGTAAATAATCAGACTACAAAAAAAAAGTTTTTAAACCAGAACCAGTATTATTAAAATTTCAGAAGAATGAAATAATAACATACAATAAATAGATAATGACATTAGCAGTAACAATGACTATTAAGAGTTAAGATGAGAAACTAATACAAATTATCAGATAGAAAAGTGCAAAAAATAAAAACTTCAAAATGATCAAAGAAAAGACTAACAAGATAACAGAAAACAACAGATTAATTTACTACAACAGATTGATATATATATTATTCACAGCAAGAGAAGAAGTGATTAAGAGATATCACAAGCCACTAACAAAAGAACATTTTGGAACTGAAAAGACAGAAGAATGAGAATTACAATTGCTTGCAGTACTCACTCAATCTTAGAAATAGATTACTATGAATTTTATTACACAACTATTAAAGTCAAAGAAAAACAAAGTTACATACAACACTATTCTCACAGTGGTGGATAAATTGACAAAATATACATACATCATATCAATAAAAACAAACATAATAGCTTCAGACATAGCATATTTGCTACTTCAATATGTGTTTAGCAAACATGGCACATCAAAGAGAATTACAACAGACAAAGATTCACAGTTTACATTGAAGTTATAAAAAATGTTGATGAATATGACTGGCATTGAGCATAGACTTAGCACAGCTTATTATTCACAAACAGATAAACAAACAGAAAAAATAAATCAAATAATTAAGCAATATTTATGAAACTACATAAATTACAACTAGAGCAATTGAGTTGAACTGCTATCTATAGCACAATTTGCATACAACAATTTAATTAATGCAACAATCAAAAAAACACTGTTTTATATTAATTTTGAGTATAATTTCAAATTTAGCAGCAAATTAAAGAAAATATGAGAAATAAACTACAAAGCAGAAAAGAAAGTGACACAGCTACAAACATTGTATGAGCAGCTACAGAAAAATATTAAATTTGTGAATCTCAAAATGACAGTTTACTATAACAAAACTTATTAGAAAGAACCTAATCTAAAAAAGAGGGAAAAAGTATACTTGCTACACAAAAACATTAAGACAAAACAATTAAGCAGCAAACTTGACAGCAAGAAAATTGAACCATTCATTATTAAAGAAAGAATTGAACTAGTGAACTACAAATTGAAACTATTAGATAGTATAAAAATACATTTGATTTTTCATATCTCATTGTTGGAACCAGCACCACAAAACACTCAAACACAAAATGAGAAAATTGAAACTATGAAAGAAGAATACAAAGTCAAAAGAATTCTAAACAAGAGAAAAGTTAACAGGCAAACACAATATCTAGTGAAGTGAAAGAGATATAATATCTCAGAGAACACTTGAGAACTCATCAAGAATTTAATAAATTGCCAACATCTAATGAAGAAATATTAAAATTAATAGAAGTTCAGAACTCAGAATTTAAATCAAAAAGAGAATCATTTACAGCCACAGTCAAAGAGACAAAATTAGACTGGGACACAATCTCAGAATCACAACAGAGAAAAAAAGCACTTTGATTGTAAAGCTCTTGCTGATGTTTATAAAGCACTTTATGCTCAGATAACTTTTCAGAGATATATTTTTGAACAACACTTATTTCAGCATGCAATTGATCAGTGTGTTTTTGAAGCAGATGAATATTAAAATCTCTAGCAATTAAGACAAAAGTAACTTGAGCTTCTTCTTTATAGAGCAAGTCCCACTGATGATTATTCATAATAAAATTAGAACAGTGGAAATTATGACACAAACAAGAGAAGCAAAAGAAAGACCAGAAATTGAACATCACACACAGAACAGAGAAGAGAAAACAGTGGTCACAAAGAAAAGAAACAATGAAGCTGTCACTATCTATTTAGTTAGCAAGAATTATACACTTTTTATAATAATTGTAAGAAATGCAAAAAAGCTTGCAAGAAGACATCACAGTACACTCAAAAGAAAGCACAGCAAAACCATTTACAAAAGAGAGTTAGAGTCCCAATGATTATGTGAGTAAGTGCTCTATTTATGTCTGTGTGTCTTCAGAGATGAAGACCTTGAAGAGAGAAAGTAATATTATGAACCAACCAGATGGGCAGTGGAAATACATAAGAAGAATAGATGAAACTCTGCAGAATAACAACAGAGAGTAATTAATTATGTGACAAGAAAAAAGTCCAAAATCACATGACAAGAAATAGTCCATGAAGGACTATAAGAAAATAGTCCACTAGAAACTAGAGAATTGTAGTTCAGCAGAAACTACTAAAAAGAAGTCCATATGAGACTACTAAAAACCACAGAAGAAAAATTAAATTATGAGATATATAAAAATGCTCATTTCCATTCTATAGATGTATTTAGTTCTTTGCACTCAATATCATATTGTTTATTTACTATCTACTACAGGTCAGTAAAAACAGTACTGAAAGAATTACAATTCAATTAAACTCTACTTCTGACTTAGCTATTATTACTCAGTTAAAACTCACTAAGTTATTTGATGTACAAAGCCTTACCTGACAAACTGTGGTAAGCAGGCTGCATTAACTGCTTAAGGACAAGACCTAAGCAGGTTTAAGTCATTGAGAAGAAACTAGATAAAGTGTTCCATTGAGCCTTTTTTAACAAACAGTACAATAAAATAGCTAGAAAGAATTCTGAGGTGGTAACAAACTCTATACAGATGCATTTTAATTTGTTGTAATAATAATTTTTTTCTGCTATTTTCTGTTTCTTTTTTGAGAATTTCTTTTCAGTTTGTTAAGTCTTTTATTTGCAACTGCTAATATCTGATTTTAGCAAAATAAAATTTATCATCTGTGTTTTAACATCAGTTGTTTTATTGTCTAGTTTTCTCTGAGTTCTAGACAACTTTTCAGATGTTTCTGATACTTTGATAGGTGATTTATTTATGTTATATTATTTCAATGTGTTTTGTTTTTTTTTTTTTAAGATTACTTTAATTGTATTTTCAATATCTTTATCAGATAGTGTCATGAATTTTTTTATAATATCTTGCACTATATTACTTGTGTTAACTTCTCTCTGGTTTTGTTGTGTTGCTTATTTTTAATGTTTATCAGTAACTTTCTCAATATTCTTGAACACACTGAAATTTAATTTTTTTTTTTGAAGTTTTAGCTCTGCTGATGATAGTTAGTCTTTTTACTAAATTCATTCTTGGCTTTTTAATATATCATCATATGTGTTATTTTTATTGACAGTCTGTAGTCTTTGTTATTGCTTTCTTAGCTATTTGCACTCTTTAGATATATGTCTCTCTCTCTGGCAATTGTAGTATATAATTTGTTGCTTAAATTTTTTTTTTTGGCTTGATATATTTTTAATACACTATAATATTTAGTTTTATAAATTTTGGTTTGTAGAGATTTAATTCTCTTTCTCTGATTAATTATTTCTTGTTTGGTTAATATTTATTATATTTATTAAATTCTGTGAATTTTTATTGTTTCATTTGTTTTTACAATGCTTGTTGTTTATATATTTTATTGTTTACTTGTATAGCTAATTTAATTATATCTGATAGCTTGTCTGATTGATCTCTTTATGTTAATTTATTTTGCACATTCTTTTTTAGCTTTTGCTTAAATAGCATAATTTGAGCTGACTTGCTCCAATTTAAGTGTGCTATAACTTGCTGAAATTTGAATATATATTTCATGGCTGATTTGATTTAGTGCAAATGTTTAAGCTTTTGTTTTATGGTTTTAGTTTTGTTGATAAATTCAAAGATTCTTTCAAGTTGTGCTGTAAACACAACATAGCTTCTAAATATTTTTTTAATAATGTTATTTTGATTTTCAATATTATTGTTTTTATAGTCTTGAATGATTAGTTCAATTCACTTAAATGCTAGTTCTTTTATGAATAATACTGCAATTATAATTCAGTTCTTTGTTTTAATAATATTTGATATGTTTAGATAAATGTCTAGCTGTGTAAAAAAGCTCTGAAACTTTGTTTAAATTTCATTAAAGTAATTTAATTTTAATGATTTAATTCACAATCTGCTAGTCTTTAAATTTAATATCTGTTCTTGAAGCTGAGTTATTATTTCTTGAAGTTCTCTAGTTGTGGAAATACTTCTGTGAGAATTTGAAGATGTTGATTAACTAATAATTAATATTATAAAGTTTGTTTAATACTTAATTTTTTAATAATCAGAGTCAAAAGTATTTAATGTGTTATGCTTTAGTATCTGCTAGGCAAATATTCATTAGTTAATTAGAAAAAAATCAAAAAGTTAAGCTTATTTAATTTTATCATCTGATGATTTAATATATTAGTTCTCTCAAAGTTTAGTCACACTGGCTAAGTGTGGTATGTTAGCTTAGACTTTTAATATAAGTTTATTAAATTTAACAAAAATATTACAAATCTATTTAGTTAGAAGTAAGGTCTACTTAAAATGTAGTTTTTACAATTATTATTCTTACTAATTTGTAGTAGATATTGTAGTAACAATAATAAAATTAAGTATAAAGAACTAAATACATCTGTAAAGTGTAAATGAGCATTTTTATATATTCAGTTCTTTTTATGATATATCATCTCACTTTGATAGATTTTACCACTTTAATATAATTTATCATCTGATATATCTTTACTATTTAATATATTCTATTATTTAGTATATTCTACTAGATTTTCACTATATATTTGTCAGGTGATTCTTCTAGTTACATAATTTTTTGTTTCTTTAAGTTTGTATGCTTAACTGTAATATTTTATTCAAATATCAGTCAATGGTTATTTTGCCTTATGGTTGGTTTATAACAAAATCTTTATTATTTTGCTTGCTTTTGTGATGCTTGTTGTTTATATATTTCATTATTCACTTATATAGCTAGTTCAATTGTATTTGATAGCTTGTCTGGTCAGTTTTTTTGTGCTAATTTGTCTTGCATATTTTTTTTAATTTTTGTTTAAATAATGCAATCTGAGCTGACTTACTTCAATTCAAGTGTGCTATAATTTGCTGAAACTTAAATGTGTATTTTATAGCTGATTTAGTTTAGCACAAATGTTTAAGCTTTTGCTTTATAATTTTAATTTTGTTGACAAATCTAAAGATTTTTTTAAGTTATGCTGTAAACATAACATAGCTCTTAAATATTTCTTTGATAATGTTATTCTAATCTTCAGCATCATTGTCTTTATAGTTTTAAATAATTGATTTAATTTACTCAAATGCTGGTTTCTTCATGAATGATATCACAATTATAATTTAGTTCTTTGTTTTAGTAATGTTTAACATGTTTAGATAGATGTCTAGCTATGTGAGAAAGCTTTAAAGCTTTGTTCAAGTTTTATTAAAGTAATTCAGTTTCAGTGGTTTGATTTATAGTTTGCTAGTCTTTAAATTTAATATCTATTCTTGAAGCTAAGTTATCATTTCTTGAAGTTCTCTAGTTGTGAAAATACTTCTGTAAGAGTTTAAAAATACTAATTAACTAATAATTAAGATTGTGAAGTTTATATATAATACTTGATTCTTTGATAATTAAAGTCAAGAATATTCAATGTGTCACACTTTAGTATCTGCTAGATGAATATTCACTAGTTGATTAAAAAAGAATTAAAAAGTCAAGCTTATCTGACTCTATTATCTAATGGTTTAATACATTAATTCTTTCAGAGTTCAGTCACATTGGCTAAGTGCAATGTGTTAGCTTAGGCTTTTGATATAAGTGTTTATTAAATTTAACAAAGATATTACAAATTTGTCTAGCCAGAAGTAAGATCTACTTAAATCATAGTTCTTGCAGTTACTGTTCTTACTGACTCATAGTAAATAATGTAGTAACAATAATAAAATTGAGTACAAAGAACTAAATACATCTGTAGAGTGTGAATAAGCATTTTTATATATCTAGTTCTTTCATATACCCCTGTGGGTATGTTTTGTCTTTTGTTATATTTGTTTATACTCTTTTGGTATAATTAGTATAATCAGTATATTCTCTATACTTTTAGTCTTTTTATACCTTTCATCAATCATGTGACCTCATGTCTGCCTCATCACTGTGCTGTTGTTACCACCTCAGAATCCTTCCTAGCTATTCTATTGCACTATTGGTTAGGGAAGGCTCAACAGAACACTTAACTTAATTCCTTCTCAATGATCTAAATCTACTTAGGTCTTGTCCTTAGACAGTTGATGTGACCTGCTTACCACAGTTCTTTGGGTAAGGCTTCATTTGTTGTGTAACTTGGTGGGTCTAACTGAATAATGATAGCTAAGTCAGAAGTAGAGTCTGATTAAATTGTAATTCTTCCAGTACTGTTCTTACTGACCTGTAGTAGATAGTAGATAAATAATATATTATTAAGTGTGAAGAACTAAATACATCTGTAGAGCAGAAATGAGCATTCTTATATAACTCATGATTTAGTTCTTCTTCTGTGATTCTTTGTAGTTTTGTATGGACTTCTTCTTGGTAGTTTCTGCTGAACTACAATTCCTTAGTCCCTTGTGGACTATCTCTTCATAGTCCTTCATGGACTATTCCTTATCACATAATTTTGGACTTTCTTCTTGTCACATGATTGATCATCTCTTGTTGTCATTCTGCAGAGTTTCATCTGTCCTCTTCATGTATTTCTCTCAGGTTGTGACTTACCACCATCTCTTCTCGAGGACACGACCTTCGAGAGTACTGATATGGAAGATGACGACGACGATATCAGTACCATGCTCTCGGTACAACTCAGAGACGCTATCATCGAGAGCACGGCGCAAAGGGAGAAGGAGGAAGATTTGGGGTATTCTGAGGAAAGCGATTGCTAGATTGGGACTGCTTCACGATGTTAGCCGGAGATTGCATGGGGTTTGGATGATTCCACAGACGGGTAGTCGGAGTGCTCGTGGGAGAGATTGGCGGCTGTATTCATAGCGAGCCCGGCACCGTTAACTATACAGCGTTAGACCTTACTATGGCTACATTGTTTTCAAGAGAGAGGCTTACCCAACGTTCCTACGCTGCCTTCACCTTGAAGCCTTTGGCAGCTCTGTTAGCACCAATTCGGCAAAATATCCCATTGTCATGGAGCATACTTCATGTAGACAATCCCATCTTTCTCAGCTTCCAGCTCTTCAGGAACTTCCTCGGCCTTGTTCCTCAACTTGTGGATCTCCTCCTGTCGGCCAGAGCTTCTGTATGCGGCATCATCGAACCCAAATCGCGCACCATGGACTTCCAGGTTCCCTTACGGTGTCAAAATAGTTCTAGTCTCCAGTATGAACGCTTCCTTCTCCTTAAATATCCGCCACAGCTTCTCAACTAGTTTCTGAAGTCCGCCGCGGGCTTCCTCAGGGAGCTTAAGATGAGATGTGACAGAAGAAATCAGGGAACCATCCCTGGAGAAGTCTGGATTCGTATAACTAAATGGGAATTTGCAGGAGAGAGGCAACGAAGTTCCCGCATCCACCGTCGGTGACACGGTGATACAAGGTGACAGAGCACTCCTGTCAACAGAGATCGAAAGGGAAAAATCACCATCAGAGGCACCTGCCTCACGAACAGCCACAGATTCACCTTTAAGTATGTCGAAGGCTTGGTGTTGCTTAATATAGAGACTTCGGCGCGGGATCGTATTCAAAATCATGTGTTTATCGCTAAGACCGGGACGGACCTGTCTCTTAGTATGGAAGCCCCGTTTCTGACCTGCTCCTGTAGATCCAGACTAGGGACAATCAGCATCCGTCTCCCGATTGTGGCACGCTCAGAAACTTACTGCAACGCCAGGACGCACGGCAGTGTTGCTAAGTAGAGCTTTCATGCCCTCGCCAAACTTCTCAGGATGATTAACCATTACGGCACCAGCATCTTGCAGTGCCTTATACTTTGCCCTTGCATCCGGTTCATCAGGAGCAGTCCAAGCTCCCGCATGGCCCATAATCCTTCCTGAAGGAGCTTCCAAACCACCAACTAGGGCCATGATAGGTCTGTTCTACGTTAGTCATGCGACACAGCTGAAAGGATTCTGGGGGTGTCATACTTCGGATTAGCAATTCTCCTACGATAGTCCTTGACCCACTCAGCAGCGTCAATCTCTGCAGTGCTGACGCACTTACATTGCATGGTGGACACTGTGCGAATTTTCTTGACACCGGTGGCAAAGCAACTTCAGAGACTGTCAAGTCGTCCTTCCGAATCATTTGTTCCGACCCCCGTGTCAAGGCTATTTTCGTCAATATCTTCGGTGGCTTGACTCGATGTGACATGATCGCTGAAGGGATCATCCTTGCATTTCGTGATCTGGACATGAAGGTTCCAGTGGTAGTCAGACTTAGGGGTACAAACGAGGAACTCGGACAGAAGATGGTAAGTTCTTGACAGAAATAGAAATTCTCGAATATAACACTAAGAGGTTCATATAGATTGCAGAGAGCGGTCTGCCTCTACACGCTTTCGACAGCTTCGAGGACGCGGCGAAAAAGGTCATCAGTCTTTCACGCCAATAAGTCCACTCGCACCTTGTTCCATATGACTGTGTCGTCTACTTATAGATCCGTATTTTCAATGTCTTGGTTATCACATACATCTTTTCAACGATAATAAAGATCAAGGGAGGATCGGATGTGTTCGTTCTTGATATCAATGCTTAGTCTCAGCGCTCTTACTCTTCCTCATAGCCAATCAAGTATAGAGGAGAAGATTTATGAGATACAAAAGATCATCGCGAGTTGTTAAAACTAAGAGACCTTTCCAGAAGCTTTTATTGGACAAGAAGAGAATCATCGTTCATCAGTCGCACACGACCACCTGGAGTAGAAAGGCGGGCTCCTTGCTGCTTAAGCACAAAATCACATCAAAATGGCATGTCTTGCTCATTGGGGTTTGAAGAAGTCTAGCCATATATTGTTATTGAGTTATCTCGAAAATGGACCATCTGATCATGAGCATACATCTATATACGAAACAAACTTATAGCACCTTACAGAGACCCCCGCAAATACTCTCCCAACGCCATAATCGCCATGGCCTGCCCGTACGGCATGGCGGTCAATGGGATCTGCTTATAAAACTCCAGACTGTCACCCATTGCTGTTCCAAAACTGGTATTCTGAAGCTCTCCCTGCTCATCCACGGCCCCTAAAACAGCTGCAATCGCCTTCTCCGCTACGGTGCGGTAGTTAGCTGGAATATACCGCTTCCGCACCGCTTTCAGAATCCCATATGCAAATCCAGCGGTGGCAGAGGACTCGAGGTACGAATCTGGGTGGTCAAGAAGTGTATGCCAGGCTCCCGAGTCTGCTTGAAGCCGCTGAAGCGCTTCGCACTGGGCTTCAAGTGTATCGATGAGGTGCATACGAATAGGATCTGTGGGCTCCAGGTCGAGTAGTTCGAGGATCTCTGGGATGACAATGGTGATCCAGCTATTGCCGCGGGCCCATAGTGCCTGTGCGAAGTTATGCCCGCCTTCTTCGAAGGTCCATCCGTGGTAAAACAGACCTGTCCGTGTGTCGAAGAGGTACTTGATATGGATGAGGAATTGTCGTTTGGCTTCAGCGACGTATGCTGGGCGATTCAGCAGTTTTCCGATCTTGGCCAATGGCATCACGGTCATCATCAGTGTGTCGTCCCAGAGCTGTTGATAGTTCTCCGTCAGATAGGTGATGTGCTGCATACCACCGTAGCGCGTCCGAGGCAAATCATGCATGGCCCATTCAGCCCAGGCGTCTAGCCAGGGGAGATATGTGATGTTTCCCGTCTTCTCGTAGACATATGCTAGCGTCAGGAACACGGCCATAGTGTTGATATTTTTCGTTGTGCCGCCCTCAGCAAATCGAGCGGCAAACCAATCCTCGATGATACGTAACAGGTTGGCGTCGCCTGTCAGTTCATAGTATTTCCAGAGGCCGTATAGACCGATCCCGTGCGTCCATTCCCAGCCATGCCAGGACTTGGTGTCGATGATTCTGCCATCTGCTAGTGGCATGAGGAACTGACCGGTGGCATCTTTGATGTTGACCAGGTTGTTGATGAGTTTGTTAATGGTCTCTCGCACCTGTGGAGGGGATGCTTGGCGGGCCATGATTGATGATGGGACACGAGCGCTGCAGATTGATCGGAAACGAGACTGAATCTCGTTCACTGCAATTCAATTCAATGGACTCCTTCTCTCCTTCGATCTAATTGCCACCGTAATAACCATTTCCGATGCGGAGTCAAGGGTGATACGCGGAAGAACTCCATCATTTCCTCCGTGTGGGATGTCATGACTTCGGGTCAACAACGGCCGATACCTTGCCTATAATTATAGCGGACAGTTCTTAGCTTCCATCGTCTAGGCCTTGGTGATACTTATACTGGCTTAAATCCATAGCTTCGTGTGGGTAGACGGTTGGCATATTCGGGTTAATTGGATCCGCAGTTGTCTTCCCCAGACTAGTGTACCCCATGGGGTTGAGTTGGCCGGTGAAAGCTGGGGAAAGTAAGCCATGACTAGCAGAATAGGTTCGGGAGAGATTCCTCGTATATTTGTGCCGTTTATAGCAATCGAATGATCAAGTAAGTGTTTAAAGGTCCAGCAGGCCTCACAGGGCTCTCTAAGTCTTCTGATCTTTCCTCCATTTCGTACGTTTATCACAATAGCATATACAGTTGATACCTCCAATTGCATAATCGACATGACAGAAGGGAAGCCCCCGTCGTCGGGTGGTCCCCGTATCGACAATATTGACCATGCATCAACCGAAATGGATGAGTTCAAGCAAACAAAGGATGTTTCCCATGTCGAACGGGTGCTCTCACCCAAGGATGGACTCGGTAAAGAGGATATGGATTATTCCCGTATCGACAAGGAGGTCCAGGAATATGTAACCCGTGGTCGGGTAGAGGTCGATGAAGCCACCAGTCGACGACTGCGACGCATGATCGACCGTCGGGTCCTGGCAGTCATGGTTTTTACCTACTTCATGCAGGCTCTGGATAAGGGAACGATGTCCTTTGCGTCCATCATGGGAATTATCAAGGATACGGACCTGAAAGGTTCGGAGGTTCGTCTTTCCCGGATAATAAGAGAGGATGGTGAAACAGTTGGCGCTGACAGATATCTTTTTCAGTACTCATGGTTAACGACGTGTATCTACATTGCTGTGTTGATCGTCGAATACCCGACCAACTGGATCATCCAACGAGTGCGCATTGCGAAGTACCTCGGGCTGAACATCGTGCTTTGGGGCACTGTTTTGGCCCTCCATGCTTCCTGTCATAATTTCGCCGGCTTGGTTACTTTACGTACCTTGCTAGGTATTTTTGAGGCGACTTGCCAACCGTCTTTCGTGGTTCTATCGAGTATGTGGTATAAGAGAGAGGAGCAAGCATCTACAGTCACCTACTGGTATGTAGCCCCCCTCAAAGCAGATTGATGGTTAATCTCGAAGCTAACCGGCCTGTAGGTACATGATGAATGGCGGTCAACAGATAGTCGGAGGCCTGTTAGCATACTGCTTCAGCCTAATCGGCAGAGACAAGGCAATCAAGTCATGGCAAGCATTATTCATCACGTACGGGTGCATCTCGGTGCTTTGGGGCCTCTTCGTCATCTGGTGGATGCCCGACTCGCCCATGCGCGCTCAGTGCTTCAATGAGGAAGATAAGCATCTTATGGTCGAGCGAGTACGCGCCAACCAAACCGGTCTGCAGAACAAGCAGTTCCGCGTATATCAGATGTGGGAGGCTTTCCGTGATCCACAGATGTACTGTTACTGCGCCATCCAGGTCTTCACTACTCTTCCCACCAGTGGCCTCGGTGCGTTTGCCAACATTATCATCACTGGATTCAACTTCACTGAGCTTCAGACGCAGTTGCTAGCCATGGTACTTGGTGTCTATATCATCATTGTGCTTCTCACATCTTCCTGGCTTGTGAAGAAGACCCAGCAGAATATCCTAGTCATGCTGGGGTTCATCATCCCGTACGTACCTTCGTTCTCACTATACCTGAAACTGATTTACTGACCGATTCAGATCCTTTGTAGGTACAATTGTCTTGATGACCGTCGAAAATAAAGATCTCTCGACGAAAGTTGGACTACTCATCAGCTACTACATCGTACTCTCGTTCTGGTCCGCCCAGAATCTCGGTCTATCCATGGTCTCGAGAAATATCGCAGGAGCCACTAAGAAGTCCACAGTCGTCGCCGCGACATTTGTCTCTTGGGCAGTCGGTAATGCTATTGGTAAGTATCGGCCATACAAATGTTTCCTACACTCAGCAGGACAAACCTAACAATTTTCAATGGCAGGTCCCCAAGTCTTCCTCGCACGAGACGCACCTCGTTACTTCACTGCTTTCGGAGTCCACCTCGGTTGTTATTCCGCCATGACAGTTGCCGTTATATTCCTGCGTTTCTATCTTGTGTGGCAGAATAAAAAGAAGGAACGGTTGCTGCGAGAGGCAGGTCTGGATCCTGCTGCTGATCATCTCTCACATGCGTTTGAGGATCGCACTGATCAGGAGAATCTTCACTTCCGATACGTTTATTAGGCATTCATGGTAGTGATCGTGCCTTCACTGGTGTGTTGTATTGGCTAATGGATTTGATTTAAGGAGTGAATATACCCAGTTATTGCTATAAAATCTGGATTGGATAACATATAACATTCCATAGATAACTAGCTAATGAATATAATGAAGGAAGTTGAATTTAAAATGATATGGTTGATAATAAGGGGAGAGCCGAGGTAGTTATGAACAACAAAGTGGATTTCGGGCATTTTGGCCCGTTCTCCGCCTTCCCCAACCGCTGCTCCAGACCAATTGTTATGCCTCCTGGAAGAAGCTGTTCTCTCACCGTTCGCCTTGGTGGTTCTCTTTTCAGAGACGTTGAGACTACAAGTGGGTTCTCCTGGTGTGATTCTTTCTTTTTCTTTGTCTGGTTAATATAGTGTATCTGCAATGCTCTTACTCCCGTCCAGGGCCGCACTGAGTGCTCTACAACCAATCCCCACCTCAACTAGATCCTTATCGGCCCCGATCAGACAGTGGAATCTTTATAAGGCACGAAACCCCGCGGTTGTCCTCATTGACTCTGGCTCTCTGCATACTCCACCTGGGTCCTTGAACAGACTCTACTCGACTGGTAGGTGTTATCCGGTTTCCCGACAGTTGTTCCGTAGCAATCGATCTGGCCTGAAGTTGCAAGTCCACCGACGTGATGTTACATGGCACTGATGCTAATTAGCTATTCACGTCAGAAGCAGCAGGTGTTGCGGAATCGCAAGCTCCCAAGTTCCCTTCTCGTTTGCGCCGTGCACTCGGTTTTACGTCTGTTGCAGTCGTCGCATTCGTAGCCGGCTTCGTCTATCCTAATTACCGCGCAGTGTCTCGCATGATGGCAACTCCCATTCCCACAGACCAGGAGACCCTCACGCTCTTCCAGCCGCCAGATGAGTTCTCGCGTGAGGTTGACGATTTCATCAAGAATCATCACCTAGCGGAGGAGCTGCGTGCGAATCCCCTCTTCACCGAATCCCGGCCACACTTGAAGATCCCGGAGGAGATGCGCCGACGAAATCTCACTGCGGGAACCCTAGCAGGACCGGGCAGGATCGTTGTACCGCCGTACATCTGGAGCGAGAAGGGTGGAAAGAGTCTGGTGGCCATCTTCTACCTGGGCCCTGATGTATGCGGTCACCCGGGGATCGTCCACGGCGGGATGCTGGCTACCCTCCTCGATGAGAGTCTGGCCAGATGCTGCTTCCCTGCGCTGCCCAACGGGGTAGGCGTCACCGCAAATCTGAACATCGATTACCGGCGACCGGCACAGGCGAATTCATATGCTGTTCTGAGAGCAGAGACTGTCAAAGTCGAAGGACGCAAGGCCTGGGTGGAAGGTCGCATTGAGACGCTTCCCGCAAAGGGTGAGGAGCCAGTCGTGCTTGTTGAGGCCAAGGCCCTCTTTATCGAACCAAAGGGAGCAGCGGTATGTTATTGTCTCTCCATTTGAAGGCTTTTATTGTTCATCTTCAAGATTCGCGTGCTGACGTTGATATTTCTATAGAACATGCCCAGTATATATAAGACGCCTGCTGCCTGATCTGCTGATTGACCAGCCCAGACTTGAGAGCCGGTTGATTCTCTTCCGTTTGTACATGTGGAATAGGCGTATATCATAAGGGACGGACGCAACACTATGGGTGTTCATTTTTGTTATCAATAGATGTCTAGATTTGAGATATAGACATGTGGCTTTAGAAGATAGACATTAGCTGCTAGTCCATTCAACCCAGAACCGTGAATTATAGTCATCGAAGCGGGATGAGAGCAGAAAAGACATTGGGAGAAATTGCCAGTTCTTTTTCATCATGTCAACATAGCACTATCTGAGCATAGCGGACGAATCATCATCAATATCATCTTTTATATGGCCAAGTCAACAAACAACTGTTGTATGGTGGAGAGGCCCAGAAGGTGCGGGATGGCGCACCCGACCCAACGACCGCCGACCGCCCCAGTTGCAGCTCCAGCTCCCGCAATCAACTCCGACATCAAAACGTGTGAAGCTCTACAAGTCCTCTGCTGCCTTCTGCCCGCTTGTTCGAGCGCGGCAACGGGTCTATTCTTCAGAAACTCTTCTGTGACCTCATTTACGACCTGTCCCTCTCTCTCCGGTCGTCACGATGTCCAAAACAACCACCAAGTACCTCCTCGTGTCGCTCCCCTCCTCCATCACCCCCTCCCACCACCGTGACGACGCCCTGGAGGCAATTTCCTCCACTGTCGGGGACAATGGCACTGTGACTCAGTTCCCCATTCCGGAATTCAAGATCGGGACCTTGGACGCTCTCGTGCAACAGGCGGATGAGCTGGCGAGACTCGAGTCGGGATGCCAAGGTGTCGTTGCGAAGGTCAGCGATGCGCTAAAGAACATCTTGAGCAATGATGAGGCGCAGATTACGAAGATGAAGACGGTGAATGATAGTATGGGGTCCACTGCCTCGGTTCTACGGAACACCGCGGTTCACAGAATAGTTGGAGTTTGGGCTAACGGTTTGGAAACATAGAGCCTGTTGAACAGTATCTTCGGACGTTCTCATGGAACAAAGTGAAATATCGGGCAGATAAGCCATTATCAGAGATAATTGATCTCCTACAGAAAGTTCGTGGGCTCTCCTATTGATGAAACCCGACTATCACTGGCTAATTGCGATACGACCTACAGGAAACAGCTAGCATTGATAATGATATCCGGAGTAAATATTCTCAGTACAGCCAGGTCAAGTCTACTCTGGCGACTCTACAGCGGAAACAGACGTGAGAATTTGGTATCCTTTTATTCGCTTGTCGACGGCGCTAACTTGAACCTTAGAGGCAATCTTTCGACGAAGTCTTTGACATCCGTCGTGGACCCCCGCGTGCTTGTTCAAGAGTCTGAATATATCGAATCGCACCTTGTCGCGGTTCCCAAGCAGCAGGTGAAGGACTTCCTAAAGAGCTATGAGACTGTATCGCCAATGGTTGTTCCGCGTTCCGCGACCCTGGTTGCCGCCGATGATGAATTCACCCTCTACGCGGTGACCACCTTCAAGAAGCACAGTGTAGAGTTCATCCATAAATGCAGGGAGAAGAAGTGGATCCCCCGAGATTTTAAGTATGTAGAGGGCGGTCGGGAAGAGGAGAGAAAGGAGGTGGAGCGTGTCGGTGTTGACGAGAGGAAGCTGTGGGGAGAGACATTGCGACTGGGAAGAACTGCTTGGAGTGAGGCCGTCATGGCTTGGATTCATGTGCTGGTTCTACGGGTGTTTGTGGAGACGGTTCTTCGGTATGGTCTGCCACTGGACTTTGTGTGCACAATCATCAGGGTAAGTCCTCCATTTCATTCATCCATGGCTTGCAGCTGACGGCCTGCGCAGACGACACCGAAGCAATCTGTGAGGGCAAAGCGTGACCTCGATGAGAAGTACTCGTACTTGGCGGGTAATGCATTCGGACGTGACAAGAAAGGCCGGGTCAAGAAGGATGACCCTGGGGACTTCCATGCTGCCGGCGAAGGCAGCGCAGAGTATACCCCGTATGTCTATTACGAATTCCAGTTCGAGTAAGCGATGATGGAGAAGATTGCTGCGTGCCTCTGAAAGGGAGAGCAAGAGGAGGGGTGATCAGAGCTCAATTTTCCGTGTACTCATTTCGCATGCATGGATCCAGGTTTCTTAGTTTCTTTGGTTGGCACTTTGGATACTCACATTGGATCTGTAGCGCTTACACACATATATATTTGACCCATCGATGTCTAGTGCTCCTTTTGCTACGTGAATGATGCTGACAGTTTTGAGAAAATACCTTTGTCCCTGCAGCGGTCAAGTCGGTTAACATTGACCCTTCATCATCATCTAGTGTGTCATCGCTCTAAACAAGATATATACAATGAGATTTCGAGAGGCGCTCTATCTGCACTGGGGCGCTGTTCTATACCCGCAAACCAGGCCTACCCTTTTCTCAATCCTCAAGCCAGAAACAAGAAAGTCTATGCCACATATTTACTGCTTCTTGGGCAGATAGTCCTTCTCCTCCAGGTAATCAATGATCTGCTTCACGGCCTCCTCCACGGGAACCTCGTGATTCTTAATGTGGACCTCGGGCTTCAGCGGCGCCTCATACGGGGCACTGATACCAGTGAACTCCTTAATGACACCCTCACGAGCCTTCTTGTACAGACCCTTCGGGTCGCGCTTCTCAGCGACCTCAACAGGGACATCAACATAGACCTCGACGAAAGGCAGACCCGACTCCTCACCGGGAGTGGGAACCTCATGCAGCTGGCGCGCAGTATCACGGTCCGCCCGGTACGGCGAGATGAACGAGGTGATCGCGACGGTGGCGCTATCGGCGAAGAGCTTCGCAACCTCTGCGATACGGCGGATGTTCTCGTTGCGGTCCTTCTCGCTGAAACCCAGATCCTTGTTCAGGCCGAATCGGATGTTGTCGCCGTCTAGACGGTACGCGGCGATACCGCGCTGCAGCAACTGGTGCTCGAGCTCGACGGCGATGGTCGACTTGCCGCTCGCAGACAGACCGGTCAGCCAGATGGTCAGGCCGCGCTGGTGACGGAGCGCACTGCGCTCGGAGCGGGTGACGGCCGCGGCGTGGTAGGTGATGTTGCTGGAGTAGACAGTGGATGTTAGTTGCACTGTTTCAGTGATTGATAACTATCTCCTTTGGAGAATTCATCCTGCTGTCTTTCTTTCTCATCCTGCCCTCAAATTGCTGTCCAACTGAGGAGAGAAGGAGGGGTAGACCTACGTCGCCATATTTTTTTATCGTAAGGGATCACTCCTCCAAACTCAAAAATCAGACAAAAAAATGGTATAGGGTATCTCAGAAACCCGAACAGAAGAATTGAGCTGGAAGAAAAGAAAAACCGCAATCGGGTGGGGGAATTCTAAGTGGTTCTTTGTAAAAGATGGAGAAAAGGCGGGAGGCGGAGCGGAGGGGCAGAAGTAGAAACTTAAGCAAGAGATAAGTTAGTTAAGTAAACTATCCCTGAAACTTGAACGCGCGTCGATCTCTATATCATTACGCAAGTTGCTTAAATTAGTTCCTATGATCTTCTACTTATTGGGGGGGAAAAGGAGAAGAGGCCCACACCACACGATGCTACTACCTTGTTCATATCCCTCGCTACTTGGGAGATGCTGATCTGCGACGTCGGAGGAGATGAAGTCTTGGCAATCCCCAGAGACGTCTGATAGGAATAAAAGGAATCTTACCATCACAACGCTTGGAGTGTGAAGGTGAAAGCTGATATCCATCTACTTCTTGCTGGTGACAAAAGAATACCCCGTCGAGCTAGACATCGAGTTCAGAGTCTCTACCAGATTTCACCTGAAGATCCACTATCATATGCACGAGATACAGACACTGATGGATGGAATCACTCTCTGGACGGTAGTGACATGGAAGATATCTCGCCTGGCTTGTTAGGGTTCGCATAGCGGCTGGTGATCAAGTATACGCAACAAAGCGAATCCCCCGAGTTTGTTGAAGCCAGCCCTTCCTGGAGATCCTGAATGGACTTGACAGCAGCAAATCCCTACCTAGACATCTTCATAATTTCGCTGGAAGAGAATAAATACATCTCTACAAGCTACAGTATAACTAGTATCTACAGTATACTATGTAGTTCGCGCTTGGAGCTCATGGTAAACGACTACGCGTAAATATCTTCCTGTTTTATGAGTTCTTTGCCAACCCTGGGGGTGTACGAGGTCGAGAACTTAAGTTTCCCTCTGATTATCGCAGTGTCTGAGGCTAAGATTCTTATCCAAACTAGATGGAAGTGAATAGATATGGCCCGGAAAATAGCATATACTGCCGCAAGTCCAAATGTTAGCTGAACAGCAAGGCCATCAAGTCAGATTTATCTCGGAGCGACATTCCCTTAACTGGTCTCGGGGAGTAATTCCCAGTTAGTCTGTTTAGCAGTAATTCATCTTCCAAGCTGATTCTATGTGTATTGGCTCTTATAGAGAAATTACTGTTACTTGTAGAACACACCTCTTTTCGATAAAGAGATTATTTTGAAAGGGAAGAAGTAGTCAATACCTAAAACAACTCAGTTAAATATTTGGATTGACAATGTTTGGTACGTTTAGAATTGATAGCTTGTAAGTGGCCAGATTAACAAGCTGTGCGTGCAGATATATCCCCCCCTAGAATATTTAGTTAAATTCAAGGTTGCTTTGGAGTCTTTTCCTAGGCAGATATTTTGTAGTTCATACTGCTCAGAATAGAACCACTCATGTAATTTTATACAAAGCAGACGTTGAGAGGTTGTTAATTCAGTTTACCTGTACATTTGATTTCTAGTATATATCTAACATGTCCGTATCTACAGACCAGAATGATATGTCAAAGATTTGTCCGTCTATTAGTATTCTTTCCCCCAAGAACCAGTCAAACCACGCCCAATTCTGTCAGAAATCGATTACAAACAATTAATTGAGCAAGTTAAGTCCGTACCGTGACCATCCAAAATCCATGTTATGGACGTTAGCACCGATATTGTAGTGAACTTTGTAGGAGTGCCAGAAGACGCCTGCCGTATAACTTCTTGGCCCGCAGGCTTTTGGAGTCGTACTATATGTACAAAGCATCTGTAGTGTCCGGTAAAACTTTTGACCAATTTACACTAGCCACCAAAGAAAGGAGAAACAATGTTTACCTTTCTATTTTCTTCTAATCCTGCGTCTAATCTCCGTCATCACAAATCACATATGTAGTTCGAATTGCAAGCAACATACACGTTTGATTGCAATAGCCGAACTGGATCGATGCAGGGTCTAGATGCGAACCAATGATATTTTTCATCACCTTTTAAGATTAGCAACAATTGATGGAGCCACAGAAGGAATTTAGTAGCCAGCACAGCATTTGTAGATGATTCCGAATGTCGACCTTTCTTGAAGTGAAGCTTTCATGAAATCCTCCACTCCTGATCCAGGACGGGTAGCCTCTATGTTCTTCCTCAAGATGCCATTTGACAATACTGATTGTTTGTCACTGTGGACACAAACACAATCCAGTATTGCGGGACTTTTCCGATAATTCAAACTACCTCGCGAATTGTCTTGTCTGGCAAACATTAATATTGCTGAACATTCACGTTTGCTCAGATCAAGTGACTCCAAGTCATCATGGTCTATGCAAACTACAAACCACCGTTGTACTCCTTCGAACCTTATATAATGGATAGTTATTTCGTTTATTCTTGTTTATTTCTGGTCGTCTATACTCATGGGGACAATGGTGTTATCGGTCGATTTGATCGTTTCTGGTCTCTTAGACCCAGTTTATACTTCAAGACTCTAGTTAGTCCAACAACAGATATACTGCTAGGCTGTCTGTGATGCTTTTATTTTATTTTATTTTTCTTTCATAGTCCCGTTTAATATGCTGTTGTATGGGATGCATCCCGATTGTGATGAACGAGGTTGGTTGCCCTTTATGCGTCAATGAATTACCTGCTAATCGATGAATCGTTCTAGCAATCCTCGGTATGGCACAACATATACAAAGAAATTCAATAAACCGGCATCTAGTATATAACATGTCTGTTCGTGAATATCCTTCGGGGAGACCCAGTCATAGTCAGAGGGGAATTCCCTCTACTTTCTATATGACACGGTCTGAATGACAGCACTTCCCTACAGCCTCTATCCTTTATATTTATTATTTATACATACACACTACCTATTGAGTCTTCTCTTCCTTCCCCATCCTATTATATCGAGGATTTCTACTACCAACATCTTTTTCATTCTTCCCTTTGTGGCTTATTGTTCTTTGTCTCATTGACTGCTCAAATTTGGTTGTTCTCACGTTCTGACACTGCCACTCTGTTGTTTATCCTCTGCGGTATTAGCCGTTGGGGGGTTTTCTTTGTCTCTGCCCTGATTTAATTGCCAGTCTTATTCTATACATGGCCTATTGTGCCAATCATAGTCACCTGTCTATGATCAAAAATGGATGGCTTTTGGAACACGATCCTGGAAAAGGTCGCCGGAAGTGGTGAGCATCTCCGAGATTATGCTGGTGGCTTACTTTATACTATACGATTATATTCTAATATGTTTCTATATATAGGTCTTTCGCGGACGCTTCATATAACGAAGCTGGAGAAGATATACCAAGCTGCACTTAAGGGCACGAGCACTTCTGGGAGTGAAGCTCCGAGCAAGAAGCGACCTGTTCTGGAGAGGACCTGCTCGGCTGCTATACGTCCTGGAGAAGCAGTATCTCAACACTCACGGGTTCAACTCCTGAGCGACAAGTGGGTTGTCTCAGCGTCCAAGGGCGCCAGGACAGAGTGTTACCCACTGGGTTTAGAAGGAGGGCACGATCTGTTTTCTGAGTACGATGATGCGATGGCTGACGGAGCGCGATCGCCCTGTCCACCATTCCCGGAGATAGCTGTGCGCCGTTGCTACGAAACGGCAGATGATGGAGAGTATATTCGGGTACCGGATTTCATCTTGGACAACTACTCGTCCTTATATCCTGTTGTCATGCCGGGAATAGAGAAGGAACCTGGTTTCCCGGGCTGGAAAGCGCTTTACGATCACCTGGAGGAACTATACCTGCGAAACCATGGACCGGATATCTGGCAGATCAAACAGCCCATCAAGGGTATAATGCGCGGTAATAAACCAGGTCAACTGCGATCTTGGAGCACGACGCCGACCAAGACCGATTCCCCCTTATGGCCAAGTGCGCAGCCAAAGATGCTGAGGAATCAAAGGTTGTTTTCCAATCACCCTTCGCGCGCTAAAGGAAAGGGACGAGGCCGGGCTTTGTCGTTCTCCAAAGTCATGTCGGCGCCTGGAGCTTCTCGAGTATCAGCACTCACCTCTCTGCTCCACGATGCGCCTCCGCAGATCAAAGCCCAGAACCTCACTGCTCCCACTCCGTCAACCGTTCTAGAAGACCTGGTGAGGGATCTAGGGGACAAGGAGCAAGGATATAGTGCCGTTCTCAGTGGATGCGCCATCGAATCCTATACTCCACCGGGAGAACGTCGATCTCTTCAATATAGCCCTTCTCCTTCCCAGACCGAATCGAGCGAATCTGTACAATCACTCTTCTTCTTGACAGGTTTCGGAAGAATATTGAGGGAAATCAGGGCAATGAGAGACCAACGACTGCGATATGGTGTCTTCTCAGACGAATGCGCCATAGTATCGTATACTCCGTCAGAAGATTGGGATCCTCTGGGATGGCGCTCTCCTGGATCAGATATATCCTCCGAGGAAGAGACGTCCGAGACGTGCTCCATGGACGATGACAGCAGTGAGTGGGAAAGGGTGCAAGATACAGCGGATACTCTGACTCCTCCTCCTTTGCCTCCAACCGACTCTCCGACTGTCTATCCCTCTCCCGAGATAAAGCCCCGTATAGATACGGTTCCGATGGCGCCAGTTCGGAAAGCAATGAAGCCACGGGAGTTGATCAAGATCGGTAAGCGACGTATATACCGACGTGTTAGACCAAAACGCTCGCGCAATCTTTAAGAGATAGTTCAAGAGATACCACATGTCAGATCTTATTGAAGAAAAAGGAATGGAACTTTTCGTGACATGTTGCTGGCCAACATATCACATTGGATTGGAGAGATGTTTCTGGTCAAGATCCTGGTTGTTTCTTTCTTGCTCCAGTTCCTTTTTTGGTGTTTGAATTCGGAGTGATATGATACGTTTGATTATGATACCCAGGAATAGATGGCTTCGGTTTCGGTTACGGTTACGGTGTAACGTCAACCTTCATAATGAAATAATGTGATATCTAACTAACTAATGAAATGTTGTTCCATGCTGAGTAAGCCATTTGTATAACTAGTTATGTGTAGAAAGAGAGTCAAAGACAAAGAAAAGTGAATGGATTTGGAAAATGCAGGAGAAGTATATACTATGAGCCATCATAAATACAATGACAACGTCCTAGGTTTCTTTCCACAGCCACCTCTTACTGATCCTACTTCACTCAAACTCACCCACACTTTGAGGTCATCTACATCAGCAATCTGCTACAGATCTACCTTCCTACACTTCTCAAAGTCCGGGACCGCTAACAACTCCCTTCCCACCTCATAACTCCTCTGAATACAAACCTTTGCGAAATCTCTCATCTTCTCCTCATACTTCCCAATCGAAGCCATCGACACCCCTTCCTCACTGATGATCTTCACCAAGATATGCGCATCATTCAGTGCCGCAACGGCTCCGACGCCTCCACATTGCGACATGACATGGATCGCGTCTCCCAGGACAGTCACCCTTCCCGACGGCGTCCACGCTTCCATGTTGGGATTAGCGGAATACATTCTCATTCCGACCGTGAAGGAAGGATCTTGAAGCTCGATCAGCGATCGAACGGACGGATGCCACTCGCTCGTCATCTCGATTGCGAGTTCGGCTGGCAATGAGCTCAGAGCTTCGTTCAGTTCTACGGGTCCCAAACCGCATGTATCTTGCGGAAACATCAGACACCAGTGGATGGAAGCCGCGGGAACCGCACGGCGAATGGTATTGAAGAAGCGGATCGGCTCGCAGATGAGGGTGATGGGCGCATCTCCGGAGATAGTCGAGTGTAAGACAGGAGTCCGATCTCGAATGACCGTGAGCCATCTCCGATGCTGCGGCGGGAATCGTGATAATACCTCCTGACTGAGGAACGTCTTGCCGTAGATACAGCACGTTTCTGTATCCACGGGTTTCATATCTGGAAGGAATTGCCTGCGTACAACTGACCGCGCACCGTCAGCTCCAACAAGGAGAGTACCGTACTCGACGGTCCCGTCCTGGAAGTACGCAGCTATGCCCTTCTCATCATCATCAGGAATCTCATACCGAACAAACTGCTTCCCGAACTCAATCGACCCTTCGATCCCACTCATCATCGCTCGTCGAAGTAGATTCCGATCCACCGTCCATGGGATCGCAGTCCCCTTCGGAACTCTCCCCTTACGACAAGCGATCATGCTCGCATCAGCGGCGTTGATGGCCGTTTCGCCCAGATGCGTCTCCGCGACTGTATTCGCGAACTCATCCCATGCTTCGTCTGTGAGGAGATCTCGTAGTTTGCTTTGTATCGGCCCTGCGATTTTGAGCCGGTAGCCTTGACGCTTCGTTTCGGAGAGGACAGAACGCTCGAAGATGGTGAAGTCAATTCCGCGTCGGAGGAGACCCTGAGCGAGTGCGAGGCCGCCTATTCCGGCGCCGATGATGAGGATTCGGGGTGAGGACATAGTAAAGGATGGATTGATTGATATGTCTTTCTTTCTTGTCTTGTCTAGATGAAGGGTCATTCATATCTGGCCCTGGGGGTTAAATCTACGGTGGGAATCTGTCTGTTCGAATCTAACCTCCACCCTGATGTCTTTACGCAGATACGTAACACAGATACATGTCATTTGAGAAAGCTCATGAATTCCCTCCCAGGATATGTAGCATGGTACAGTAGGTCACAAGATCTGATCCGATCCAATACATGCATATCGAGGTACTGTATAAGGTATCCGAAGTCCCCTTCGATTAGGAAACTCAAGTGTCACAATCACCGACCGTCCTAAATATATAAATAAGCAGCTATACTACAGAATTTTGTAGATGTATCTTTAAATACGATCATTATGACAACCACAACCGGGGGCAGTCAACTTCCTGTTTCGAAGGGTTCAATTTAGTTTAGTGGACCATTGGCCTGTCTAGTTGTATGTTCCTATGTGATGTCTCGTCTTACTCTCTGCACATAACACAAGGCAAGTTTAATTGGCCATGTCACAGATAGTAATTGGTTGATTTGGATGAAAAGCCAAAGTGAAAAAGAGGACGAAATTATTGGAGGTTACACGGAATGCTACGTCAAGGAACGGGGACTATATTCTGATGAAGCCCAGATCCAGCTAGTGTCAGTTAGAATGGCAAAGAGAGATTCACTCTCGAGATCACTTTGGATTTGGTAATCTGTTATCACTCTATCCATAATGTTGAATATGTGGTTGCACTAGGAGTGCAGCATAGGGTTATCTCCCGCACGGCTAAACTGTGAAACAAAACCACCTGAAACGTATGCAACGTAGACATGAAAGAACACTGGGAAAAGGCAAATGGACATAATAAGAAATGGACAGGTGACGTGAGTCAGTGCCCAATCAACATCATTGCTTTCGGTAGAATTTGCTCTCGACGAATGGCATGCCGACGACAGTCGCCTTGCGCAACCTGTTTCTCACTATAACACCAACCTCGGTTCCCTTCTTGTGCAGGCCCTGCTTGATGTAGCCCATAGCGATGTTGGTACCACCCAGGGTAGGACTCGGGAGACCGGACGTGATGACACCAATTTGGTTTTTCTGACCGTCCTCGGACTGTTCGACAATGATGGCACCCTCGCGGGCTGGCGGCCCCTTCTCAATGATGAATCCGACACGACGCTCGCTGAGCGTCTTCGACGGAGATGCGATCTGAGGCAGAATGACGGAGGCACCGTTGAACTTGGCCGTGGAGGGATCCCGGCGATCCTTTCCAACGAGCCAGGTGAGGGAGGCCACCGGTGGGGTCTGCGAAGTGGTGATGTCGTGACCATACAGGCACATACCCGCTTCGAGACGAAGGGAGTCGCGTGCTGCAAGACCGGCGAGACGGACCTCATCAGGTTTGGACAGGAGAAGTTCAGCGATGTCATTCGGAAGAGATGGAGCATTGGCAGTGGGAATGGAAATTTCGAAACCATCCTCTCCCGTGTATCCAGTACGGGAGATGAGGAGAGGGTGGGGAGTGGCCGATCCATCAGGAAGAGTAAGGTACAAAGAGCGGCTTTGTCCGAAATAGAGAGTGCTCAGATCCGTATCTGCTTTCTGATATTTGTGGATGAATGACTGCAGGACAGGAGCAGCCAATGGACCCTGCAGAGCCAGCAGTTCCCGGTCCCCGAGCACCTCCCATGTGATGGTATTCTCAGGATGCTCCAGCTTGTACGCATCAATTTCGGCCTTCAAGAAGGCCAGGTCCTCTTCTCGTCGGCCAGCGTTGGTGACGAAGTAAAACGAATCCTTGTCCAGGCGAGTGATGACAGTATCATCGATGATGCCGCCAGTATCCTCCTCCAGCAAGCAGGACAGCGTCGAGTGGTTGTTGGGGAGCTTATCCAGCGACGACGGCGTGACCTTCATGAGCAGATCAATCGCACCAGGGCCCTTGAGGGAATGTTGAACCCTGTTGAGGCACTACGTCAGTTATATACAAGACGATTCTACACGAAGATTGACTGCACTCACATGTGTCCGACATCAAACAAACTCGCCTTCTCCCTTGTCCACTTGTGGCTTTCGACGTGGCTCAGGTCGGAATACTGCAAAGGCATAGAGAACCCGGCAAAGGGGACCATCTTGGCCCCACGGGCAATATGAAGATCATAAAGCTGCGTCTTACTGAGCGTCGACGGATCAACAGTCGTCGAGGATGCATATCTCGCCACATTCCCTTGGACAAGAGCTCCAGCTCTGATGTTAGGAAGCACACGAACTGTCGGGCAACGGACGGCGTGTGAGGGGAGCTGTCTCCGAACTACAGTGCTCTGGATAGAGCCATTGGCAGCTGTGGAGAAGGACCTGGGGCATGATGCCCGCGTATTAAGGAGTCTGGCCCCTCTAGTAAACGATCTCATGGCTCTGACCATGATTTTTTAACAAAAATATGAGGCTGGAGATCGTGGAATGGTTGTCCATCGAGAAATAATACGGGCAACTCGCCGTTGATAACGGAAAAGTCACGTGGAGATACGGTTCTCCGGTGCTCCACTCCGTCTCCGGAATACTAATTACTTTCTGCCCTAATTACAACTGCAATTGAGATACTGAAGGACGGCAAAATAAATGTGCAAACGTGCTACTGAAGAGCCAGGATGCTATACTTCATTGAGTGGCAAGCATGTCACAGACCAACAAAGGATAAGTGGGCAGGAATAACCAAAGGCACAGAAGCTTGATGCGGATAGCCGCCCAGGGTATATATATATATATTTCAACGCCTCTTGGAGGGGAATATTTCAATGCCCAAAACCTTTTAAACCATATACTGAAATCAAAAAGCCCCACAGTGAAAACCCTGCCGCAATGTGGCGTTTTAGGTAACTGAAGGTGGTGCATACCCTACAGGCCATTGTTCGCGCAAGAGAAGGGGCTGCCGACTTCGCCAGCCTCGTAGCTCAAAACGACACTGTCAACGGAAGCCTATTGGAAAATTGTCAGTCATCATTACCACGTCGAATCAATGTTGTCCATGTCAACTTACATAGGTGCCAGGTCCCAAGAAAAATAAGCCGATCAAGATGATGGCAACGTTCACAATGAAACCAATCCAGCCGCGGATGCCCCGTTTCCTGTAGAAACCCGGACCGTAGTCGGCTTGCCGCATTCGAATGTACGCGACTCCCCAGAAGATGAACCCGAAGAAAGAGTCGAAGAGAGAGCTCATAATGGACAGCAGGTCTGAGAAGAAGGGAATCACCTCAGCGATGATCCACGCTGCGACCCAGAGCACCGCCAGGATTCCAGCCCAAGCAGCCCATCCGGCGACAGTATGGCTGCTCTTGTGACGGGTACCCTCGAAAAGACGGAAGAAGATGAAGCGGGCAGAAACTGAAGCGTACAATACTCCCAGGAAGATCAATGTCGGGATCATGAATGAGAAAGAAACCTTCTTGTAGACCTCGTTGCCCAGAGAGCCGAATGCCGGAGCGGTCATGTACTGGTTCCCAGTGTACGCATAGACAATGGAGCCGACCAAGCTGAACACGATCACTTCCGCAACCGTGACGGCGGTGACGGCTTTCCAGAAGTCCTTGGGTTCCTTCATCTCCGCGATGAAGCTGGGCAGGGTGATCTGGCCGATGAACGTGTAGCTAATATTCAGGAATGCACTCATGCCTGACACGAAAGTAGTTCCAGCGACGGGGATGGCCAGAACAATCGGGTTGCCGCCAACGGTTGCATTGGGATTCGGATCAAATCCCGCGGGATGATCTTCGATTGCTGCGAAGATGGTCGCCAGCAGTACCGAGACGAAGGTGAAGAACGCGGAAAAGGTGGCTGCCTTCGACAGAGTGTCGAATGTTCGAGGCAGTGAAAAGGCGAAGGAGACCACTGCGGTTACCACTGACCAGACGATGGTACAAGTCCCACCGTTCGTCATCGTGTTGAGATACTTCGCACCCACCAAGCAATGGAGACCCTGGAAAGCGTTAGGGCACGGCAGCAAGATATTTTCAAGGCACAAGGCTGCATACCTGAATAAAGGTGTTGTTCAGCAGGAACATGATCGCTGTCAGCCACCATACAATCTTTGAGTCCCAGAACAGAACCTGGCCAATATCGCAAACATCACGGACTTCTGGATGGCGCAGACAGAATCGCCTATGGCCGTGTCAGCACTGCAGATTCGGAGTCGATAAGCTTCACATACCAGGTGATAAGCGAAGTATAGAGCACTAAACCGGCCACCACGGCGGTTAAGATCAAGCCTGGGACGAGACCCAGAACCGAATATGACCACGGGAACGACATGATAGCTAGACAGATATACTCTGAGAAAAGTAATGCGGCAGTCTATGTGAATTGTTAACTTTGTCCACCCATTGCGCAGAGGAACACAACAAACCTTTTGCCAACTGCATGTTCGGTACTTGATCGCATTCTCAGCTTCCAACTCGACCTGTCGACTCACACTGAGCCGGTCAATGGATGTATTCGAGTGAGTAGGTGCGATACGGCTATTCTTCCGCTCTGGATCTTGGCTCTCAATGTCGTATTCGCTCTTGAGTTTGGCGACCTCATGGCCACTCCTATCGGAAAGAGACGGAGTCTCGCGACTCGCCTTCTGGGCGAGCTGATCGCCGGAGCTATGATTTATCGCCATTTCACTAACCGGACGGTCTCCTTTCGCAGGAGCTCCAGCGGTAAAGAAAGAAATTCGATCGCGAAGACCTTCGGACACATGTACCGCTGTCGTATACACGGAATTTATCTGGACGGACAAGGCAAGGAGACGTTCAACATATCAGGAAAGAGAGTCCCCGATAAGCAAAACGACCAGCTCTGGACGAGCTGAGTTAACGAAGACTTTTATCAAGCAATCGTTCGGCGGGGCGTCGCAGTAACACTAATGGCGCAGGCGCTGATCTCAATGGCGGCAACCGATCCAGAGAGGTGGAGACGATGTTGAGATAAGATGAACCTGGGGGACGAACGCTGGATCAGAGGTGAAGGAACAATTGTAAAATGTACAAAAGAAGAGAGAAGAACTAGATCTTCATAGTTTATGAAGCGGCAACTATTTTTGTCTGCCGTCAGCCCTCGCCGAAAAGAGCAAGGTTTCTCTGTAGGTTGAGGACGAAAATGACGTGCTTGCGGATCCAATATTCGCTATCCCGTGTGAGTACGAAAGCCGATACGTCGAACAACAGCGAGTGAACATCACGGTCGATCGAGATGCTTGTCGATGCGTCTGTGGGGACGAGACAAACGTGGTTGTGTGAGATCGTTGCCTCTATGACAGTATCTGTTGGATATCATCCGCAGGGTCCGGATGCCCTCTGCGAGGAATATTCTGAATTGGTATTATCCATCATCTCCACTGTCTCCGGAAGAGTGGACTGTGAATGAATCATTGGTAAGATCCAACGAAGTCTCTTTGGTTGGTTTGGGAAGTGACTGTAGACTCTCTCAAAGCGTCGATCTCCGCGCGGAGAGAGCGGTAGGCGCAGACGCCGTCTCCGCCTCCAGTTCTCCAGGCACAACTCTAAGTTATTGTCTGTCTAACTAGTTAACTAACTCGTGTACTCCTACTTCTATGCTCTCATCACTCATCGTGTATTATACAACATCTGGTCGACTTTGGCTCTCCATTCTGCTGTCTGTGACACTTTGCTCTCTACATCATTTCGTCCCCCACGCTGACACCGCAGATCTTGATGCGCACAAACCACTCTCGACTGTCAATGGACTGTCAATGACCCCAAGAAACCTTCAGACCCGCTGTTGCAGAGAATTCTCAGCCTAGTCATGGCCCATCGCGCCACAGCCAACCAGGCTGCATCCAGCTTGGGGCCCATGTACGCAACCACCTCACGGACTCTCCGGTTTAATTTGCGAAGCCGTATTTGAAGGAGGGATAAGTGGACAAGCGACAACATCAATCACCAACCAAGCGCGCCCGTGGTGTTACCAACCGCGCCGCATCCGGGAGGGCGTCGAACAAACGTCGCCCATCGACCATCCGCGGCTGTGGAAGATCTGGCTTACGCTGGTCTCGATTCAGGGCTGGAGGAGAACCGCGGGAAGGGACCTCCAATCGTTGAGATATGAGAATTATTCATGGAAATGCTGATCAGGTGCGAATATCGAATGTCGATCTGTTGTTCATGAGAAGAGTGCGCATCGGCCGTTTTCATCTCAACCGTTCCGTTTTCATATCCACTTTGTGATATCCTTCAACTTCCCGATTGAATGAGGATTCTCAACTTCACGCCAGGATCGAGCGTGGGATTCCAGAACCACTCCATGATTGGCTGGATCGTTTCCCCTCCATTCCTCAACAATGACTCGATTAGATAGATCGTGTGGCGCATACGTCCTGCAGCAAGTTCACGATCTGGACGCCACATGGACAGATAGTCCTCGTATAGTATAAATACGCATTGAGGGATGTCGAATTAGGCGCAGTTCAAAATAGGAAGATCTGCAGAGGAACGAAGGTGTTCTCCTCCAAGCTAAAGCATCCGTCTACTAACCGTCGTAGGTGCTCTTTGCCAGCAACAAAGCTACTGAGGCTTATTCGGAACTCATTACCGAGGAAACTTCGTTTAATTGACACTTGAGCCTCGGATGCCCCAAGACCGTCTCTGTCGGTCACGTGGGACATAGTTATGTTCCCGTTAGAAGGACGGTACTAGGTAGCAGTATACAAATATCCAGGAATTCTTGTTCAGACGACTCTCGATTACTCCTAAATACGATGTGTATCCCTGCAAGATCGGATGGAAAGGACGTCAGCTTACTGACGATGGAACATGGGAAGATACTTTGTCCCGAAGAAGATTTAACTTTTGAATTGCCAACCCACTCCGACCCGATGGTATTATGTATGTACAATATAACAAAATACAAACAGTTTTAGTCGTCGTCTCGTCTCCGCTTGAATCGCGCCCCCTTCGGTTGGCTACCGTAGGCTCTCCTTCCCTGCACCTTCTTGTCTCGGCTCATGCTGGCTCCTAGCGTGATATCCACGCGCGGAGGGGTCGTGAAACCGAAGCTCTTAGCGACCTTCTTCAGATCAAGCTTGTTGATGTCAAAGACGGAACGGAGGGAGTGAGAAGCATAGGCGTGGAGATATGAACGGTATCCTTCTTTAGCGGACTATCACAGGGGTTAGTCGATGAGAGTATGAGAATACGGAGAATTGCACGATCATACCTGATTCAGATAGTAATTCTGACCGATCAGCTTCTCCAGTTGAGACTGAATGTTGACAATGTGTTTGGCGGGGAACTCAAACTCCACGACTGGAACACGAGCTTCCCGGAGATGAGAAAGGAAACCGACTTCGGAGGGCTGCAAGAACATCAGACTGCGGCCGACCTTGCCAGTAGTGCCACGAGCGGTACGTCCAACTCGGTGGATATAGTCTCTGGGCTATAATCATTTCGTTAGTACTTACTCCTCCATCGTCTTTGAAACCACGCTTACATCATCGGGAGGGTCCAGCTGCACAATGTAGTCGACAGCAGGGATATCCAAGCCTCTTGCGGCAACGTCTGTGCAGATAAGGGTACCCTTCTCGGCGTTACAGAATTCAAAAAAGGTGTTCGTGCGCTTCTGCTGCTTTTGCTTTCCATGCAGCGCTAGGACGGGAAGATCAATCTAGTTCTCGTTAGTGCTAGATCAAACAGCATACAAGCTCCTGTACTTACGTAGTTCAGCAGTTCCGAGTAATACTTGACGGAGTTGCAGCTGGAAAAGAAGACGATGATCTTCTTCTTCTGGTTCTTCTTCAGCAGCGCGAATAGAAGCAGGAAGCGCTTGTCGGCTTCACAGACGATGTAGCCTTGCTCGACACCATCCACCGTACTGTGCTCCTTCCTGTGATCCACGTTGATATATAGTGGCCCAGGCTTGAGCGATATCCGGGCTAGGTCCTCGACCTTGGTTGTCTGTGTCGCCGAGAACAGCATTGTTTGTCTGTTATCCTTGGGAAGAATGGAGATGATCTGTCGAAGTTCATCCTCGAATCCGACCTCCAGAATCCTGTTCACGAATGTTAGATCAATTTGCCAACAACCATCTTAAGCCTAACTTACCGATCCGCCTCATCAATGACCAGAGATTTCAGGTTCTTGAACACAAAGCCCTCCGTCGATCGGAGATGATCCAGCAGACGACCAGGAGTGGCAATCAAAAGATTCACACCCTTGGTAAGTTTTTCGGCCTCTGCCCTCCTGTTTGCGCCTCCAATGACAACACCGTACGTCTGAGAGTGATGATGGGCCATGAGCTCGCGGGCGACACCAAAGATCTGCAGGGCGAGTTCTCGAGTTGGGGTGATAATTAGAGCTCCAGTACCTGAAGCGGGGAATTAGCATCAGCGCTCTGATCTTCCCTATCGTAGCTCCAACAAGACATACCGTTTCTAGGCTTGAACTTCAACGCGCGCAACAGTTCAACAGCGGGAATCAAGAAAGCCAGAGTCTTTCCCGATCCAGTCTTCGCGGCTCCCAGAATATCGCGACCAGCCAACGACGGGGGAATTGACCGCTGCTGAATCTCCGTCATCTTTGTAAAACCCATATCCTGAATCGCCTTCACGGTCGGCTCTGACAGTTGTAAATCGCTAAAGTTCTGCGGTACTGAGTCCTCCGTGGGCAGGGACACTCCGTTCGCAGATGGCAGAGCAGCCATTTCTTCCTGTTCCGCCTCTCCATTTTCCTCCTCCTCCTGCTCCTGCTCGGCTCCATTCTCCTGGGGCGTCTCAGAATTCACCTCCTCATCGTCGGAGGGAGAGGAACGATCGATCTTCGGCTTCTTGCTCGTCGTCTCCTCGACCTGATCGGGCTGTTCTTCCGCTTCAACAATCCGCGATTCTGTGACCTTCACATCCTGGAATGTGCTCTTGTGCTTTCTCTTTCTCTTCTTCACCTGCTCCTGAGCAGTCTGGATCTTGTCTTTCGACATTTTGGTAATTGTGGGAAATTTTTCCTTTTTTTTCCTTCTTGTGATCCCCGATAGCGGACGATAAGGGAAGCGTCCCAGAAAAAATTCTAGAGCGGCACCTAGAGGTCACGTGATGAAATGGACTAATGAGAGCTTTAACTACGGTAGCGGGATTTCGAGACGGAGATAGTTAAGTTAAGCGTCCGGTGGAAACTTCTATGAGGTACCGAGAGTGAATCTGGTTCTAAAGGAAACTTTTGCTATTTCTCGGGTTGCTCTGCTCGATAATTGGAACTAAATATCGATGTCATATCATTATGACCTATTTAACATCGCCTATTCTCTAGATAGCCCTTCCCGGATTCGCGTAAAACAATTGTAGATTTTGGTTTGAACAAAGGCATGACGAGAAAGAAAGAGAAGCTAGGATAATGTACGCAGTTAAGGTATCTACCACGAACAAATGCATCGACACGCGAGTAAACAGAATCCCGAATGGAGGAACCTCACATACCATCCTCCTCGTTCGCCAGCAAGGCTGCATAGTCGTCCAGCGAGGCGAAGGTCGGCAGGTGCTTGAGCTTGCGCCTCTTCTTCCGACCAGACTTGTCCTTGTCTTCTGATTCTGCGGACGGGAGCTCGACGCCACCAATATCCATGTCAGAAGGCAAGTCTTCGTCACTGTCGCGGAAAGCTTCGTCGTCAGAGATATCCATGTCAAAGGCATCTTCATCGTCGGACGGCTGTTTCTCTGACGCCTTCTTCTTAGCCTTAGTAGGCTTCGCTTCCTGCTCATCGTCTTCCTCCTTCTCCTCCCCTTCTTCCTCAGCCTCGTCACTCTCATCATTGAAAATGACCTCTTCGTCTCCCTCCTCATCCATGTCCTCATCCTCATCATAGTCAAACTCTTCGAGATCGGACATGTCAAGGTCGGCATCATCATCATCAATACCCTCCAAATCAGGTTTGGAGTCCAGCATCGCCTGCCAGATATCGGATTCGTTGTCACTGAGGTCAACCTCGGCTTCCTCGTCCCTAGAAACTGGGTCTTTGGCGTCCTTCTTTCCTTTGCGCGCCTTGTCCTTTCCAACACGGTTGAAGTACTCGTGGAAGAAGACATCTTCCGCTGCAACATCCTCGGCCTTCTTACGCCAAAATGCTTCTGAGTTGACGGGTTCCAGTTGTTTTCCTTTGCCGGCCACATCACCAACTGTGACGAGTAGACCACTGGTGTCACCTCCTGCGAGCGGCTGCATGATGGAAGAACCCTTGGCACCGGCATTGGCCTTCGGAGTACGGTAGATGAAACGGTCAAGGAAGTGCGTGAGGGTATGCAGCGTCATATCCGGCTTGCCAGAGATAGGAGTGTGACTCAGGAGATGAGATGCATTGACAGAGACCGAAGGATGGAAATGTGAGAGGTAAGGGAGCTGTAGATATAGATATTAGCATTTTGCGGTAGTTTTCTACAGGGGCCGTGGAAGGGATAGTAAGGATCACTTACAAGCTCCCACAGACAACTCTTATCGGCGTTGCTGTGTTCAGGATCTCTCTTACGAGGGTCGTAGGCATTGGTTTGCTTTGTCGAGTTCTCGGCAGTGGCTGGGACTGTCCCCTTTGGCTCTTGGTCATCTTCATCGGGAACATCCCGAAACACTTCCTCCTCATCATCGTCGTTTTCCTCAGGTTGATCCACCAGAGACTGGAGACCAGAGAAGGTCTTTTCAAGCTCGCGGATCAAGCAGAACACACCGACGATGAACGATGGCTGGTGCAATCCCAGAATTTGGACAAGACGTTTTACGAATGCTTTCACACGTTTCACGTTCAAATCATTCTTCAATGCCCTGAAGAGAAGGTTGAGATAAAGAGACTGCTTTGATGAGGTGGCAAGTCTGGGGTCAAGCAGGGACTCATACAGCGTCCGATAGAAGCGATCACCAGAGATCTGGTTCGAGTACGTGATCTGCTGAATGAGCATAAGAGCTTGAATACTCGTGTTGAAGTTCGAGGAGTGCGTGATGCGGAACAAGGTATCAATATGCTTAGTGATCCTAGAAAATCTATTAGCAGATGATTATCGAGAGATGTACGTCACAATACACACCTTTCGCTGTCAGAGGGGGAGAAAGGATAAGCTCGATTGACACCGGTCAACACCGCTGAAATGACCTTCTCCCGCAATTCATCCTCCGGATCTTGTCCCTTGACTTTGGCATTCTTGGGTTGAGGTTTTTTACCGCCCTTTCCGAATTTACCTCGCTTCTGATTGGCTTGGACCTTCTCTGGTTTCAGGAGCGTCACAAAGAGCGAGAAGTAGATATCAAGCAACTGAAGGGCAACCTTCTCCTGCTTGGTGCTCAGAACGGTTTGGTTGAGGGTTATGACGGCATAATACCGGGCATGCTGGCTCTGGTGTGGCCGGAAAAGCAGTTCTGACTCAATGGAGGAGATGATGGTCGGTTTCATCAAAGGATGAGCTTGCTCTAGCTGAAGAAGCAAGTAGGAAGCCCTAGATGCAATCTTCTTGGCTGGATCACCCAGTTTGTTAACCAGAAGTCTCAGGAGATTAGATTCTTGCTCTGGCTTTTCCTTGAGCAATTCGTAGACATAGCTCACGGCCCTGGAGCGCGAGAACTCAATCTCATCATTGCACCACACTTCAAGAATTTTCAGGACTTCAAAATACTGCTCCTTGAGCCAATCTTCATAAGCCCAAATGATGAGATGGAGGGCCTGAAGACCTCCAGGAAGAGGGTCTCTCTCGGTCCATCTGCTAGCAGCACCTTGGAACGCTGCCACAAGTGACGGCTGATTCGCGAAAGTCTTCAATCTACGATCACTCGGAAGCAATGTTCCCTGTGAAAACATGTCCTTCAGAGATCGCAGAACCTCGACCGCCTGGGCACGGCTCCGCTTTTTGCCAAGTCCTATCAGGTTCTCCAATGCCTTGGTATTGTGCAGCGGGGACTCCTGCACGGCGAGCGTCAAGGCCGAAATCTTGTCGCTTAGAGTTCCCGAGGTCATGATCGTCGAGTAGAACTTGTGTGAGGATGAAGACAAGGATTGTTGAGCTTCCGCATACAACTTGGTCTCCTTCTCCAGCAACGACTTGGCATGTTGGTGTATGCGGTCGATGAGATGACGGGGGAGAGCAGTGACGTTCTTTGCGGACGTAGAAACAGGAGGAAGAGAGGTTGAGTACCAGTCAGGCCTTGGAGGAACAGTCTACAACAATTGTTAGCGGTATTCTCATTTGAGAACTCCCCTGTTCGTGAGATACGTACCAGCTTAGAATAAGCCTTGGGAAGTACTTCCGTTTCGTTCTTCGCGGGAGTTTTGGCAGCAGATTCTTTCTTGGAGTCTTCCTTCTTATGTTTAGAATCTGGCGGTGAAGATACGTCTTCAGGAATGTCTTCTTCGACATCGGATATCTCCTGATCTTCATCGCTATCGCCGTCTTCGTCTTGAGAATCTTCTTCATCCTGATCGACATCCTCCTGCTCAATATCCTTCGGCACAATATGACCTGCACCCTCGAGCATCTTGGATAGTTCCTTGCGTAGAGCGTCCTCATCCTTTCCACCCTTAGATTTAGCGGAAGCGTTATTCTGGCCCTCAACTTCGGATTCGGAATCCACACCAGCAATCAGATCGTAATCTTCCTTGCTTCCACCAAGAGCCAGAATTTCCCGCCGCAATGCATCGTTCTCGTCCTCTTGTTCATTCTTTTTCCTGCCATCTTTCGCTTCCCTCGATATTACATCGCCGTTGCGATCCCGCTTTTTGCCTTTGTTGGAATCCTGTTTCTCGCCGGCTTTTGGTTCATGTTTCTTATCCTTCTTTCCTCCATTGGCTGCGGCATTCTTCGGTTTTTTCTGGTCTTTCTTAGTCGCGCCGTTGTCGCCTTTCAGTCTTTGCTCGATTTTCTGAGTTAAGTTTGCCAATGCGGTTGCATCCAAATTTGGGAAAGAGGCCTCAACAGGGGCAGACTCTTTGACAGAGACTTCACCATTTGGAGTATTCGCCTCTCCTCCCGTAGACCGTCTGCCCTTGTTCTTCGCCATGGCGACTGTCTTGTCGAGACAAAAATCCGTGGATTTTTCTGCCGTTCAAAACCAAAATTATCTTTTAGGCAGATCGAGGCCGCCGGAGAATAGTTTCGCGACCGCCGATATCTAGACGCTCGGACCATCTCGGTGATCCGCAAAGCGCGGAGATTTGAAGAGCTTCCATATATTCATGCCATTCGTCGTTGTATAATTAGAATTTGTCCTTGAATTTATCTAATGAATTTCACTTCGTGTTTTTATCATCATTCGGAATTCAATCGTCTATGATTTTTCGGCTCCGCCCAGCCCTGAGCATCAGCTCGGGTGTACATCGGTCTTTTGGTCTTCACATTCGGTACCATAACATTCAAAGATGCGAATACCATGTATGAAATGTGTACTCTTAAAATCTGATAACATGTTAACAACTTATCTAGTGTGATGGGCGGACTCGCACTTCGAGCTTCTGGATCCCTACGGGAGGGATATCCAAGAAGGCTGCCGAAGGGGAAAAAGGTATTCTTCACTAATCCAAACCTCCTTCGCAAGTCAGATTGACTGACAATCGCATAGAGGATGCAAATGACCTGCTGATACGAGGTGGTTTTCTTCGACAGGTATAGCATAGTTTTATGATTTGATTTCTAGCCAGCCGCTAAATGTTATTTAGGCGTATTCAGGTGTCTTTCATATGCTGCCTCTTGGATTGAGAGTACAAGACAAGCTGGAGAGGCTCATAGACAAGCATATGCGCTCAGTTGGTACGTTTTAGTTATTAATTGTCTAGCTTTATGCTAATGATGCATAGGAGCATCTAAGCTTTCGTTGTCGTCTATTTCCTCTCAGGAGCTATGGGAACGATCAGGGAGACTGAAGGAAGGCTCCGA
This sequence comes from Paecilomyces fulvus, assembly GCA_029606305.1. Taxonomy (NCBI): domain Eukaryota; kingdom Fungi; phylum Ascomycota; class Eurotiomycetes; order Eurotiales; family Thermoascaceae; genus Paecilomyces; species Paecilomyces fulvus. The sequence continues at coordinate 320,951 of JAPVCG010000043.1, forward strand.
GGTGAACCTACCTATACATTTTGATACAACAATGCACTGATCGTAATGTAGGTTTTCAGATTCAATGATCGCAAGGAATCCCGCTTCCTTCTATCCCCTACTCACGAGGAAGAGATAACCACGCTAGTAGCCGGTCTAGTAAAGTCATATAAGGATCTTCCCCTTCGAGTCTATCAGATCAGTGAGTTGTCCTATATATTTAACTATGTTTACCTAACCTCTGTTGTACAGCGAGAAAGTACAGGGACGAAGCACGGCCAAGGCAAGGGCTACTCCGAGGCCGAGAGTTCATCATGAAAGACCTGTACACTTTTGACTACAACACTGAAGAGGCATTGAAGACATACAGCTCGGTAAAGAATGCCTACACCCGGTTATTTGATGAATTGAAGATCCCATATCTTGTTGCTGCCGCGGACTCTGGCAACATGGGCGGGAATCTCAGCCACGAATTCCACTTCCCGAGTTCAAAGGGAGAAGACACCGTCATCAGCTGTTCAAGTTGTGACCATGTCTACAATGAAGAACTAGCAGATGGACAAGCGCATCTTGACGAGTCAGCGGAACATACGCATAATACATCTGAGTTGGGTGACAAAAATCCAGCCACAATCTCGACAGGCCTATGGATGGCCATCTCTAAAGACAAGAGAACGCTTGTAAGAGGATGGTATCCAAAGTATCTTCTACAGGAAGGATCTGCAGAACCAGCGGAGAGACATGTCAACTCTCATGCCGTTAAGTCCATTACAGATGCAGCAGGGGTCGATCTCGATCTCAGTGTCGAGAACCCACTGGAGCAATGGGCCGCCAAACTCAAACAAGACCCAAGCTCTGCTTCTTCTGGTGGTCAACGGTTCAAAGTCCTTGATCTTTATGACACAAATGTTCGGGTCTACAAGCGGCCTCCTCTGAGCGATCTTCTCCATGAAGTTGACGTCGATGTCGACGTTGAGTACGCGATGCTAAGCCGCTTTCCTGGAACCGAGAAAGGTCTTCAGCTTGTCAAGGTTCACGAAGGAGATAAGTGTCCACGGTGCGAAAAGGGTACTCTGAAGCCACAGAGTGCAGTCGAGTTGGGACATACTTTTCATCTTGGCACGCGATATAGCGACGTGTTGCAAGCCCTGGTGACCGTTGATTCGGCGCTCATTGATGAATCCAGCAAGGCACTTCAAGCAGCATCGAGGATTCAGACAATCCCCATGCAGATGGGCTGCCATGGTATCGGCGTCTCTCGCATGATCTCAGCGGTTGCTGATATGCTCGCTGATTCAAGGGGCCTGAACTGGCCAAGGGCAATGGCACCTTATGAGGTTGTTGTCGTACCAGCAAAGGGTCTAGAGGCAGACGCGGAAAAAGTGTATGATACACTTACGTCGGGTAGCGGTGCTGCGATCGATGCCATTCTTGATGATCGGGATAAGCAGATTGGCTGGAAACTTGGAGACGCTGATTTGATCGGCTATCCCGTTATTGTGGTCGTCGGTAAGGGTTGGAAGAAACAGCAAACGCTGGAAGTGCAATGTCGCCGCTTGGACGGCCTGCGAGAAGAAGTCCCACTGGAACGTCTTCCACAGTTCGTCAAGTCTTTACTGGGTCGACTCTGAGTAAATAATGGAACTTGGAGTTGGATTGATGGCCATGACCGGCCGACACGTTATTGGCTAGCCCCGGTCCACCGGAGCCGGTCTCCGGCACATCAATGACATAGTGACGACAAAGCGACAATGTGAGGAACAATACAAAATGATAGAGGACATACATAAAACAAAATGTCAGATTTTGTGTAATCTCATATTTAGATTACCTGTGAAATCAGTGCATGTCAGGGTCAGACTTGACTAGATTGGCACACTGTTGCAAATGTGTACAATTTTCTATGGGGATTCAGAACTTGACACAAGGCTGAATCCACTAACTATAAAAGACTAACTGTCAAATTTTATGTAATAGAGTAATGAGATTACAGGGAAAATCTGAGCATGTCAGGGTCAATCTGGGTGAAGTTGCCACACTGTTGTAGTTGCATGTAATTTCTAGGGGAATTGTGACAGGACCCAAATTTATGTGCATTCAGGTCTGACAAAACAGACTAATCAACTAGTGCTAATAAGCAAATAAAAACAGTAATCCAAATACCAAGAATACCACTTTTCAACACTAACTAAACAAGTGTAATAAATTACGCGATAATACCAGAAAAATACCATTTTCTGACACAAAAGTACCAATAAACATCAAGAATTTCCTGTAAATTACCAGGCCTTGCTGATTTTTAGTGCAAGCTAGGCGTGGGTTCACAAATATAAATATGTATGCATTCACCTTCCACTGAACTTGCCTTTTCAACCACCAATTTGTTGTTCCTACCTAGGTGGTTTTTTTCCCCAAACATGTCTGCTCTGTCTCACGAAATGGACATTGAAGAAGGTCCATCTGAAGTCCCTCTTCCTGATGGCTCCCTCTATCCTCCCGAGGCCTTTAATGAGCAAGGCGATGAGAGAGGGGAACTTCTCATAGAGCTCCAGCAAGCACTACAGACTTCAACAGTATCCACATCATTTTGGGCATGTCTACAGGTCTGTGACCTATCAAAGCTCCAATCCCTCATTGAATCAGCTAGAACGAACCCTGCACTTGTTCTCACTCTGTTTGACAACTGCACATCAATACCTCTTAGATGGATGCAACGACCCATACGCTCTTCTGAGCCAGCATCGACCAGGTCTAGCTCATCTGAATCTTCAACACCTTCTGACAGTGGACAACTCACTCGCCAAACACGTCCTTCTCGTCCAAGGGACCTTGCAAAGGAGCGCGATGGTGACTTGTGTATTCTAACAAGACAAGAACCATGTGAGGCAGCGCACATTTATCCCAGCTATATGATTACTTGAAGAACATCAACAAACCTTGAGCTATCATTGCCCAGCATTTGGAGGTTACTAGATATATTCTGGGAACCGGAGAAGGTTAATAGATGGAAAGCGCGGATTTTCCGAGACCCCATCGACCCAGAAAAACCGATGGATGCATGCTTCAATATCATGTGCCTTCAGGATCAGCTTCACACGATGTGGACAAAAGGCATTTTTGCCCTTCGACCTGTGTCTTTGTCTGATGACCAAAAAGAGCTTAATGTGCAGTTTTACTGGCAGCCTTGGTATTCTCACACCACCAGAAATTCAATGAATATTCTTCAACGGCCTTTAAGCTCGAGAGGTGTAAATAGGGTCCATCATGCCTATTTTCTGCCTCTTCGTGTTCCAGGTAATTCGGAGACTCATGATTTAACCTTCCAGGCCGTCGTCTCTGGCCACACTTTCACATTCAGGACAGCAGACCCCGACAGGCTTCCTCTGCCGTCATTTGATCTCCTCGAAATGCAGTGGTACCTCACTCGTATTGTATCAATGTCTGGTGCGGCAAATGACATTGATGAGGAACAAGACAGTAACGATGGCGACGACGATGGCTTTGATGCCCGTGAACCGGTAAATCCGTCCACTCCATTCACAGTTCTTGAATGGCTTCGAGATCCATCATCTTCTCCTAGGCCTGATGACGAGAGTACAGAGGAAAGGAATTCTGAAACATCAGCAGCGACAGAATTGTCACCTGTGAAGAGGCGCTCTGGAGATGTGCTACAACCTACTTCACTCTCTACCTCGGAGCCAAATGCATAAAGGCATCCTGGTATTCGTGCATCCAATTAGGCGTTCGGGCGAGACGTGTGCATGTACCAAAAAAGCGTTGTATCGGGCAGGGAAAGGCGCAGGTAGTGTTAGAAGATCATGTATATTACTATATCATCATGTCCTTTAATAGACTTCAATGAAAATACCCAGACCACTCATGAAAGAAATCTTGTATGGTGCGTGGCCATATCCCAATATCTTGGCGTTTCCAGACAGAACATGTTGCGGACACTATTTCCACGTCCCGGAGCGCAACTTCGAACCCAAAAAAGGCATCTCAAAATGACGACTGAACCGTTCACGGGAGGATGAATTGAGCTGCTCTCAGCTCCCCCTTTCTCCAATTTCTACATTCCCTTGGAGCCTTCATTTCTCTAAGCACAAACTTCAATTGACTTCTATATAACTACATCACTCGATACAGCGCAGACACAGGAAGAATGCCACCACCACCAAGCCCCGCATCGGGCGCCCCTCCAGGTGCAGGTATGCAAGTAAAACAATAACTCCTCGAACCACAAACCTTTCTGTCTAGATCTCTGCAATGAAATGATCTTGTCCTCTTTTTGTCCTGTCTTCAAATGAGAGAAGAAACCAATGCGAACTTGACTGACGACGGAGCTCAGTCGACATCACAACCCTCTCCCTCCCACAGCTCCGCGCCCTTCAAACCCGCCTATCCTCCGAACTTGAACACCTGACGAACTCGCACGCGAAGCTGCGCGCCGCACAGTCCAAGTTCCGCGACTGCGTCAAGTCGATCACCGATGGTGTGGAGAAGAAGAACGGTCCCGAGGGCGAGAGTCGGGATGATATCCTCGTGCCCCTGACGAGTTCCTTGTACGTTAAGGGGAAATTGGCGGATCGGGAGAAAGTGCTTGTGGATGTGGGAACGGGGTTTTATGTTGAGAAGGTTTGTGGGATTGCTTCTTCGCTATCTGTGACTGAGGGGAAGATGCTGATGATTGTGTTTAACTACAGACGACGGCCAAGGCGATCGAGTTTTACAGTGACAAGGCCAAGGATTTGGAAACGAACCTGAAGGATCTAGAGAAGATTGTACAGGGCAAGAGTGCGAATTTGAGGATAATTGAGGATGGTAAGTTGCTTACATTTCTGTCTGGTGAACACGTCTCCTGCCTTCAGGCAACGTCGTGTATCTTAAAACATATTGCGATTTTTTAAGAAGTTACTGACACATATCCTAGTTCTGAGGCAGAAAGTGATGAGTGGAGAGGCCGTCACGACTCCTGCTCCTGGAGTAGCGGCTGGATGAAAATGAACATCACAGATTTCTTGTCGGTCATGCATGTACGAATGGATAAGGATCTCAATTTGAGAGCGCACAAATGCTGGCATAAACGCTTTATTCGATCTCCTATCTACTAATGCCGAAGGTAACGCTATGGAACACATCTCCAGAGTGGTGGTATGGGATCACAGTAGAACGGTGCCATACACATCGCATCAGTCTCAACGTGAATGCTCATTCCGTTTGGACCCTATGACCATTTGGCCACGAATAGGCCAGAATCTTGTTTCCTTTTCCTGAGTCATGCACACTTGCTGCTCTTCTAGCGAGAATAAAAATCAAAAGTGAACTTGAAAATATCGAAATACTGAACTTCTGCTTGCAGATATGGGGCGGCGGACTCCACGCTGTTTCCTTTTAAACATACCACCAGCAGAGCCACATTGTTAATAGAGGGCATAAGAAGGCTTTGTAGCAGAAGAGAGCATGGTACGAAGTGGCCTCCTGTGAGAGTCAAGAAGATTTCCTGTTATCACTGATCACACCACAACCGCAACTGGGATTAAATTTCCCGTCTGCCCGTCCGAGCATGGCGAATGTGTTGTATGAATACCATACACTCAGAATCCGAACTCCGAAAAGATGGTTCGATTTGTGGAACACCCTTAGAATAATGTACCCAGATCCGCGGCCAGGACTTTATTTGAATCCTTGGATTCAGAGATAGGCGAAGAGCGGCCAGAAGAAGTCTCTCTCCTCACAGTGTCGGCCTTCTGTGGTGAAGAATGTACGTTCGGACACGTCCTCTGGCTAATAGCGTCCCTTTCGATCTTTGTCAGGGCATCGGGCTTCCTTGGGCCTAACAGTTCAGCGACGTCCTTGACGAGGTTCACGAATTCCCAGAACCCGGAAGATGTATCTGCAGGGTTTGTTTTCGCCTTTGGCGGAAAGAACGTTTTGAGATTGGGACTCCAGCTCGCCGAATATCCCACTCCCATATTAGCATGTTCACCAAGCAAGTTATCCCAGTCCAAGCCGAAGATAGACGCACCCCAGGTTGTGAATGGGACGTCCAGAATGGGACCTGGGTTAGAGTTTTGTACTTGCCCCTGAGAAAATTGAAGTCCCGCTCGTCTGTACTCATCGTAACGTGCAATTTCGAGGATGTAGTTAGTGCCCTTGAGACGGTAACGTAAGGCGGTCTTCTCAACAAATCTGGACACGGGAGCCGTCGGCGGAAATGTCACTCTTCTCTTTGGCGGCGCTGAGATACCACTACTAGCAGCATCGAATTCGAAGCCGATGGCATGGGAGAAAGCTCTCAGTGCTGCACCGATGTTGGTAGGCTCGTAGAACTGCAAAGCTTTGATCTCCAACTGCCAGTCCGCTCTGAGATCCCATCAGCTCGTGGACTTTCAGATCTCGCGGGACCAAAGCTCGATACGTACCTTCCAAATTCAATCACAGCAGCCTGAAGAGGTGGCCGTAGATCCCCGTGTTGATTATTTCCTTGAACTTTGACCCAGCGACGCTGAGCTACCTCGTACTCCTGCGCACCAGGGTGTCGTTCAAACTCCGCTTCCAGGCGCAGAAGCGCACTGTCCGAGCCCAGGAATTCAAAATTTACAGAATACGACGGTTCGGCCTTTTCCAAAGAATGGGATGTGGTTTCGAAGGGTCCTAGGAGATAGGAGGCTTTGAAACACCTACCCAGAAGCTCTGCTTGATTAATCTCAAGACTAAGAATCAATATAATTAGCACAAAACGTCAAAATTCGCGAATATCTGACCTACCCTGGAAGGAGACGCCCTTTGGTCTGATCATGTAACAACATCTCTCTGAATTCCTCAAAACTGTATGAGGGTTTTGAATCTTTGGGAAGCCGATATTCGTCAAGGATAAAGGCTCCTATGTTCACTCTCATTCGTAGGTGACCTCGAAAGAATGGAAGAGCTCTCATTGCCCGTTCCGTGATGTTCAGTAGACGAGTATCATTTCTGGAGCGCATCAGAGCAGCACGATCAAGCCACTCTGTGATTTCGAAAGCTGTCATTATACCACCGTGGAGGAAAGGCCTCGCCAGAGTATGACTCTGCTTGACGATGATACCTCGTTGCGCATAGGCTAATTCCGGTGGCTCAACGAGATACACCTTCGACCTTATGTTAGAAGACGCCATCAACTCGCTCCACTTTGTTCGTATACGACGAATAACTTCTCGTATGGTACCATGGTTATGAGCGAGCACGCAGATGTAGTCAGGTAGGCCGTCAGGGACATAGATATGGCAGCCAAATTCCTCACGGATAGAATCCAGACCTTGGAGCTCAGGACCGAGATATTCTTTGAATGGAAGCTCTTCAGTAGGCCAAAGAAACAGTAACTGCAATAGCAAGAGTTAGCCTCCGGGGTCAAGGTTATAATAACCTGCCGTACCTTTTCTGCGAAGCGAATAGTCGGCTCGGGAGCTCTTCTCAGCTGCTGTAAAATGACATCTTGCCGCTCATCACGGAAAATTTCGACTTCCTTCTTGAGAGAATACGCATTGATCTTGGCCCATAATGGCTTCTTGTTCTGCAATGATGAAGTGCATTTACTGATGAGCTGTTGCAGGAGCTTCTGAGCACCTAAGACTTGACTGGAATCACCCCACAGAAGAATAACCTGCTCGACGAGGAAGCTTAGTGTATAACTCAGATGTATATATACGGTCATATTAACCCACCCTATCTGTATATGCTGGAGGCTGGATATGAGCGGCCGTCTTTTGAGAAATCTCGTCAAACACCTCCAATCTTCCCTTGTTTGCAGGACGGCCGCCCGTCACTGTTCCACGGGCAACCCCAAAGAACCTTGAAGATCGTTAGCACTTATTAAGAAAACACAATGATCATTTGTCTTACTCGTGTTTGAAAGAGCCAAAAGCAGCTGGCAATTGTAAGATGCCTGTTGGTAGTTCGTAAGCTTGTGCAATATATATTTGTGATGGTGTAACTAACCATCAGGTCTCAATCCTGCTCTCCAGTTTGCTTTCGCGGGCGAATCTTTCGGGAAATGATGGGAAACAGGGACAAAAGCTCCTCGACTCCCAGTACCTCGTGAAAAGGACCGGTTATTTCCCCGCCCCCGTGGACCGTGAGGAGTCACAGGAAACCGCCTGTCTCGACTGCTAGTTACGACTACCGCGGATTTCGGAGGAGAGCTACCACGGGTCCGAAAGCCGTGTTGTGCTCTTACTCCGCCGCGAAAGTTATCTGGTCTCCGGATTTGCTGTAAAGGAGGTGTTGAAGCTGAAGCTATGTTCGCCGTTGGAGTACTGGACACATTCTCTCGCGCAGAGGGGACCTTTCCATACCCTGGCAGCTGCCATTCTGTATACAGCATTAGAATCGAATCAAAACATCAAAAGATACTCCATACGAAGAGATAAGCGTAAAATGAGAAAATCAACCTACCTTGTGCACCAAAGGTCTCGTGGCTGCTGCAATGTTAGCAGGTCTCATCAGACAAGAGGCGATCACTCACTCAGCCATCTCTCTGTGGTGCTGCTCGTTGAGGGTTACTGGGTTAGAAGTCAGGGTGAACAGAGACACAGGATAGGTGAAATGAGTCCCAAAGTTGGGAAGTGGAGTTTTTCCTGTTATATGATGCTCTTAGTCCATTGTCAGTAGAAGGAGGAAGGAGTAGAAGGGCAATTTTAAACCTCTTAATCGATCGGCTAAGATGAAAACGGTCCACAGAAACAATAAGGCCCTGGCATAAAATATGGGTGCAGAGTGAATTGGATCTTGCAAGAGACAGATTCACCCTGCTGCAGGGTACGTTGTCGCAGTCGCAGGTAACCGCAGCGTGAATGCAGGGAATGGGAGTCTTTCACGCCCCGCACCCTCAGTCACTGCTCCTTTTACTGGGCAGGAAGAACAGAGGTACTCGTTTCTATCAATAAAATTTGCTGAATCCATTAGATTAGAATTGTGGTCTCCATGAGAAATTAGCAATTTTGCGCTGCAGGCTGCACATAATCAATTCTGAAGTCTGATGGACTTTATTTGACAAAAGCGGGTAATTAATGCCAATAGCATTTATGGACTTTGATTTATGGACAAAGTTCAGCAAGTTTGCAGTTAGAACTTCCATAAAACCCATTTTCAGCATAGTAGCAGTTATTTATTAGCGGAAGATCTACTGTAGAGTAGAGTAATTGATGGATAGCAAACAACAATATATTGGTCCCACCCAAAAGATCTTCCCGATGGCGCTAACCATAAATGTGATAAAGTGAACAAACGCGTTGCGGAGATCAGACGCGTTTCGCGAATTTTGGAGTTGGCCAATGCGGCTTGTCTTCAAGTTAATTACCACCAACAACCTCACAGTTAGAAGAGCCACACTGAACATGGACAATATTGACAGCACACTATCAGGTGGCCGACGGAAACGCAATGTTCGAGAAAGAGGACATGAGTGGCTAACCAAAGGTGGCGTGGTTCACGACGACTCCGACGATGAATTGGGCTACGAAGACCACCCTTGGGAATGGATTTATGAGCCTGACGAGGAGCAGGATGGCGACCAGGATATCGCAGATTCTATCCAAGATCATGCAGATGACCAACCACGTCGAAGACGGTCTTCACGACCAGCTGCGAGAAAAGCACGCAAGATCATCGGAGCTCGGATGGGCTCGTTCGAGTGCAAACTTGGCCAAGTCGTTCTACTCAAATCGCCCGAGGCTGGAAAGGACTGGGTCGGCATTATCACTGAATTTCTAGAGGAGGAAAACGAAGAAACGGGGGAACCAGTGAAGTCAGCCAATTTCATGTGGTTCGCCTCTCCAGACGAATTCCTTTCTACAAGGAACAAGAAGCGTGCAGATGCATTGCCCAACGAGCAATACCTCACGGCCGATTTCAACGTGAACCCATTGACCTCTATCAATGGCAAAGCTACAGTCATGTCCAAAGATGCATTCTACGCGAAGTATCCGAACGGTGCGCCTCCGAAAGGGAAGGAGGCGCTCGCGGAGTACAATAAGTGCATAGTTTGCAGAAGAGGCGTCAACCAGCTTCAGGGTCGATATACCGAGGAGTTTGTCTGGGAGGACGTCTATAAAGATGACGGTGAGGCAGTCTTCGAGCTCATTGATATGGTCAAGACTGGATTGAAAGCCGCCAAGAAGCGCAAGGCTGTCGATCAAGATGTGAGTGTGCAGGCCACTAGATAAGAAAAAAGCGTCCTGACACAATTGTCCAGTACGTCGATATGAAAGACAGCGATGTACCTCCGACCACACCAAGGAAGCGACAAAAGATGGCATCCCTCAATGCAACTCCTCAGTCGCAGCGCAAGAAAACCCTTACGACCCCGTCCAATAAGCGGTATGTTGTATCCACTCTTCAGATTGCAACAGGAGAACTGATGGTGGTCTCCAGGATTGTCGTGAAAAAACCGCTCGAATTCACTCCTCTTGGTACTCGCATGCTCTCACCGTCTCACTTTGCTTCCTCTCCATATCGTCAAGCACGTTCCCTGCTTCACGTCTCGAGTGTGCCCACATCTCTCCCCTGCCGAAACGCTGAATTCGAGACGGTCTACGCCCATCTCAGTGCAGCCATTTCCGAAGGGACAGGGACATGTATCTATATTTCAGGAACGCCAGGAACCGGAAAGACCGCGACTGTTCGGGAGGTCGTCGCACAACTCAATGCTGCTGTGCTGGCGGAGGAGATGGACGATTTCATCTTCGTCGAGATCAACGGCATGAAGGTTACCGATCCTCACCAGTCTTATTCTTTGCTCTGGGAAGCTCTGAAGGGTGATCGAGTATCTCCCTCTCACGCTCTCGATCTGCTTGAAAGAGAGTTCTCCCACCCTTCGCCCCGACGAGTACCATGTGTGGTTCTGATGGATGAGCTGGACCAGTTGGTCACGAAGAACCAATCAGTCATGTATAACTTCTTCAATTGGCCTGCTCTCCGCCATTCCCGTCTTATCGTGCTCGCCGTTGCAAACACTATGGACCTCCCAGAGCGAACATTGAGTAATAAGATTTCCAGCCGTCTGGGCCTGACCCGAATTACATTTCCGGGTTACAAACACACCGATCTGATGGAGATTATCGGTTCACGACTGGCCAATGTGCCAGGAAATATCGTCGATCCGGATGCTATTCAGTTTGCCAGCCGCAAAGTCGCCGCTGTCAGCGGAGATGCCCGACGAGCACTGGATATCTGCCGCAGAGCTGTAGAAATCGCAGAACAGGCGAGTGAGGCTGCGAGTGCTAAGACTTTAGGAGAAGACTCTATGGACATGGACGACTCAGAATCTCTTCCACCAACACCATCCAAGACTCCTGCACGGCAGAACAGAGCTTCGCAAAAGCGTCTTCTAAAGTCGGAATCTGAATCCCCTCAGAAAAAGCTAGGGTCCAAGCCTCTTGCTCGTGTCACGATCGCAACAATCAAACAAGCCATCAACGAAGCCACATCCACTCCCCTACAACAATCCCTCCGCACTCTACCCTTGTCCGCGAAGCTCTTCCTAGCGGCTCTGCTTGCGCGTGTCCGCCGCACGGGTATATCTGAATCTACGCTGGGAGACGTCCTCGACGAAGCGAGACGCATCGCTGATGCTGCAGTCGCGGTTGCGGGTGCTGCCGGTACGAGCATCAAGCAGTTCCTCCTTGGAGACTCCAGTGGCGCCCGTGTGAAAGCGATGGGATTCGCCGCTATGGAACTCATGAACTCTGGCGTCGTGGTGCTCGAGACTGGGATCGGCATGAAAGGTGGTCTAGGCACAGGGCTCTTGGGACGAGGTGACAGGAGTGGGAAGGTCAGGCTACGGGTTGCCCCAGAGGATGTCAGGGCTGCATTTAGGGAGGATCCAGAAGCGAAAGGTTTGGGGTTGGGTTTTGATCAGTGATGGCCTTTTGTCGTTTCCTATTTATTGGCCTCGCGGACATGGTCACGGCGGATATTTAAGCAAAGGCATCAAACCGGCGTTTTCTTGGAATGATACCCTCTCATGTGGCTTTGTTATCACATAGAATAATTCGAAAGCTACGGTATTGCATAGTCATGGATCACAGATTACACAGGTTCGAGGAAGACAGCGCATTGAGATATTCTAATAAGGACAATAGTATGGTATAAATATGCTTTTCGCCTCGTACAGGCCTTGCAATATACATTTCCACATTCCCATTCGCGACAAGCATAAAGCGCCAGAACGCCTTTAATACACCGGGCCTCGTAGTCAGAAACAATGCCATGGCACAACAACCTTTGAGATAAAAAGGCTATGAAGAACACAAAAAAAACTAATATTTCTGCCGACCCAGAGTAGGTTTCCAGTCCACAGGGTGGGTTTCGGGGGTTGCTTCGTCATCTGGCTTCCAGATCTTAATGGTCTTGTCAGCCTCGCCGACAATCAATCGCAGACCGGTGCGATCGAACGTAGACGACATGATACCAGCCTCAGCGTCCAATGAACCAGGCTGTGCGGTTGTATCGAGTGACTGGAACCGATAGCCTGTCTTCCAGTCCCAGAATGACATGGAGCCATTGTCCCCTCCGGAGAAGAGGACATTATCTTCGTTCACGGCGAGAGTGTTGATGACGGCGTTGTGACCTTCGAAGTTCTGCATGAAGGCACCTTCAGGACATTTCCATTGTTTGATACTTCCTGTACTAGCGCTGGCAAAGGTGAACTCCTTCGGGTGGGTCACGATACTCCGAACACCCTTCTTGTGATGAGTTAGGACGCCCATAGACTTGCCCGCGGCAAGGTCCCAGAGACGGACGGTCGTATCAAGGGAGCCAGTGATGATCTGAGGGTCCGCTTCCTGACACTTCAAATCCGCAACTGTTCCCTTGTGACCACTCAGGACATGGATGTTGCTTCGAGTCCGCATATCCCAAACTCTGGCAACACCATCACGACCACCAGTTACCAGAACGTCGAGCCTGGGGTGAAGAGCAAGCGTGTACACTCCGCTCAGATGACCATGATAGTGACGAATAACCTTATTCGTCTCCAGATCCCAGCATTTGACCATCTTGTCTTCACCACACGAAAACAGATACGGATGCCGAGGAGAGACAGCCAAACCTCTGACCGTAGAGATATGACCCGTCAGAGTCAGACGCAAGCTTCCTGTCGCCAAGTTCCAAATCTTGATTGTTCGATCTCCGGCACCACTTGCGAACCATTCATTGTTGGGCTCGACCGCTAGGCACCGTACCCATCCCAGATGTCCAGATATCACCCTCATCAGCTTCCAAGGAGCATGCCATTCCGGTTTCTGCTGTCGAGTAGCAGATGGCCTCTGTATCAGACTTCGAGCCTGGTTCTCCCCAGCTCCACCTGCCGCCGCACCTGGGACGCCCTTCACGAGCGCCATTGATGAACCACTCGGGCCTGCCGCCGCCTGCGCTTGAGCCTGAGTTCTGGGACGCTTCCCCCATCCGGCCAGTGCCTTGGCCTGCTTCTCCGCAAGAGATGGTGGAAGCTGTTTCACGTCCTCATATTCCGCTTTTCGTCTATACGATAGCCCGATAGAACCATTTCCGTCCGTTGATGGTGTGGCTAGGAGGTAGTCAGAGCCGAAAAGCTCAATTGTTCGTTTCGTTGACGCGCGGACCGCTTGGTCAGCGGGAAGGGGAGTCGGGACCACATCCATGGCTTATTGAAACTCTGCCGTATACCTGTATCTTATATGGTGGTAGAATGTTATGTTTCAAATCAATGGCACGAGAAAATGATTTGAGGTCAAATCGTGCGGCGGATCCGAGGAGCCTAGGCTCCAGCCTCAGTGAACGTGCGTCGAACGGAGACAAAATGTTAGCACATCCAAGATATAGCGCAAGAGTCTCGGAGTGAGCGCGAGACAACTACGCTCTCCAGAGAATGTGGTAGTTGAGTATGTGGAAGAGTGCTGAATGGATGGTCTCCAAAAGCGTCGCGCAACTTTCACTTTGAGAAGTTGGGAGCTCGGACCATCCGCCTTAGTCTTCGCCCGAAGCTCCCCCGCCACTCTTCTCCATAGATTTCTATTGTAGATAAAGGCACCTGTTCGCAATGGATCCAGACCACGCTGCAAAGTTTGCCATACACGAGGCTGCTCGTGAAGGAAAGAGTATGTTGTGCCTGTTAGATTCTAAGGATTTTATTTCTGACTGTTGCAGCATCCATCGTTGAGTCCCTTCTTAATGTAAGTGAGCTTGCCCCGCATACTCGAGGACCGGTTCACGATATAGTTCCCGGATCTTAAAGAGGCATATTCCTTCGTGCTGCTTTTACTTACTATAGTTTCCTATAGGCAAATCCGAAGCTTGCTTCTCTGAAAGATGACGATGAACGCCTCCCGATACACTGGGCCGTAGCCTACAACCGCTTACCAATCGTCGAGCTCCTTGTATCTCGGAAGAACTTCGATCCTGATGTTACGGTCCGTACATAATATATCTGTTTCACTGGTCATTCTATATATATTGCGGAAGAGACGCTCATAGTATTGGTACAGGACGGTTCGGGATGGACGCCTCTTATGATCGCAGCTAGTTTAAAAAATGCCGAAGGAGACCCCATCATTGATCTGCTACTGCGCAAAGAAGCAGATGTGAATCTGAAAAGTATTACTGGACAGGTGAGCTTTCCACACAACATGTACTCATTCGTGGAAGTCATACTGACAGATGGCATCTGTTACAGAACGCTCTTCATCTCGCAACCTCGAAATCAAACCTCAGCACCGTCAAAACGCTCATAGCCCACAAATGCAGCGCAAGAGTAAAAGATAAGCGCGGTCAGCTACCACTGCACAGGGCTGCAGCAGTTGGTTCTATTCCCATACTCAAGCTACTCCTGGAAGAAGGTAAGAGTCCGGTGAACGCGACGGATGTGGACGGTATGACGGCGCTGCACCATGCTATCGCTGAAGGCCATGGCGATGCGGCGATCTTACTACTCAAGGCTGGTACAGAGCCTGATAAGAGAGATGCCAGTGGTGCGTTGGCTATTGACCTGGCTCCTGATTCGAAGGTAAGAACTGTTTTGTTACAAATTTCCTGTTCTGTTGGGTGTACTGTACCGGCTGACGCGGTTATAAAAATGCAGGTACGCAAGTATATTTTGCAGACAGCCGAGAGGGAAGGCATAGATCTGCCATAGAGCGCTCTGTTCGTCAGACTGTTGGAGTCCGTATAGTTGCATGAGGAACGGCGCACAGGATTGGAAGGACTCTCGTTTTATACTGGCAGGGTGCAAGGCTTAAAATATTGGCATAAGACCTAGAAGATACCCCAGTGTCCATAAATTCCATGATATCGTAAGATCATTCATACGATGATATTATAAGGGCACTATCACGAAATCTAGCTCACATCGGCACATTGCATCATGTATTCCCGAAAGAGTATGGAAAGTATATATGTACAAGAATTGAATGTGATGTGGGAACCGTTTAAACCTTTCATTTCATTGTACTGTCAACCAGTTCTCGATAGATCTTCTTTAGATCTGCGATATCCGCCTGCAGTTCTTCCACTTGTTCGCTCTTCTCTCCAAGCATTTCGAGAGTCGTCAGGTACCGCTGGTCGAGGTCTGCAACATGTGCTTCCAATTCCTGCACCCGAGCATCTGACTTCCTCTTGTCCTCGACCTCACGCATCAGCTCGACGACTTCCTTTCTAGCTTCATCACGTTGGGCGGTGAGGCGCGCGAGTTCGTCTTTTGATGCTGCCCTCTCACTTTCAAGACGACGGACGGTGGCACTCATCCGCTCAACCAATTGGACAGAGGGCCCCGCGCCTACAGTTGAGACTGAAATTATGTCGTTGATGCCTCGTGAATGCTGCGTATGTCCCGCACCAAATGCGGAGGGCGTCGCAGGAATTCCCGCGCCTCCGAAGAACTCGTCCGGCTCAAAAGTGATGGAAGGCGTTCCCATAATCGGCACGCTCGACACTCCGTTAGTATTAGGCGGAGAGCTTAGAGGATATGAGTCTTGTCGTGGAGGGGTCCCGAATTCAGGAGACTGTACTGGTAATGTCGATGAACGACGACTCACTGGCCTGAGGTCAGATATTAGAGGCTCAAGTCCCATTGTGGATCTGCGGCTGGGTGCCACTGGTGACTCTATTCGAGGTTGTTGGAGGAAAGTAGTTGTTGGCGAGAGAGCCTGCTCGCTCCATTTGGTCCTTTCTTCCTCTAGCTTCTGGGCGAGAGTCGCTTCAGAAAGCTTTTGCTGCTCAATTAACTCCTTTTGCGCTGCATTGAAACCTTCATTGGCCTTCTTGAGCTTCTCTGTTATCTTTTGCACCTCCTGTTTGCTTTCCTCAAGACTGCGCTCCAGGTCTTGTATATGCTCCTTGGAGTTCTCGAGCTCTTCCTCGGCCCTCTTCGCCTTGATGTTCTGCACAACCTATTAATACCGGTACTGACACCCAGATATGGAATGTAAATTTTGATCTTACCAATTCGCGGACCTTCCGTCGTAGATCTCCTTCCCTTCTTGCGATTTCATCACGCTCTTTCTCGACATTCGCTAGACGGGAAAGCAACGAACCTTCGAGAGTTTGCCAGTTCTCGCTAGCAACGGAGTATTGGGTTTGGAGGGTCTCGATCTGTCGTAAGAGCTTCGCTTGAGAATCCCCTGCAGCGCTAGAGGAAACCTCTTCTGCTCTGGCGCGGAGCGTCTCCATCTGGCTTTCCAGTGCAGACTGTTCGCCTTTTAGCTCTGCCTCCAGAACTCTAGCTTTCTCTTTCTCCCGCTCGATGCCATCCTTAAGGTCTCTGATCTCTCTCCTTAACTTTTCTTCGCTTAGTTCACGTTCGATCTTGGCGCTTGAAAGATCATCCTTGAGCTCCACTACTCGCCGTCTCTCCTCCTCTAAAGCATCCGACTGGGCCTTCTGCTCTGCAGCCTCAGCCCTCGCTGTTGCTTTAGTAAGCTGATCCTTCAAGTCCTGGATCGTTGCTTTCAAGGAGTTCCGTTCTGCAGAAACGGCATCCAGCTCCCTGGAGATCTTTGTTTGATAACTCAATGACTCGTTCGCCTTCTTCTCCGCAGTTTCTGCACGTTTGGCTCTCGATTCTGCAGCGGCTAGATCCCGCTCCAGCTTATCAGTCTTCCTCTTAGCGTCCACCTGGATTTTGCTATTCTCGGCTAGCTGTTGTCGAAGTTTCTTGATTGCGGTTCTGTGGTCCATCTCACTCTTCGACAACTTTTGGCCTTCCTCAAGTAGCAATGCAATCCGCTCATCCTTTTCCAGGAGCTGCTTTTGAAGGCTTCCAGGCTCAGCCGTAGAGGCTGCTTTCTTTGCGGACTCAGCCGCCTCCTTCGCCAGGTATTTCAATTTCGATTGTAGCGCATCGATCCGTTCAATATATTCATATATTTCTTCCTGCCATTTGGACTCAGCAGCCTTATGTTCCTCTTTCAATCGAGCCACAGCAGCCTCGTATTCGTTTGACGGCACAGGTGTAGTGTTGATTGGAACTGCTGTCGCAGTCTGTATGCCGTCTTTAACTTCTTCGGGAGTTTCTGGTCTGCTATCGGCGGCTGCTTCATCCTGTGGTGCTTCCTTCTCGTCAAAGACGGCGTTTGGTATCTGGCTATCGCCCAGATCCGACTGGATTTCTTTGGAATCGCGTGATGATCGGACAGAATCATGGCTTGTTCTAGGTATGGACGAGGTAACAGATGTACTTTCGTCTCGTGTAGGACTACGTATGCTCTCTTCGATATTGCCAGCGGAACTGTCCATGCTAGAGCGCGGATCGTTACCAGGCAAAGGACTAGATGTTCGTGAAGGTGCGCCGCTCGAAGTGGGACTGGTCAGGCTTCCGGTTGTGCTCGATTTCGCCATGGCACGAGCCAAACGTTCCTGTAAACGCTCATTCTTTCGCGCATTGGAGGAACTGCGCGACACGGCTGGGAGAGTTGTTAGCCGAAAGCCTCGAGAAATACGTATGGAAGCATCGTACAACTCGCCGCCAATTTTTGAGCGGAAGTTCCTGCCTGATTCCCTGTCCCATCCACTGACTTTGTCTTCGCATGCGTAGGTTTAAGGGGCAAGTCATCTTCCTCAGCAAGGATCCGATCTAATCCCGACTCGACGCCTGCTACCGCTTGCTGCAAAAAAGCTCCTACACCCCACCTGGATTTTGAGGATTGCTGATTCTGCGACATGGCGCTCTGGGATTATGGACAAGTTGATATCCAGCTACCTCCCAGGAAATCTGAAGAGCGTACAATGCGCATGAGTGGGGGCGATTCCAGACGTGATTCGAAGCTCGTAGTAACTGGGTTGTCGTCACGGCCGAAACGGAAGCTTCGTAAGCTTTTTTTGACACGGAATTAATCTTCTAGATCAGGGAAAAGGTCATAAACGAGTGACTGGAATGGAAAAGGCCATGGAAACGGTAGCACGGCGTAAGAGGCCACTCTGGTCAGATTGCGCGTGTTTAGCCACATCCCGTCTCTTTCAGGATGAAGAGAACGAACGTTGAGCCAGGCTAGTTATGAGGTTACCGCAGCCGCCCAGCCGCTCTTGGCGTGGGGAGTCCTAGCACGCGGAGCTCCATTCCAGCTCACCCTCGACGTCGTCCGGAGCTCGATTTGCAAATACAATCGACATTCTCAGACGCCTTTTCTCACCTCGGTTTCTCGCGCACGATGTCGTTGGAGCCGCCCACCTATCTTAGCTCCCTGGAGAACAACATTCGCGCGCGGCCAATCCCCTGGGAGGGTGCAGTCCGAGCTGGCAACATCACCGATGACCACCTAAAGAAGATCAAGGCGGTAGATAAGGTGCGTAAGGAACAGCGAAAGCAGACCGTTGAGAACGATTTGAAAGGATATACGACTCTGCTGGCCGGAGGTCCAGATGGCAAGAGTGTCTTGGAGACCGCGTCCCGACGGACGGATATCATCCAGTATATCCTGGTTCTGGCTACAGATCTGATTAATGGTATAGAATCAATTCCATAACGACGATCAGGATCTGGTCATATCTGCTATAACTGATGCTGATTTGGGGTGCTGTAGATGTCCCGTCGCTTGCACCCGCGATCGTTGCGCATCCCGACCCTTACAAGCCATTCCTCCCTCTTCTCCGTCACTCCACGAGCACTGAAGATCCGATACCGCTTCTCACATCTAGTTTCTTGACGGCGCTCGTTTCTACCAGCTTAGCCTCGTCGACAAAGTCGGCTGCGCGTGACGAGGAGGCTCTTTCGAAGCTCTTCGCCTACCTATCCACGCTCACTAAGAACCAGGACAGTGGACTACAAGATATCGGCGTCCAAGGATTCTCTACATTGCTTCAGACACAACGGACAAGAGAAATATTTTGGAGTCAGAGGAAAGAGACCGTAGACCCCTTGATCGAGATACTCCGTGCAGCCGCGGGGTCGAAGGAAACGGGATCGACGACCCTAGGTGGCACGGGAAGCACCCGGAGTCTCGAACCCGGAATCGGAGGAGGCGTAGGACTCCAGCTACTTTATCGTGTCCTTCTTGTCCTCTGGCAGTTGAGCTTTGCAGGCGAACTAGTGGGTGACGGTCTGGAAACGTAAGTTCCGAGTATGCAATCGGCAGTGGGCCCTTCTAATGCGCTCTAGGGACCATGAATTCATTGCATTGTATGCCCAATTGCTTCGACTCTCTCCAAAGGAAAAGACAACCCGTCTACTTCTGGCCACATTGAACAATCTGCTTTCCACCAACCGGACTACTCTGCTGCCCGTGGCTGTGTTTGTCCGCCTCCCAGCACTGCTCTCAAACCTGAGTGGTCGTCATCTGACGGACCCCGATCTGCTGGAGGACCTGCAGTCATTGTCGGAGATGCTGGATGAGTACACCAAGACACAGACAACTTTCGACCAGTATGCGGCCGAAGTGCAATCAGGTCACCTTCGTTGGTCCCCGCCTCACCGCAACCCCACCTTCTGGAGGGAGAACGCACGTCGCATCTTGGACGACGATCGGGGCGCTCTGCCCAAGAAGCTCGCAGAGATTCTGTCTAAGAGTTGGGACAATGACAAGCAAGTATTGGCGATCGGATGTAATGACGTCGGTAACCTTGTGAAGGAGGTGCCGGAAAGACGCTTGCAACTGGAGAAACTGGGCCTAAAGACGAGGGTCATGGAACTCATGGCGGATTCCGATGAATCGGTGAGATGGGAGAGTTTGAGAGCTGTCGGGGAGTGGCTGAGGTATACGTTTGATAAATGAGTCCACACTGCGTGGGAATTCCTGGTTTAAGTTGTTTTGCAATCTGTCGTTGTCGCATTTGCATATAGGCTGGTCATCAGCCGTCGTTTCCTTGTCGCTATGTAGAAAAGTCAAAGCCCGGCATGTAACCATATATCAAGCCACAGCTATATACTCCCGGTATATTCAATATGTGCAGCCAATGATAGATACCACGGAGGTTCACGGAAGTCCCATGTGTCAACTGATGAACGTGCTCGAATGCTCTAACGGATGGCGACGAGCAATAGAGTCCCGACACTTGACCCCAAATGGAGGAAGTACGTACATGGCAACTCCACTGTCCTAGCAAACCCCATACTAATTCATTTCTCCCCAAGAGTCAAGTCATAAGAGGTTAAGTGCATTGTGGAGGTGATGCTCTGATCACAGCCCGCTCGGTTAGTGTCTTGCAAATCCGGGAGAACAGTGGATCGGATCATTAGTGAAGGTGGGGGTAACGACGAGAAGGTTTAGTTTAGTTAGCAGCACGAACCAATTCACGGTGCCACTGAAATCGGTTGCGCTTATCTTTTCAATTGCTTAACCCCCTTCTCGATGGATCTCTGCCTGAGAAGAATCATCGAGTCCTTGCGGCTTGACAGTCCGCTTCCTGGTCCAGGCTGAGTCCTTTTTTCTATCATCCCAATCGCAACCTTCGACCTCATTTCAGCCAAAAAAAGAAGCACATAACCAGGTCCCGGCTGACGGCAGCACGGAGCGGAGAGGAACCTCCCCTCCACCGTCGGACGAACTGCGTTCCCATGTCACGATCCTTTACGGGATGCAAAAGATGTAAAGCCCGGCGGCAGAAATGCGACGAACAGCGACCGGAGTGTGGACGGTGCAAGGCCGCAGGGATTCAGTGCAAGTATGCGATGCAACTGCAATGGGGAGGCCGTGCTTTTTCGCGCTCCAGGTTTGGCGCGTGTGTAGGAAGCGGTGGGATGCAGAGGCTCGGTAGGTTTCAAGAGAAGAAGACAAGAGGAAAGATATGGCCACTGACGTATGACTACTCAGAGTACTCCCCCGGTGAATTTGTGTATACTACCACGAAATCTCCGTCTCCTCCAACCCCCAAAGTGACATTGACGAGGGAAATTGACCCTTTCTCGTCACTGCCCTTGGAGCAAAAAGCGTTACTCCAACATTTCATCCGCGATGCTTCACATGTCACGTCTTGTCATCCTGGCATGCAGAAGGATATCTGCAGAATGATCGTTCCGATGGCCTTACAGACTCCTTCCCTGCTATACGCGACCATGGCTCTCTCAGCAATACATCTACAGGCTTTGAGCAATCAATCCGAAAGAGTCAAGACGGCGCCCGATATCGCTAGACTGATGGCGCGCAGTCTAGAGCATTTCCGTCTGGAGCTTCAGGACCCCAGCTCGAAGGGTTCGGATGCTCTTTTGGCGACAGCACGCACGTTGTGTCTCGCGGAGATACACTCGGGGGCCATACATCCAAATACGTGGAGAGCGCATATCGAAGGTGCCAAAGCCTTGATGACTGCTTCGGACAGAACCCCTGGTTCCCCACAGAAGGCCAATGAATCTTTTCTCAGGTATCTGAATCGATGGTACAGGTCCATAGTGTCTCTTACCGCATTAAATGGCAATGGTCCTCCAATCGGGGATCCAGATACGAAGGCATTGGCCATTACCAAGTCAGAAGGACCCGACTATCTCGACGACTACTGGGGATTTACTGTCAACCTTGCGGATATCTTCCGTCAAATCGGCGCCGTAGCATGGAGAAGGCATCAGAGCAAAAGCTTCGATGGGAAGCAGATCAAAGTCGATGAGGAAGATTTCCAAGAACAGGCGGCCTCCCTTGAGACTTCTGTTTGGCGCTTGATTGATAGAGATACTGTTTCGAAGCCCACATTCTACCCTGGTGTAGTAGAGGGCTTATCGGCGGACACCATCCGGGAATTCATGCTCTGCAATGAAGCCTTCCAGCATACTGCCCTGATCCACATCCACCGTCGCGTACGGAAGGTACCTGCAACGGCTCCCGAGGTCCAGCAGTCGGTTAAGAGAATTCTCGAGTGCACATCCCAGATTACTCCCACGACCGGACTGAGTCCCTGGGTTATGCTCACGACTCCTATGTTTACAGCAGGCTGCGAAGCGCTTGGCGAAGACAGAGAGGAGTTCAAGAAATTACTCACCGCTCTTCATGACACGGTTCGAATTCCGAATGTCCTTCAGTCTCTCAGGTTTTTGGAACTGTATTGGGCGAATGACCAGGCATCCGAAGATGAAGACTGGAGCCACTTCCTAGGTAAGCATAAATGCTCTTACTTCCAAATACCATTTCTGCTTTTCAGCTCGCGACTAACTCGAGACCTTAGATCGAATGAGTTTCGACTTCATCCCTTATTGATCTTGAAAAGAGCTATGATTACGATTCTATGTGTTACCAAAAATTCAAACATGAGATACCACGACCATTTATTTGGTATCGTTCCCTGGCGTAATATCACGGTTTGCGTACGGAGTATGTTGGAGTGGAGTCCCGTCTTGTGACTGGTATAGTAAATGGCACCGGAATCAGCAGGTTATGAATTATGATGTATCTCTTTTACCTTTCATGCTTTCTTTCGCTTATATATACACAACGTTGTATACATTTACTTATATACCAATTACTTCCAACATGACCCAATTATATCCGCAGTAAGTCCACATATATCTTCAAACCGACCGAGCGCCCTCAAAAGCCCGTACTCTATACCTTTGTCCATGTACGAATACAACATCACCCTCCTTTTTCCAAGCTCCTTTACCCTCCCCTTCAAACTTTCCATCAGGCTGTGTACTCAGCGCAGGAAGCGCGTTGTCCTCATCCCCAGCGACATATTTCACAATCCACTTCCCAGAACCATCATTTTCTCCTTCACTCCATTCCTCCCTCCTCGCCACCACCGGGCCTCCCCTTTTCGTGATCTTCGTCTTTCCATCAGGGCCCACTTCCCACCTATGAGTCTGTTCCTGCCGTAACGCAACATACGTGCCTCCGATCTTTCCTAGAAAAGTCTTGACGAGGCGTTTCTCTCCGCCATCATTACCATCATCTAGTTCATCGACAGACTCCAGAATCCAAGCTAGTTGTTTACCGTAATCAGACAGAAACTCAGGCCCTTCTCGTGGTGACAGTTCGCGCCACACTTCTTCGTATTCTGTAACGGGATTCCCCGGCAGGTCCGGACGAGGCATGCTCCCTGTTTCGAGATCGTCGCCGTTCGGTAGTTTCGAGAATGTTCCGAGATCAGAGGATGAAAATTCGCCGTGCGAGTCGAGTTCGTGTGTGAAGAGAACTTCGGCTGTGAAAAGAAAAAGGGGTAAATATGATGGCATATCAGGTGTGGGATGTGCTGGGGTGTTTTGGCACATAGCATGCTTTCTGCGATCTACATATTGGGTACTCTACATGGTATTCTCATCTGTCCCTTCCTCCAGTTCCGGCAAAAAAGGGAATCAAATTGGAATATAAGGGATGGCACATGGTTCCTAACTTCCTGAACTCAAAGACGCAGTATTATGTAAACTCACCTGGCTCATCACTCTCCACGATCCTCTCCCCCGCAATGGCCCAATCAATCGTTTCTGTGCCCTTATCTATTCGGAGATCAACATACCATTTCCTAACCGAAAGCACAACCGTATCAGTATTCTCGAAAGCGGGCTCAGGGAGCCAGCGCAAAGAAACCCGGGTCGAGAGACGGGCTGTAGGAAAGTCTGTCAGCTCCATGCTTCGCTTTGACTCTGCGATGTTGAAGTATTGATACACTGATGTGGTATGTAACTTGGATATTTAAGCCTCGAGATGGTTGCCTAGAGTTTAGTTAGTATATTTTGGTAAACTGAGGGCAGAGTAGATGCGCCCGTGATAGGGATGGTTGATTGGCCAGTTGCCCGAGATATGTGCTTACCTATACTAATGTCACGGAGAGAGAGGATGAGCAGTCGATGAAGTTGGGCATTCGATTAGGATCACATCTGATGGATTCTAATCTTGTTTATCTAGATGATGATCTATCGTCGCCATTTGGAATTCTAGTGACGGGAGGACAGCTTTGCCGTTTCGGGCATGGTGCCCAGATACGTCGTGTTACTATCATGAATGCTTCAACAAACTCAATTGTTCTTTTACATAGGTACCAAGAGCTAAAAGCCGAAAAGATTTTTCTCTTCATCATAACCCCATTCCTGCAATGCGGGCAGCACTGCTTTCTTGATCATTCCGGGCGGCCCACAAACCAACACCACGCTCTTCTCACTAGGTTCGAAGGCATACTTGCGGAGTATCTTATCATTTACCCTTCCTCTTTCTCCTTCCCAAGAATCTTTGGCCTTACTCAAGACGTGAGTAATCTGGAATTGCTCCGGATACTCCTCAGCGAACTCCTTCAGCTCTTTACCTAGGAGTATATCTTCTTCTGTACTGTTAGCGTCTATGACCCTGATCTTCGTCTGATCTTTTCCATTCGATTTCAGGATTCGCGCAATGAGTTGATAGCCAGGGTTCACGCCGGATCCTCCCAGGACGAGGGTGATTCGCTCAAAGGTGTATTTTCGGTCGTCTATGTGGAATGTTCCATTGCCCTCGTACACAATTTCTCCGGCAGGACCTTTGATTTCAACTTCCTGGCCTTCTACCAAAGAGTCCAGGATGTTACTCATTGTGCCACCTGGCTGGCCGGGATCTGGATAGTATGTTTTCACTACCAGATCAAAAGTGCCGTCTTCGTCTTCCTCGAACACCGGTCGGACGGGAGTATAGGGGCGGAAAACTAGCTGGTCCTTGAAATGGAATCCAATTTGGATATGCTGACCAATTTGTAAGCCGAGCTTTTGGTCCCTGGAGGGGAGAGCAAATTTATATCGCTTGGTGTCTTCTGATATTGAGGTGGTGCCAATGAGACGGGCTTTACTCCATCTATTATGCACGGAAAGAGGATTGAGTTAATGAATTCAGCTCGTCGAGGGCAGGAATCGAACGTACTTGTGACGTCTGAGGGCAATCTGGGAATTTTGCTGTTTCGAGTTCGCTCGTCTCTCGGCTTTAACTCGAGCTTCTTGCTTCATGTAGTCTTTCGTTTTCTTCGTGACCGTGCCGAGGATGCACTCTATTCGACAGTCAACAGGACAGCTCAGCATGAAAGTGGCTTAGACATATGATTACCTTGTAACTTGCCGTGGGCATACTCGTCATGGATACTCTCATACTCGCCCGTTGTGTCTTCATGCACTCTCCCAGCATGCGCCATAATCGGCGCTTTGCCGCCTGGGTGCCAGCTTAGAACACTCGTGGCATCATAAACATTTCCATTGACTACAATCCAGCAGTCATTCTCACAACTGTGCTTCTCAATCTCCTCCCTTGTAAACTGCTTGTTAGGAATGGAGCTTTGGCGTTGCTTCTCCTGTGCCTGAACTTCCGCGGATGGTTTCATCCAACCCCCTTCGCCTGTTCCAGGCTCACACGGATGTCGAAAAGTGATATACGGCCTGCCGGTTTCTGAATTCTCAATGATCTCTGACTTGACAATGTAGTGACAGTTGTTCATCATGCTGGACTTCTGTTAGCTTACCCGGTCTTATCTCTGAAGATGAATTACATGCCCTTCCAGGTTCCACGTGGGTTTCTCAGGCTGCGTATTCTTGCTAGCATCCCAGCATCGGACCCTAATACTCTCTGCGCGTAGTAGCTCTGTTACACTGACATCAAGGGACCAGTGCAACCAAGTCCAGAATTTTCTACCAGGTCTCAGTGGATCATCCGGGTACTTGTCGCGTCAGCAGGCCAGGTACTGATTGTTTCCGACCTTATGGATCAACTTACCCGACGAGTGCAGTACAACCAAGAAGCTCCACCGTCGAGACTGACCTCAACTCTCTGTATCTCAATGCCTCCCCCATTGTACGCAAACCCCTGGATCTGGTATTTCTGCCCTGTGCGTACCTCATCCAGGTTGATCTTCTCTCCTTGTGCTGGCTTGAAGATGATCGAGTTCAACACCTGCTCCATGATTGCGGTACTGGGCTGGCGATATAATATTCTGGCCAACTCCGACTCCTTTTCAGTGATGAATCCGGGCACGACCCGATTGTCCCAGATATGATAGTAACTATCGTTTTCCTTATCCGTCAACCATATCTTTTCCAACCATTTCACCCAACGTGCGCCCACGAATCCTGGCACCACCAGTCGTAGCGGATACCCATGGTCCGGAGGTAAAGGGGAGTCATTCATCTCATATGCCAGAAGCACATCATTATTCACGTCCATCACATAGTCCAAAGGAAGACAAGTCTCGTATTTCCCCTGGCTCAATCCTTCTGCTCCTTGGAAGTTGACCCAAAGGCGTGAGCCCTTATACTCATTCATTAAACTCGAGACCTCAGCCTCAACAAGCACGTCTCGTAGCAGAACGCCCCTCCAGTATGCACATCCAACAGCTCCGGGACCCCAATTGAATCCCTTGCTTCTCTTGATCATGTTGAGCTCCTTTCTCCGATTACCATCGCACGCCACAAACACGGGGATGTTGATGCTGGGAAATCGGTCTTTGAGGTCATCCATCAACAGCGTCAATGACTTGCCAGCCGAGATTTCAAGTTTGTGATTCTCCCAGGTAAGATGAGGGACAGACCCATGGCTGCGGACGTAGTGAAGCCAGTTTGGCGTGACCAAGCCAGCATCGAATAGCTCTGTCAAGGTTGCCTCGGCATTCAGAGGGTGTTTCCCTGTTATGCGGATCAGATGGTCTGTTCGCGGAATCCAATTGTCTGGTGTCATTTGGTCGATTTCATCAATTTCAGCGGGGATAAAGTTGCTTTTCACGGGCGAGTAGCCTTGTCCGTCGTTTAGCTTTAAGGACCTGATGTACGCCTCTTCCTCGCGCAGACTCTGTAGAAAGGCCTGTTCCTCCGGGCTGGGAGATTCCTTCTCCGTACTGCCTTGGTCGTCTTTCTTCTCGTCGGTATCCTCTCCACCAGGCCGTGCGTTTTGCTGTCGCTCTTGATCTTCCTGCTGTTGGCCCTGGCCCTGGCCCTTTTCCTGCTTCCGCTCTTCCTGTTCTTTCTCTTTCTTCTTCTCATTTATCAGCCAGGGCTGTTCCTCTTTTATATGATATTCGGTTGTATGGAGGACATATCTCCAGTATTTGGGATGAACCTCCGGTCGCTTTATATGGAAGTCCTACATATAAGTTAACGAGACATGTCTACACATCTGTCCATCGAATAACCCTTTAAGAACCTTCTGCTTAGCTAAAAAATCCCGTACGGTGAGTAATTCTCCCCGATCGACCTTCTCTTGCAGTTCCTGGATCTTCTCCTCTGCCTCTTCCTCTAGTTCAAACCTCCAATCATCGCCCGAATGGGTGAGCCCGGGAAAGCGGTCATCGCGAGATCGAAGACCAACCCGGTGGCTGTGTGTTGTTGTCCAGTCCGGCTCGTCGAAAATTGCGTCCTCGGTCGCATCTGCTGGCATTTTGTGATCTTGGTATCTTACCAAGAGGATCCAATTGTTCCTTTCAGCGGTAGACGACCTATTTGAAATTGAGTTCTCCGTGTAGGGTTGGGATGCAATTATGACATCAGTCGAGATTAAACTTCAATGGATATAAAATGAGATAGCTTCATGATGATTAGAGAGTATTACTGAGCTTTCATTGTTATTTGACTATATGAACAAGGAAATAGAGGCTAGATGCCGGGAGGGTAAACCAAAGCGTGGTATCTATACATGCAACTGAACGGGTTCTGACACCCGGCCAGGAAATACAGCCACAAATTATGGCAAAATACACACTTTTCTATTTGGTAATTTAAAATCTGCTTGATGGAGTGCTAGAACCAAGGGTGCTTGGTCCCAATCAATGCATCTCCTCTTCAGGGAACATCAGGGCCTGGAACCGCTGACGTTGCAACTCAGTGCGGGCAAATACGTTGCTTTCGCAAGATGGTTTCCCCAACCATTATTTATTTTATATGTTGAAAAGAGATTATATTAATCAAATCCAGTAAAAATGTA
Organism: Paecilomyces fulvus; assembly: GCA_029606305.1. Classification (NCBI taxonomy): domain Eukaryota; kingdom Fungi; phylum Ascomycota; class Eurotiomycetes; order Eurotiales; family Thermoascaceae; genus Paecilomyces; species Paecilomyces fulvus. The sequence goes on from JAPVCG010000043.1 coordinate 349,210, forward strand.
CTAAACATTCTAGACTTCATAGGGAGTGAATATCAGTCTGCACGTCTGGTCTTTTGGCCTCGCAGAAATGATCTGGTCATCTATATCCATGCAGCCGTGCATGTCTGGTGCGACCTCCGTCTTGAATCGAGAATATACCTCTCGGAGAAGGATCTTCATCTCAATTAAGGCCAGACTAGTAGATGTTAGCATATAATTGCTCTCCAAGCTTTTTCTGACACATGGAGCGAAGAGATGTAACAGATGTAACATACTTCTTCCCCGTACATCCTCGACCGCCAGTAGAAAAGGCAAAGAAGAGCCTGTTTCTTTCGTTGACACCATCAGGGTCCAGCCATCTCTCAGGCCAGAACGTATCAGGGCGCGGGAAGACCAGGTCGTTCAGTCTATGAACAGAGTAGGGCTGGCAGCTGACAACAGTCCCTTCAGGGATGTGGTATCCATCTATTATGCATCCGCCCTTGGGTACATATCGCGGGAAAGACATGGGAATCGGAGGAGCTAGTCGCAAAGCTTCCTTGACGACTGCGTCCAAATACGGCAGGTCATCTAAAGCGACATCGGCGGGCGCTTGGCTCACTTCGAGATGCAATCGTTCTTGAATGTGACTGTTATGCGACTGAGAGAGTTCCCACATGAGGAAACATAGTCCATCACCAGTGGTGTCAATACCTGCAGCCATATGATCTTTACATTCCGCAGCGGCTTGGATACCACGGAGTCCGTTCTCTTTGCTAAGTAGTCGCCTGATCAATGTATACTCGTCTGCGTTGAGACCTTGCTCGACCTTGTCGAGGACATACCGATCCGACTTGGGTGATAGCCTTGGTAAGAGGAATTCAGGGAAATATGGTTCCAATCTCGGAAGATAGTATGCAAGTAGATTTTCTATCGGTGAATTAGTCATCCTTGAAGAGAGGAGATAGTTAGAGGAGAGAACGGATTTACTTTGAAGACTACTATGATAAGTAAGTTCTTCCATGAGTTCAAAGTCTTTGGCGCTGGTCAGCGAGTGAGTCCCTCCGGGGCTGAACATAAAATGTGTGACACAGTCCAATGCGTAGCAGTGTAGGAGCACCTGCACGCCAATCAGCCTTTGTAAACGCAACACAGAATGGATATGAGACTGGCTACATAGACATCAACACTGGTCCCACTCATCTCCATGCATTTTTTGACGAATATGCTGGCGTTCTCCTGAATGCCAGCTATTGAGTCCTTGCGCATCACATTGGTCATGGTATATCGGTCCGCGAAACATCGTTTGCGCTGGGTATGCTGCCAATAGGTCAGAATAGAATGCTCCTCGTCTTACCCTGCACTCTAAGTAAAAACACACACATCCTTCTTATTTAAAGTCGAGAACATTGTCCTGATAATCGATCCTTAGGTTCTATTCACTAATTATAACATAGGGAACAATAACTCACTTCTCACCAAATTGCGCAAATAGACTATACAGTTCTGTCCTGTCATATCCGCTACCTCTCGAGGCATAGATCTCTTTGATGGCCTCAAGGCTGATAAAGGACACTTCATTAGGGCTCAATCGGACAATCGGGCCATATTTCTTGTGTAGTTCGTGGATGTAAAGCCGACGGTTAGCGGAAAATTCGTGGTACTTTATCCATATCGATGTGATGCTGCTGATGAACGGACCGGGGAGTTTTGTGAGTGGGGATCGAAGTCGTTTGATAAGAACGGCCCCAACAACGAGAAGGGCTGCTGTCCAGATCGACCACATGGTGGCATCCACAGCTGAGAATCTTCGCAACAGTATGGGGGAGTATCTACTTTGATTTTTCCTCAACCAGTACTTGAGAATTGAAGATAAGTTGTTGATGCGGAGAGAGGCGGGGGAAGTTCATAGTTGCTAATAGATAGCTATCATTATCTTATCACGCACTAACCCGAATGCATAGACCACTCAATACATAAGAACTTTTTGAGAGTTGGAACTCGAAGAAATACTTTCTGTTCCCAAATACCTTTAAATTCCACATTGCATGGTGCTTTTCACGTGCTGCCATGGCAGTCTGGGCAGCGCGAGAGCTGATCGCATTTGATAGGGCATTTTTTCGGACACACCCGCCAACCACGAAGTTAACAACTGCAATGGTGATTTATATAACGTCCTAATTTTCAATATCAGGGACATCAGAATTGATGGCACACAAAACCATGCAGACGCAAAAAAGCCTCTGCAAGCCAAAGGAAAGCTCAGCAAGACCGTCTGATCTGTTCAATCTGGGATGTATTCTCATGGCGCCGGTTGATGTATCGTTTGAGGAGATATCGATGGCGACGGAAGACGCGGTGTTGAACTTCTTCTGTGGGAATGTACAAGACTCTCAGAAAGAGTAATCCTCTGCCCCAACTCTGTCTGGATTTCGCCATCACTGGAGGCAAGGCGCTGTATGCCTCTGCAAGAAAACGAGCCCAAAGACACTCAGAGGACAATCGTTCAGCTATTCTAGGCTGAAACGTATGGCCACTTTCTTGACACCCAATCATAATAACGTAGTAGACCTTCCATCCCCTAGATGAAAGGTCGTTCGTTACTCCGAGTCAAAAACCCAGTCAGCAGCAGAACCTTCGAGTCAGTACCACTTCGGAATAAATTGCCATTGTACATTATTATTTTTTTTTCGTGGCACATAGGGACCACAGGATTATGAATCACGACGAATAAAGAATACATAATGAAACGGTTCTTAGAGCCACCCGTGGACATTTTTGATAGATCCAAATGCGGAGTAGTCACCCCTTGCCGCGCTACTAGCCCACAATACTTAACGGCGGACATGCAGATGTCAGACAGAGTCGATGGAATTGGGCATACCTGCAGTATGATATCGTGTAACCTGGCTATTGTAACCGAGTAAAGAGTTGATTGCATCTTCAATGCGAATTTCTTGACCAGATTTTGGCATCCGGTCCGCGAGCAGGCAGGCCAAGTCAAACCGCAAGGGTTGCGCAGTGATTCGTCAAAGAGAGAGCCTTGCTTTGGAAAGCTGATCAACCAAGGAGTGCTCTCGAAAGGAAATTACCTTAATTTGCGCGTGAATAGTTGAACTCTCGCCCTACTCCAGGCCATTAGAAGAGCGAACGCACCACGTGATCAATTTTCCTGAAGTTGACTTCCATCACAGGGTTCTTTTCTAATTACATTGTCTCCCCGATCATTGCAACCCTCGTCTGCTTACTTTAGTCAGTTGGCTACAGCACTCTCAGGACTTGGACGTTAATTTGTCGTGTTAACGCTGTTAGATCTCTAGTTCTCCACATCGTCTGAATGATGCGCACGAACCATGTAGCTAAGCATGTCAATCAGGCATGGTTCCTAATCTCCGCTCACCGTTTTTGTCGATCCATGAGGGGTGCTGAAGAAAGAGTGTCTGAGGCCTCTAACTAGATTTCACAGGCATCCCATGACAACATGAAGGCGTCGAACGATATCTTCTGTCCTTTCCTGTACGGAGGCATTAACTCCCGAGCGCTTCTCAAACAGGGCAATCCTAAACGGCTGTTGAGTCTCGCATTAACACATTCTGATTCTGGTCTGACGATCTGAAACGGCTGGACAATCTGAGATCAAGTATGCACAGGCACTTGTGGTCTGTGTGGAGCAGCTAGATAGATCTCCTTGTGCTAGACGAGCCGTGTTTTCCCAGTAACCTCATGAAGAGGATTATACGAAGTAACTATTTGATGTATCCTGAGAGACCAGTCGGTTGTCCCTTTGGTTGAAGTATTGATTACACTTTGGCTATTGGTTTCACTTCATGCTCCAAGAATGACCGGACACTGGACAGACTCGAGCATAATCTAGAGTAAATGTTTAGTCCAAGGTGGAACTCCTTGCCCATAACTACTCAACGAACACAAGCACGGGGGCGATTACGCATGTATCGCCGGACGAGGCGGGAAGTCAAATTGCGCTAGGGAGAACAAACCATCAGCATAGGCTTTAACTGCCGGTTCAACTCAATGACCGGCGCGTACCTTGCTGCTCCTGAGCTGGTCTCTCTGCCATCTCTTAGGCTTTACCCCTGAAGCTAACTGATAGCGTCGCGCCTCTCAGTGAATGAATAACCTCCAGGTCGTTCTGCATCATTGAACGCGAATCAGTGCACACGACGCCGTATTCGTCCAAAGGGTGAACTTTGTCGCACCCCACTGCGCTGAAAATAGATATTCAATATATCTCGAACCCGGCCAATCCGTGGTCATGAAGATAGGTCGCCATGTTTTACCTCGAGAGCTAGGGTCCTTGCTGACAGGTCGCCCTGCTAGAGTGTTTGCAGGGTTATCTGGCGCGGAGAGATGCTGTACTCCAGTTGCTTGGACCTTCGAATCGGTTCCCTAACGGGCTATACTGCTGTTTTGGTGGTAGAGACGTTGTCGATCAAAGCCTCTACCAGCCGGACCCTGCTTGGTCGTTCTCCATCCTTTCTATGCCGCCCTTGGTCCCACCACGCTTACTCCAACGAACCATAATGTCCTGGCCCGGGATGGTGACTGGCCCGTGTCGCCAATCTTCTCCTTCTCCTTTTTCCGTCTACATCGCTTGTCTATGGCGCGTGCGGCCTTCCCCTGCTGGAAATCATGAAGATGACGATCGTGAACTATTAGCTGTTACCAACTGTGTGAGAAACCCTGGTCGAGATGGAGGGTGATATCTCTCCGCCAAGCGCGGCTCCTGATAGCTTGTCCTCTCTCCGCCGTCAGGAGGACGACGTATCGACCGATTCCCACATTCCTGAACCCCTCGGGGCCCAGACCACTCCTCAAGCAACATCACCTCCTCCAGTGCACGGGAAGCCGTTACCGGAAAATGCGTCCCCAGTAGTCCTCCAAGGACCGACAGATCCTAACCCAGCATCTCCATCTACAGATCGTCGGTCAAGGGAGCAAGTCGCTCCCAACAGAGCAGTTCCCCCTGCTCTCGACAACCTGGGGATTCTACTGGACGATTCCGTGCCATATTTGCCGAGGGATCTTGACAGGTACGCGACCTGGCAATGGAAGCAACCGGTTCCGTTTGATTATTAGTGAAGACCAGGCCTTTGTTTGGGGACTAACACTTTATTTATCTGCTTCACAGGTTTCCACGTAACGACAACTCCCAATACGCCCCCTATCCTATAGATACGTCGCCGTCGTTTGTAGTCGACAAAGAAGAGGAAGAAAGCTATCGGTTAGCGAATGGAACGCCGATTCACTCGCGTCTCTCGAGCGAACCTTTCATACCCGTCCTGAGGTCACCGCCATCTCAGAATCATAAGCGGACTGAGACTATGCTCTCGAATAAGCCTCCTCCTCTTCGTCTTGACTCTGGAACGCGCAGTATGTCGGGAAGCTCCGCGGATGCGAAGCAGCCAAAGACTCCCGGGAACAGAATCACATCCTTCTTCGGCTGGAAGACAGCCCAGTCTCCTGGAGCGGAGTCGTCAAGCACTGATATCTCCGACTCGGGTAGATCCCCGATACCATCCTCGATGATAACTTCCAACCAAAACGGAAGCAAGTCCGTCCCAACGGCCATTGACGTGACCAAGGCCAATGGACTCCCAACTCCTACCAGGATGGGCTCCCTTGGGTCTGCGATGTCAGCGGACCTAAAGCTGAAAGTCAACCAACTTGAATCTGAACTTCGGGAAATCAGTTCAGAACTGGCAGGGTCGATCCGGCGCGAAATGGACCTGGAAGATCTGGTTGAAAGGCTACAGTCGGAGATCGGTATGGATTCAAACCGGCGTACAAGTGATTATTTCTCCGATTCAGGTGCTGGTTCGGTGAAATATGGCCCTGACAGTGGAGGCCGACCCGAGGAGATTGAGAAGATTAGACGAGCAGCAGAGCAGGAGAGGGCCCAGTTGAAGGTGGAGCTGTCACAGAAATGGCAGGAAGAAAGATCCCGCCGAGCGGCCTTCGAATCGCATGTCCAACTCCTAGAAGGTCAAGTTCAGCAAGTAAGTAGTCTCAACTAAGTTCATTCTCTGAATCTGTCTAATCAGTCGACAGTTCCGTCGCGAAAGGGTGGATGCATCGAACCTTGCATCCAGAGCCAAAGAGCTTGAGATAGCATTAGAGGATACCCGTCGAAAACTTGCTGAGGAACGGCAATTAAAGGATAACTTCGAAGATCTTCTCACGGCCATGAGGGTGGAACTGGAACAGCATCGAAATGAAAGAGATCATCTTAGAGACGAGGTCATTCCTCAACTGCAGGCACGTCTTCGGGCCGGAGGTGGATCGTCAGATGAGGATGTCGCCCGTCTACGCCAAGAGCTTGAAGCATTGCGAGCCGAAAATGCTACCTTGGCACAGCAAGGCAGATTTAAGTCCATAGCCGAAGAAGATGGTGACTCGATACGAAGAGGCTCTCTGATCGGTTTGACAAGATCAAGCTCTCTAGCGAGACGACCGGTGAAGCCCAGTACTGCTTCCCGGCCTAGTTCACTTTCCAGATCGAACTCGGTGTCTGGGAAGGACAGGGAGAATCGGGAGTCTTTGGCTGAGAGGGTAAAGGATGTAGAGGCGCAGCGAGATGCCCTTCACCAAGCTCTGAAGAATCTACTGGAGCGCCAGGCTTATCAGACCAGGGAGAGCGAAAAGCGCATCAGAATCTTGGAAATGGAACTCGAGCGTGCTCAAGAATGTGGAACCCCGCGCAGGTTGGGATACGAAAGAGAAGTCCGTACTCTTCGGGAAGAGATCAACTCCCTGAGACAACGGGCAGATGATGCCTTGGACCAGAAGTGGCAATGTGAAAAGGGCCTCGGCGGTTTGAAGATGGATCTTGACCGTGCGGAGCAGGAGACCCATACTCTCAGAATGTTGCTACAGGAACATGACATTGCGGTTCCGGAATATCTGACGGCCTCCCGCGAAGGACTTGCCGACGTACAGGCAACATCCTCCTCGTTGGAAGCGGCTTACCAGCAACTTCAGGCTGACAGAGAGTATGCTGAAGCCAACGCGCCCAGCTCTCTTGAGGAAGAACAGAAGCTTGCGGAACAGCTCGCTGCTTCTGTCGCCAGAACCGAAGCGCTGGCTAGCCAGGTCCGACAGCAACTACAAACGAACAGCAGTCTGCGAAGTCGACTTGCTGAAGCTATCAGCAAAGGTGAACGGGAGCAGAAGCTCTCCATTACTCGCATCAATGAGATGCAGCAGAAACTGAAGGTTCTAGAAGAAACGGTGCTGCTAGCTCAACAGCAATCGGAGGAAGAAGTAGCGAAGCACGAAGAGGAGATCAAATCTCTTAAGGAAAACCACAACGCTCAGCTCCTTCGCGCGAAGAACGGGATTCGTACTCCCGTCACGCTCTCCCCGAAGCCTCCATCTTCGCCGTTCTTTGAGGGTAGGTCTCCGCGTCTGGACAAGACCACTACTGGTGACGGTATCCCTCTAAGCCAAGCCGTCAAGACGGAGACACTCGAACAAAGGGTCAAGGAGCTTGAAAAGGCTCTCCGTGATGCCGATATGGAGATGGAAGAAGTCGTGCAACGCATGAACATGGCTCAGATTGAAGTCGCGGAATTGCAGTCTGACAGGTATGTCCGCCACTTGATAACCTTGCATTTGCCATAACGGAATCATGACTGACTTCTTTACTACAGGGACAATGCTCTCCGTGAAACTCGTCGGCTCCAAGCTGAGATCATGGCTGAACGCGAGAAGTTTCAGGCCATGAGAGGCTAATTAACTACTCATTTGTAATCTATCACGACTTCACCCTTCTTGCCACCCATCTTATATTCTTTTCTCATTACCTGACCTGCTCGGAGGTCAGCGTCTTCTCGTGCTTTAGCGCTTTATCAACACCGGGTTATACCACTTACGCTGGGTGTTTGGAGTTTTTGAGGGTACGAAAAGCCGTTTGATTTCGACCCATCCATGGATTCTGCGCGTTAGTTGCATTCTTGCTTTTGGGATGCTGTTCCTCTACACAAATCTGGATAATATGTATTTTACACGACTGCACAGATACTGTTGGATGATGCACGGATCACTGAAGATGCTGTTGGGTGGGCCGCGGAAACTTTTCGCTACTTCCGATATAGACGGAAGCTGTACAATAATATATAACTAGTACCATAACTATAAATCTTGCATAAATAAGTCATCATCGGATCGCGGAGACAAAAGAGATAGCTATCACTGCGTGTCTGGTCTAGTGACAGGGCTGTGGGTTTTATCAGATCCTGCTGATCAAGAGATAGGGTTATCTGATGCCGCTAGCGCGGTTGGAGGTCCGTGTGCGCCCTGACGGCTCCGTTAGTCCATCCAATCGCTCTATGTCGGACCTGAATATACGCGAATCGGGGCTTTCAGTTCAACGAGAAAGTGGGACTGTGGACCATCAGGGTTTCTGTTGGCATTAATATGACCATCCTCGGTTGCCCATCGACTGAGAAACATGCCGCCAGGAGCCGGCTGTCCGTCTGTCAGTTCTCGTTCATTTCCTTGGAGAGCAGAGCGTGATTTCTCCCTGGGTTCTTGAGATGCGATTCCTGGAATCCGAGTGCTGCTATCTTATCTTTAACCCAGCTCCCGGCGCAGTGTCTCTTCGGTTCGCGAATTGGATTGAGGACTTCGTGGACCCCAGAAGGCATGACGACCGGGATCATGGTTTCTAGAGTACTCATATCTCTCTCGGATATCAACTGATCTTCTGTCGATTTGAGAATCAGCGGAGCCAGTCTTACATAGCTCTTCATAAACCGGTGGGCTACCTATTATTTCCTTCTGTGAGGAGATGTTACCACGACTCCTAATCCTCGTCGCCTTCACATGCGGCATCCTTGTGTCTGCAAACGAAGCTACGGATCAGGAACTATGTGTGGAAGCTATCTTTGAGGCATATTCCCGCCTTTCCTTCAACGGTTCCCACTCCCAGCCGAACCTGGTCAACTCGTGCAAGAATGCTCTACGAACACGGTCCATCTACGCTGCGGCGAAGGTTTACTGCTCGCCATCTGAGATCGAGGCCGGCCTTGCACGCATAAATGAGCCTTGTCAAGGAGATCTTGCTCGCACGCCATATTCGGAGATCGAGCCCGAACTCACAGATGAATATATTCGGGGGTTGAGAGTTGTCGAGTATCGAGAGGTTCCGAAAGCGGTGGAGCTGGATAGCCCGGTTCTGATCTCGAGGGCGTACTTTGAAGCAGCCGTAAGGACAAAAGTTAGTCGAAACCCAGTGGTAGGATATACTGTGATCTGACTGTCTCCAGACTGCTTGGTCTCTAGTTTCGCGCATGCACCGCGTATATGGGTATGTAAAACCCAGATACTCAAACTAGCCATCTGATTTATTGACCCCAAATGCAGTGCTGCAACGTATTGGTTTTGGGGAGCGGTCCTTCTCATAGGTATCCTCAACAATGCATTATACCATTTATTTTACTCCCGGGCTCAGGGCCTAAGGCGGAACGTGGGGAGCAGCTCCAGATCACTACAGGCAGTCCGTCATGGATGCAGCCGTCTTTTCGGAGCGGCTCATCATTTATTGAAGACAAACTTCATTATCCCTCCCGCTTTTGGTTCGCATCATCAGCGTCTTCTCTATTACTGTACGATTCCAACTCGCATGGAAGCTGTACCTATCGTCGTCTATTATACGATGAGTTTTCTTTTTGTTGTTCTGAGCTATGATATTTTCGAGGGAAATCTTTAGTAAGTCTTCAACAATCTGGATTACATATATAGTTAACTTACACACTTCACAGCTGGAAGGATCCTTGGGACCAGATGTGGCGGTACGTGTCTGACAGAACGGGTATTTTGTCATATGCGAACCTCTGCCTGTTGTGGCAGTTCGGAGGACGCAACAATCCTTTCCTGTGGGCCACTGGCTGGAAATTCTCCACGTTCAACTTGTTTCACCGGACCATTGCGCGTGTTGCGACGATTCAGGCTATTATTCATTCGGTCGGATATACGATCCAAACCGTGAGCAGTAAGTCTCAATGAGTGTTATGAATCAGTGGGCTATGTAGAAATCGTGCTCTAACTTGATTACAGAACACACATACTTTATCTATCTTCCTATGCCATGGTGGTATATGGGAATTACGGTATGTCTGCTTGTCATCGATCCTGAACGAAGCTACCTGTTTGGACAGGAGAGCAATTGCTGATTGTCCAGTAGGCCACCACATGCATGAGCCTTCTTCTTCTCTTCTCGTCGATATACCTTCGTAAATATTACTACGAATTATTTCTACTCATCCATATATCCCTTTCTGTTGTGTGCATAGGGGCATTATTCGCGTAAGCTCTCCATCGCTTTCTCACTTACCCTCAACTAACCCGACTTCTTTTGCAGACATACGGCTATTTTCAGTGGGGAATACGACATCTATCTCTGGCCAGTTCTCATTGTTTGGTTCCTCGATCGATTTGCTCGCATCGTGCGTTTGGCCTACTGCAATATCCACGTTCGACTTTGCCGCGCCCACATCATGCGCACGAGAGGCACCGTATCATACAATAAGGCATCCGACATGGTTAGATTGGAGGTTGCTCCCGGAAACCCCAAGCTGGAGCCCAAACCAGGTCAGCATTACTACATCTACCAGCCTCTAAAGTGGAGGGGCTACGAAAACCATCCCTTTACACTTGGGGCTTGGACAACTGATAACAATGAAATGTCGGTAATCGACAATATCTCGCCACCAGCAGTACCGCTCACAGACTTAGAGCCATCAGAATTGGAGCTATCTCATGCTAATTCGTGCAGTGACGCCGAGGACAGTTTATCGACCTTGAGCCAAGGAGAAAGCTCGTCCCCCTCCCCTTGTCGCAAACTCATTTTCTGGATTAGGCCATTTGATGGCTGGACTAAGCGTCTTCGAAACGACTGTCTCCGTGCTCCCGGCTACCGATTCGAGTCTACATTTCTTATCGAAGGGCCTTATGGCCACACGTCCCCGATTTATCACTACGAGAACGTCATTTTCATAGCCGGAGGAAGCGGCATTGCAGGTGCCCTGCCCTACATTGAGGATCATATCCTTCGCTCTGGGTCTCATCCTCCTGAAGCTATCCCTGAATCCGCGACAGTCTCCTCGTCATCGTCAGCAACCCTTCTTGCTTCAGAGACAAACTCGTCAGCAGACGTGAAGGCAACGAGGACTCGGAACATAACTCTAGTCTGGACAGCCCGACAGCGCGCCCTCCTCTACGAGATCGGATGTCGCGAGCTTCGACCAGTCCTTTCACGCAAAGATTTCGATGCAAGATTTTACGCTACGAGAGACCCCGAACCACCGAAAGCAGACGTTCATCCCCAGGAAGAAACGAATCCTTTGATACCTACTGAAAACACCAAGCTGCTACAAGATGAGTCGAACTTGAACATTGCGACAGGACGACCCGATATTCGATCGATTGTTTTAGGAATTGTCAGAGAGTCGGGCACAGCAGGTTTATATCCCGGTAAGACGGCAGTCCTCGTCTGCGGCCCGGGGGGTATGGCAGACGAAGCACGACTCGCTGTTCACCAAGCTTTAAAGGAAGGGTACTCGGGAGTCGAATACTTTGAGGAAGCGTTCGGCTGGTAGAGCTGCAAATCTATCCACTATATATATATATATATATAGAACAAGCAGTAAGTATAGAATTATGACTGGTTAACTCTTTGGGCTTGAGCCTGTCGTATTGATCTTTATCGGGTATAGCAGCTGCATGACGCTATGTAGACAATGACAATGAGAACAAATCTATTTTCAATTAACTACTGATAGGTTACAAGTGCAAGGCCAGCAAATATACTAGTATAGATACTAAGGTTGATGGGATCTATAAGCGTTTAGTTCCAGCGATCCGACACAGTCCAGCACTTTACCCTACAGGTTTACCAAAGTAAACAGCTTCTTCCCATAACTACTCATCTGAAATGAAAGAGATATGAGTGGATTTGCCATCAAGAATCTCTATACTAGACATGACATGTTTGTCTGCTTTGCACCTCTGCCGAGGTAAAATGCTCGTTTATTCCCGACTACTTACGTGCTGTCTGAGCGCCGCTATCTTGCGCCGCGACGCAGTTCCAACACGGACTACTCGACACATCTAGCTCCCTTCTGTGTTATTCAGACCTCCTGTAGAGCTTCCGGTCTCTGTATCCTCTAGTGAACGGCGTCGAGTCTTCGTGCCATATCTTATTGTACCCCCCACGTCTTTGAGTTATCCGCTTCGCACTTCAGGAAGCCGCGTGACTGACTACCTGGGGTGGCATCCTCAAACTACTCTGCGAAGTTGTTTAGCGATCCAGCAAACTAGTCGCGTGTTTATTTGAGACTTGGGAATACATATCGTCGATTCGCATATCGTCGTTCGCGACTTGGATCAGGAAGCGCTATCCACCAAACTTCATTTCATCATGGATTACCTACAAGGTAAAGAACCGAGCACCCTGTCCCTAGAATATCAAAGACACTATCAAGTTTCAACTGACGATCAAAACCCACTTTTGTACAGAGCAAATCCTCCCATTCCTCCAAACCTCATCTATGAAAAACATCCAATCGCTCACCTCCGATATTCGCTCTACCTATCTCGAACCATACATCATCCGCCCACTCTCTTCGCTCCTCGCTTCTTCCACCCCGGACGTGGTCTCCGTTCTCCTTCTCGCGCTCATTCTACTTATCTCTCTCAAATTCCTCGACTATGCACGTCGCGTCATCTTCTTCTGGGTCATGCTGGTGCTGAGGCTGGCGTTCTGGGGAACTGTCATAGCGGCAGCGTACTATGTATATAGTGTCGGTTGGGAGAAGGCCGTCAAGGACCTTGGCTGGTTCTGGAGTCTCGCTGAAGATTTCGTGCAGAAGAGTAGCCAGGCTGCGAATACTGGGAAGTTTGGAAGCGGGAGTGGTTATGGATATGGATATGGGTATGGGTCGGGCAGGCAGCGGTATGGACAAGGTTCGAGGAGTGGGTATGGCAAGAAGACTGGGAGGGGATGGTGATTGTGGGACTTTCTTGATATGATCTGTCCAGAGTGATCGCATTGGATTATGGTTTCTTTTTTGAGCGCTATGGGTACGCGGCCGGTTTATGAATACGTGACGGACTTGGGGAGTTTTGGGTTTCTCGGACTACGACTTGATGGTTTTCAGCAAATTTTGATAGGTTACATCGAATTCATTAAAAATATTCATCATGGTGGGCGGATTTTCCCGATTTTGATATCAAGATATTATCTCGATGGTTCAGCAGCCAGCCTGGTCGAATGGCATGAGACGTCGTGAGGAATCATTTCTCTCTCACCAAACGTCTCCGTCGATTCTGATGGTTACAGGCCGTCTTGCCGGTGTGTCATCTATTGTGACGTAGGATCTAAGGAAGTGGGAGACGGTAATGCTGACAAGGCTGCGCTGGAGGCGACTGCTCACATTGAGCAGGGCACATAATCGAATGATGCCTTCGCAACATTCATGGCCCTCTCTCTCAACGAAATGTGTAGCCCATGGCTGCTGTATTTCTCGTGGCTGGTCATTGCTGCGTCTTCAAGTTCCTCGATAGGTTCGTTTCAATTCCGCAGATCGACAGCTCATACATCTGCATCCTCCCAGTCGACTTCCTGCTCGCCACCCGGTTCTTTCGGCTCTTGCGCCTCATGGAACTGGATGGCGTCGTCGATATGGCTCAGGACTGCAGCGATGCTGTCCTCCTCCTGAACATCCAGCTGAAGAAAAGACACCATGCTGAAATCATCGATTAATTGACCAACCGCGCGGTTCAACCGCTTGAACGAGCCACCGCTCAGCAACGCGTCTTTCCCAGAGGGATCAATCTCTGCCTCATCCGGCTCTGTGAACTCATCCTGCAAGAGTTGTACATCGACATTGGCGAATCTTTTCAATTCCCGTCTCGTGACGACATCCTTTATCTGATCCATTTTGCTCAGAATATTCACGTGCGGCATCTCAAGCATGATCATCGCGGACATGGCACTTAGTGTTCCCGCGAAGAACTTGGCTTTGTCGACAACGAAAGTGCTCTCGAGAAGATATGCTGCACAAAGTGAAATGTTCAGAGGTCCGGCGCGAGATAGGAAATTTACCAGCGACGGCAGGAGGGGAACGTGCGTGTAAAGTTCAATTTGACCGGGCATGTCGAAAATAATTAAATATTCTTCACTGAGAGGATCCAGCGCCTGCGTGAGAAAGTCGAGATTCTGTAGGAGGAACTCGAAGCAATATATCAAGCCGCCGTTGGGACCCAGGCCCAATTCTTCCATGACATCCTCCAACGTAATGAGCTCACGGATGTCGAGATCGGGTTCATAGTTGAATGTCTCTGCGGCCGGATCCAGATTGACATAGAAGCAGCTTCTTCTGGTGTTCTGCAAATGCTGAATGACTGCATTGCAAAATGTCGTCTTGCCCGCGCCCGCAGGGCCCATGACCAGAACTCCAAATTTCGACATGGTCGAGACGACAGAGGTGTGGGGTAGAGATCAGCTAGGCGGGGGAGAAGTTCGGTCGTATATCGGAGGGAGTCAGACGAAGGATTGAGCTGAAGAGAGACAGGGGTTTGTCTAACAGAAAAAAAGGGCCAAAAAAGTAAGCTATACTCATTGTCCGGATGGGCCGCAATCGAAAGACTTCTCTCGTATCACCGGCGATGCTGACAGCACGGGGGGCCGGACAATTCTCCCAGGCCATCTGCCGGTGGTTCAGTTCTGCCGGTTCTGACCGCCCCAGGATGGCGCCATCCGTAAGCAAAACTCTTTTCCACATAAATAAGTCCTGATCACCCCCACCTGCACCAGCACGAAACAATTATTTTCCTTCTCTCCCTCCATCCGCTCCTCTTTTCCTTTCACAGTCTTCCCAGGGTTCTCTAACCTTTAATTTCTTTATTCTCAACGTTCGGTTGAACTTTTCATAATCACAATGGGCAGCGTTTCTACCCCGAAGGGGACTTTCCTCTTCACCTCCGAGTCGGTCGGTGAGGGTCACCCTGATAAGATTGCGTGAGTAACCCTGCGGCTGAGAGGCCCCTGAATCCGAATTGACGATACTAATGCCGTCGTATACAGTGACCAGGTCTCGGATGCTGTTCTGGATGCCTGTCTGGCGGAGGACCCTCTCTCCAAGGTACTGCTGCCTGATCCATGTCGGATAGTCCAAAAGACCGCTGGATGTTAACGATATCTTGCGTACAGGTTGCTTGCGAAACTGCAACCAAGACTGGTAAGTGGGAAATTACATATATATTTTCATCGAAAAATTGATAGATCGCTAACATGGACTTCAGGTATGATCATGGTCTTTGGTGAGATCACCACCAAGGCCCACCTGGACTACCAGAAGATCATCCGTGATGCCATCAAGGACATTGGCTACGATGACTCCGCTAAGGGCTTCGACTACAAGACCTGCAACGTTCTCGTTGCCATTGAGCAGCAGTCTCCCGACATTGCTCAGGGTCTGCACTACGACGAAGCGCTGGAGAAGCTCGGTGCCGGTGACCAGGGTATCATGTTCGGCTACGCTACGGATGAGACTCCGGAGCTGCTGCCTCTGACCCTCCTGCTGTCCCACAAGCTGAACGCCGCCATGAAGGAGGCCCGTGTCAACGGTACCGTCCCATGGCTGCGTCCCGACACCAAGACCCAGGTCACCATCGAGTACGCCCACGACAACGGTGCCGTCAAGCCCCTGCGTGTCGACACCGTCGTCATCTCCGCTCAGCACGCTCCCGATGTCACCACTGAGACTGTTCGCAAGGAGTTGAAAGAGAAGATCATCGATCAGGTCATCCCCGCCAACCTGCTGGACGACCGCACTGTCTACCACCTGCAGCCCTCTGGTCTGTTCGTCATCGGTGGTCCTCAGGGTGATGCCGGTCTGACCGGCCGTAAGATCATCGTCGACACCTACGGTGGCTGGGGTGCCCACGGTGGTGGTGCCTTCTCCGGAAAGGACTACTCCAAGGTCGACCGTTCCGCCGCCTACGTTGCTCGATGGATCGCCAAGTCCCTTGTTCACGCCAAACTGGCCCGTCGTGCCCTTGTCCAGCTCTCGTACGCTATTGGTGTTGCTGAGCCCCTCTCCATCTTCGTCGAGACCTACGGTACTTCTTCCAAGACCTCCGACGAGCTGGTCGAGATCATCCGCAAGAACTTCGACCTCCGTCCTGGTGTCATCGTGAAGGAGCTTGACCTGGCCCGGCCCATCTACTTCCAGACCGCCAAGAACGGTCACTTCACCAACCAGAACTTCCCCTGGGAGAAGCCCAAGACCCTGCAGTTCTAAGCGTCTGTAAGGGTGGTGATCTGATGAGTATGATGAATCTGCTTTGTTTTCAACAACTCAAAGCATATCGATAGACCCCAAAAGTCTGGATTTTCTTTATTTCCCGCATTTGAACCCGTATAAGATGGGTGTGACGAAAAATTCAACATGATACCACTTTGGCTGGCATGGGATTGACGGCGTTACAAGGAGCGAAAGTTTTCAACACCTTTGTCTCCTCTTGGCTTAGATTTTCCTAGACTATAACCTGTATTTAGAGCAGCACTTTCGCACCGGGATCTCCGCGATCTACGTGTGTGATGCGCTTCGAGGAGAAGCGCTGAGGTACCCCTCTTCAGGGTACGCCCTCGAAGAGCCTGTGGTGGCATTATCCGACCTTTCTACTTCAACAGCAACGAAGAGACAGGGTAGCCAATCCAAGATTTGGCTTAAGAAATAAAATTATAATTATTGCTGAAGCTCTACTTTTCTCGTTCGTAGTCAATTGACTGTGCTGTGTCGGTCAGAACTGACGCGAGTAGATTGGATGACCGATTAGGAAGTAACACTGCGCGCATTGACCATGACGCGCGACGCCAGATTTGGCGTTGGCGTCAGTGTCCTGCGCGGGCTGACGGACGTGAAGATAGAGAACTCCGCACCTGTCAGACACTGCATTGTATATCGTTATTCATGTGATAAGCTTCTTATGGCTCTTACTATATTGTGAGGAATTTGTTGTTTCATTTACGGGATGCGCCATTGCGGAAGGACGCGTTAATGGCTTCTCGTGGATCTTTGAGCGTTCTCGAATCCACGAGCTCGAGTTCCTTGAACAGGCTCTACGGTCCTCCTCCACCGTTCAAGAAGAGGAAATTAAGTCATGATACTCTAGGAGGACTCTCTACTTCGCATTTCACTATTCGGGTTCGTGATCTCTCCTTGAATGCTCCCTCACCGTCATGTGCTCCCTTGCTAATTCGAGAGATTATTACTAGGCCCATCATGCCTCTCCGTCTGGCAAATCGTTGACTTTAGAGTCGGTTGTGCTCCTTCCCCGATCCCGGTTACCTCTATCATGGCTCGATGTATCGTCTGGAACTTCGGAAATCCAGGCTGGACAACTGTTCATGGCAAACATTCCCGATCTCGAAGACGATCTACAAGGGCAAAGTGAACCGGTAGTCCTAGTCGCACGGCTTGCCTACAATTGCGGGCTATACGTTATAGAAAGAGTGAAACGTGGTATATATGCTGTGTGCAGCCTGGCAGACTGGGTGGAGGAAGGAGACCTGTTCGTCGCCGCAAAGGGATGGCGTAGGTCTAAAGTTTCGGATCAAGAGACAAAGCACGAGATCTCAGGGGATACTAGCAAAGGCGAGTGGTGGGAAGCTGCAAAAATCGACAACAATGAAGTTTTCGAATTTGGTTCTTCCACCAAGGGCATCAGGCTGGATGTCTCACTCGTGTTTGACTCTAGGGCAGAGATTGCTGCAGGTGAAGATAGTGCGGATACTTCACAGCTCTCCGTAGCTCAAAGTCATGATGGCCTTCATGATAGCAGGAGTCAACCTTCGTCAGATCCAGCTCTCATGAAAAACAGTTTCACTGCTGGTCAGGATGTGCTAACCCCTCCTGAGGAGCAAGACAGTGGGATGCTGCCTCTGATGAGTCTTGATGGTGAAGGGAACAGCAATACGTTGGAAGCAACTCAGTCTCCAGAAGAGCTACTTGATGGTCTCAGGCATCAATACTTGGAGGCTCTTTATACATCAAAGGTGAGAGTGACAATGATTTCGCCTAAGATAGCTGAAGCTGATATCCTGGAAGACATCCGTTGCGTACTTTGCAAAAGGTCCTCTGACGCGCTGCCGCACTTCGTTTCAATCGTCCAAAGATGATTCGTCGCCAAAGCCTACTGATCTCATAAACTTCTACCGGGATGCCATCCTTCCCATAAAGAAAATGGACCTGAAATACAGAGAGACGTTGCCACCTATGATTAATGACATTGCCTTGACTCTATCCGAAGACGAAGCCACATCAAGGACCAAAAAGCGGAAGAGCAAGAAAAAGAAGCTAGGAAAAGACGGTCTATACCCGGAAGAGCAGGACTTTATTAAGAAGTGGTGGAAAAACCGAAACATAACCGAAGCTGCAACATCTACGGAGGTGACAAGAGAAGGAGAGGCGAAACGACGCATTGCTGATCTCCGTCTTCGAGAGACTCAACTCCAGATACTGCTGATCCTGGAGACGATTGCTCTCGAGGCAACTGGGACCCCGGCTTCGAAAGACGCTACTGCAAATGAGGCTGACGACACCACAAAGAAGACTAAATCCAAGAAGCCACAGGACTTGAATGTCCTCCTGGAAATTCTACTAGACAGGCTCTGCATCTGGCATACTGTCAGCTTTGAGGAAGCTGTTGTTGCAGACTCAGCAAAGACCGACGAACAGAGTCATCTTTCAGGAAAGAAAGTGGAAAGTGACATACTGCGAGACTTCTGTACAGAAGTCATCGTACCCTTCTATGCGTCACGGCTCCCAGACCAGTGCAAGTCAATAGTCCGCAAGCTCGGCGGTCCTAGTACGGTATCTCCTTCTCGGCCAACGCCTCAATCGAAGAGTTCTTCCAGGCCCCAACCTGGAGCGGCAGTCAAGCGCCCACAGCCTCAGAAGACACGCCGTACATTGCAACGTGTATTGACGGACGAGCAAGCCGCCTCACAAAGGAGACCTCAGAGGCCTCCCTCTCTCTTGCGATCCAGCACAGCGCCTTCTATACAGGAAGCCAAGCGCGAGTCAATGGAACCGCTGTTGCCGTCGGTCGGGAATAGTGTGAGAGGCGGTATTCAGAAACCAAAGCGAGTCGATAACCGCGAAATCGACCTGAATGCTGTCGCAAAGCAACATGAGGCCAAATTGAAGAAGATGAATATGCTTCTTGAGCAGAAGAAGGAGCTGGATGCTGCCATCAATGCTCTGAAGAAACCTAATCGGGAACTTATAGCCAAAGATATTGTCGAGGCTGCCGAGAGACGCATTTCTAGTGGCAGTGCAAGGAAGTCCAAGAATCCTGTTCGGAATCCATTGGGCCAAGGAGTGCAAGTCATGGCTACTCCTAAGAGGTCGAGGAGGAAGGACGTGACAGGTGGACTACCGGCGCCTCAAGGTTTAGTCCGGTCTTCGATCAAGCATACTGAATCCTCGCCCTTTAGCAGCCAAGTGTCCGTCGTACCTGGGTCTGCGATTCGTCCCAGCCAGGCGGCAGAAGCCCCTGAGTCGAAATCTTCGGCTTCGAACATCGGGCGGAAAAATGTCGATGCTATTCAGGAGACGCCTTCGCGAGGCGTGTCAAAGCTGTCGAATCCATTTCTTTCCGCGGTCAAAGAGGGCTCAGACTCACGACCAAGTTCGAAGTATTCCGGCAACTTATTCAAGGTGCCAACCTTGCCTCCTCCTCGTTCTGTTATGGACACTGAGCCTACTACGCCTGTTCCATCGCGACGATCGGACATCCAGAGACATTTTGAGGAGCTGCCATTTGGAGGAACACCCGCTGCAATACAGGAGACCCCACCGCGACAGGGCATGCGAGAGCGTGTCGTGGGAGATATAGCACCCTCTTCTCCGGTCCCTGTGCTAGATACTCCGGTGAAGAGCTGCCCGCGGCGTCCTGTGGCAGCTCCTCCGACCATTCCAGTAACGCCCGAGAAATCCCTCTATGCGCAGCTAGGCTGGGACGATGATGAGTTAGCATTTTAAGAGCGCAACATGCGGTTTTTGTTTCCAGGGATTGTGCTTTCTGGTGTCGAGTCGGCGGGTAATCATTTGCATGGGCTATTAAAATGGGGTTGCAAGCTTGGTTTTTTCTGCATTTAAGGAGTACATTAGTCACCGAGAGGCGATGGACTGGTTGACTGCGCGAAGGATCATATGTTGGGCAACTTTAGCAGGGAATATACAGCGGACCTGCTGTCATGTATTCCATTTACCACAGCTTGCAGTTAACGAGATGATGAATGAAGCATCTTTGCAGATCATATTGGATATTGTGTAAGGATGCACCTTCTAACAGACTTCATTTCTATAAGGTATATGGCGCAGCTCTTGACTCTCTCATGTCAGCCAATAAAGATACTTGCACTTTGGGCTAACAAGCATAATTCAGCTGTGAACTTTGACCAAACTGCACATTCCAAACGATTTCTATCTCCTTTCTTTCTAGCATCGACATCGAATTAGACGAGAACAGAAGCTATTGCAAGCTGGCTATCTCGAATGCACGAATAGCTAAAACTGCCGCTGTAGAAACATCACAGAGCTAGTTAGTCAATTCAGCCGCTCACCAGCCTCATTGAATCTGATCACCTGGCTCGAAAGCAAAGAATCCTGCAACGCTCTTCCAATCTTCATCACCGTCATCCCCGTCTCAAGTGGCAAAGGCACCGGCTTATCCTTCAGGACAGATTCAACAAACTCATTCGCCTCCAGCGCGAACGCATGTTCGAATCGCTGCCAATACTCAGGCTGAACTTCATGTCTCATGCCCAACTTGTCCGCCACGACGACGTTATTCTGCTTCGGGATCACATTCACCATGACTTTTCCCTGGGTTCCCATCACCTCCGTACAGACATCATGTCCATGGGCCTGGGTACGGGAGCAGTAGAAATACGCGATCTTCCCACCCCAGAATTCGACGACGCCAACGGCGTTATCGACGTCCTTGTTCTGTTTCAGTTCCGGGTGATGCTGGAGCGTTCCAACAGCCCAGCACGTCTTGGGGATCGGGTTATTAAGGTACCACAGCGTGAGATCGATATCGTGGATGGCACAATCGACGAAGATGCCTCCGTTACGAGAAGCGTAGCGGACAAAAAAGCCTGTCTCGTCAAGAAGGTCGCATGTATTAGACCGTATGAGGAACGGCTCGCCGATAGCTTTATCTTCAAAGATCTTGCGGCTGGCATCGCGGTATGACTCGTCAAACCGTCGCGAGAAACCAGCCATGATTTTCAATTCGGGGTGCTTCTTCGCAGCATCGACGACGGATTGAGCCTGTGAACTTGAAACACGCAGAGAAATGAGCGTGAGACCTGTTTTTCTCTGTAGGGAAAGAAGAAGGGATGGGGGGTTGATGGCATACGTACTTCTTCCAAATCGGTACTGAGCGGCTTTTCGCAGAGGACATGGACTCCCTTCTCGATCGCGGCGAGGGTCTGGCTGGCGTGCACGTCGGTACTGGTTGAGACCCAGACTGCTTGGAGGCCAGGGTGATTCAGCATCTCCTGGTAATCGACATAGACGGCGATGCCGAATTCTTTGTATTCTTCGTTGGCAGTGGCCCATTCGACCTCGTGGGGAGTGGAACTGCACACTGCGACGACCTGCACGCGGGGAACTCTGTACAGGAGCGTATGGACATGGCGTTTGCCCTGTAATGGAGATTCGTTAGGATGTGCTTCACAAGAAATAATATCCATTTCGCAGGAGAGATGGGATGGATATTACCATACGCCCGAGACCAACAACGGCAATCTTCAAGGTAGTCATGGTGTTCTTCTGCAAAATGAAATGTAAAAGTCCGAAGAATCGTGTTTTTTCTCTTCTCTAGCTTCCTCCTCTACCAGACCAGAACATCGCGATATTTATATTATCAACTCAGCCTCCATGCCTCGCAATCCGACGCGGAGGTTCCTGCCCTCCTCATCACCCTTCTCACCAAACAGTCCACGATCACTAAACATCCTACCTTGGAGGCAGCGGAGCTTCTTTCCTTTTAACGATGCTAGAATTCACCCGCATATTATCCAGGATATATTGGTCTCAAGCACTCCAAGTGATGTGGAAGAAGTACGTATAGTATAGTTCCCACTTCCCCGCACTCTCCACTTCAGGGAATTTCCTCCGCATTTTTCTTTTCTTGGAATTCGGAGTAATGCCGGTAGCAACTCTTGGAAAATTAGATCAGTCTCGATTACAATAGAGCGGATATTGTGTGGGGTGGATTGATCTCTAATAAGATTGGTATTCTAGGGGGTCAAGGTTTGTCGTTTATATCAAACTAATGTTGGAGACTAGTAGCAAAACAAAGATTTTCGTATTTATATTCATTAGATAAATTGATAAAGCTTTGATAATTGATCTATGCTGCTAAATCTGAAGTATGATTTCTCTTAATATTATAAAACTATCGTAAGTTGCCAAAACCAAGGAGAGGAGTAACAAGTGAACATAAGGTCTAGCCAACGTCTCATGCTGTACATGTCAATAGTGAAACATGCAAGGAAAAGCCTGTCATATGCAGTATCCATTGATTGTGTTTTTTTTTTTTTTTTTTTTTTT
>JAPVCG010000043.1:377944-396935 GCA_029606305.1 Paecilomyces fulvus
ACATGAGCAGTTGGACATGAAGATCCTCAGCAAGCCGTTAAGGTTTATTCTTGCCATGCCAACGGGGGGGAAATCTAAACGCGCTAGGAGAAAAATTTTATAGAACGGTTCTCCCATGGGCCCGAGAACAAAACTTTTTTTCTGTATAATTATACCGAATAGGAAGCTAAGGACTGATCTATCTAAATCCGTTATAGTCCCGAACGGGATCATAAATTAGTAGAGAATTCTTACTCCACTCCTATGCTAGTTACCCTAACTATGAATCAGATGACTCAGATCTGAAATAATCATTAGCCTTAACTACGGAATGGAGCAATTCGAGTTGACTCCAGAGGACGTGCTGAGAATAAAACCGGCAGAAAAATGAGATTTTATTGGTCTCACACTCCTTCATGACAAGTCTGACTGAAGATCGATGACTCCATGAGAGTCATGATCATATCCACATTTTCTCGATCTGGTAGCACTTGGCGCGACTGTTCACCTCTCGAAATATCATCCACAGAACAATGTTTACATCAATTGCCTTCCGTCCCTTTCGTCCGTGATAAGGACCCGATACGAGTCATGGCCAAGATGAGCATGAAACCTCCTGATTTGTTTCGACTCCACGGAATGAATTTCCATCTGGGTGAATGCTCACGTGGAATTACATCACGAATCGGAAGACTCGGTTCGCTGAACGGCGGTGCATAAATTTATGAATGTGGCTGAATCAGAATAATGCAAACTACTCGTTCGGGGACTGTGTCGTTCCGACTCGGGCTTAGGGTGTCCCGAACACCGATTTATCAGTCATTTCCATGGATGCAAAATGACATCGGCTCGGAGAATACAGTGTTCGTCCGAGTCTTTACGGTTTGGACATGATTTACGGTCGTAGAGGGTTCGAGATCTGAATATATCATTGCCTAGTTGCTAGCAGACAGGATGATTTGACATTTGACATGGCTTATGCAGCATCTATGAACCTAGCATACCCGATCTGGAAAGAGTAGTCTAGTTACAAGTAACTATACATACCCTACTCACTACTATATCAGTAAAAAGATGAAGAAACACTTAAATAGATAGATACAATGTAAGTCGAGATCCATCCCTATCTATACTCATGGTGTCTCCCCCCCCCACCCCAGCTTACCCCAGAGTACATGTCCATCTACCCCATCATAGCTGGAAAGCATAGATGTTCCGCGGCGATATAGTTCACCCTCTAGACTTAACTAGAACGTGGATCTTCCCCGCATTTTGACGCGCAACGCCTCAAACCACACTTCTACAGTATATCGCAGGATTAGGATGTTATATGTTATTCTCTCTTGCTATTCGTGTAATGGGTTTGTTGTGGCCTTGCTTTTTGTGGGATGGACTCCAGCTTCAAGTTTCTTGCTCCGGCCTGAATTGCCCGCTGAGGCGCTATAGGAATACATCGCTTTGATGGCTTTTTTTCAGAAGCATGAAAAAAAAAAAAAAAAAAAACATCTGATTAATTCCCATTATGAGCATGAGAGTAAGAGGAAATAGATTTCCCAATCCAGTACGTCGAACGTCCTTAAGCTTAAAGCAAAGCCCCACATGATGGAGAGAGCAAATGCTATCAACTCTCCACCGCGTCGGTTCTATATACCCCACGTATGCGCCCATGATTGCTCTGCGCGTTATATAAAAGAGATATATCCCGGATGATGCACGATCATAGTCTAGACGACTGGCCAGTATGTGTCCTTTGAAGTTTCATTTCATATAAAAGATGGGTCTAGGCGTGCTGGAAGACGATCATCTCGAGCACGTGCCGGGAACGGCGCTGCTCACGGAGGTGATGGAGCATGAAACGTCGGTCCTTCGACATGATAAAGGTCGAAATGCGGATGTCGTTTTGGTTCCGCAGCCTTCGAGAAGTCCAAATGATCCGCTCAATTGGCCGTTGTGGAAGAAGGATGTGATGCTGTTTCTGATTTGTATTGATACGGCGGTCGTTGGGGCGTGGGTGAGTTCTTCAGTCTGTCGTGTATATTTTTTTTGGGGGGGGGGGGGGAGAGATCGGGCTTTCTTGAATTGGAATGCTCATAAGAATTCCCAGGGCCCTATGATTTCCCCCGGATATGCCATGATGGCCGAGCAATTCCACATGTCGTACAACTCCCTCAACGGCGGATTAGGATGGGGTGTCTTCGTCATTGGAGTTTCATGCTTCTTCACCCAGTCGATGGCTGTCATTTGGGGTCGTCGACCGGTCTTCTTGTTGGGAAATTTGCTGCTATTTATTAGTAGTGTGTGGGCGTACTTTGCTCATTCGTATAAGTCGCTTCTTGCATCGCGGCTGGTCGGATGTGTGGGAATGTCGCCTTTCGAAGTGTAAGTCTCTATTTCTCTGGTCGGGATACTTTAAATTGAGTGAAATGGGATAGGCTTGTAACTTCAACCATTGCCGACCTGTACTTTGTCCACCAGCGGGGCGTGCGATTGGCTGCCTGGGGTCTGTGTCTATCGATCGGAGTTGGCGGTGGGACAATAATCTCAGGGTACATCATCCAGAATCTAGGATGGAATTGGACGTACGGAATCTGCGCCATCATCTACGGAGTCTGGATTCTTGTGCTCTTCTTCTTCTGTCCCGAGACGGCGTATCGTCGAGACGACGTCCTTGATACCGATCTGGGAACGGATGATAAGACTGTAGACGATCAGGAGAAGGACAAGCCAGCCGCGAGGACAATTGAGCACGCCGAGACGAGTACATCCTCTATTGAACCCAAGCATGGCTATTGGCATGAGTTGAAGATCTTCCATGGCCGTGTCTCGGACGATTCCTTCTGGAAGGTTCTGGTACGTCCGTTAATGATGCTTGTTTATCCCCAGGTGATCTTCTCGTTCTTTGCCTACGGCTTAACCACCTCGTGGCTGGTGGTTGTCGGGGGTGTTCTGGCACAACTCTTCACCGTCCCACCGTACAACTTCAGCGTATCTGGCGTTGGTCTCGTGTCCATTGCACCCCTGATCGGAGCCATCATCGGAGCCTTCATCTCCGGCCCAGCCGCGGACTTCGTGGCCAAGGAGATGAGCCGTCGCAATGACGGGATGTACGAACCCGAGTTCCGCCTGGTCATCATCATCGTCACGCTGGTTTTGGGAGGCATGTCCTTCTTCGGCTTTGGGATGTCTCTGCAAGCGCAGGACCCGTGGATTGGTCCGGTTTTCTTCTACGGCCTTCAGTATTTCAGTGTGGGTTTCATGTCAATCGCGGTGTATGGGTATTTGACAGATTGTCATCGCGATAAGGCGCCAGAGGCCTTTGCAGCGATTAACCTGCGAAATCTCTACTCCTTTGGGATGAATTATTTCGTGTCTGCATGGATCACAAACCAAGGGCCTAAGGAGGTGTTTTGCATCGTTGGCGGTGTCCATGTTTTTATTTGTTTGACGGCGATCCCGATGTATATCTTTGGCAAGAGGTGTCGAAGCTGGACGAGTCGAGTGCCATTGTTTCAGAAGGTAATGCGGGCTTGAAGGTAGGATCTCCTGTCACTTGATCACAGAGGAAGTGCGAACTGAATCAAGAGAATGACTACTTGAGTATGACCAGACCTCATGCTAACTAATCATGCGATACTCTGTCTTTTGGTGCAGACTGCACTGTCCACCCGTCCGAGACGTGGAGAGCCATGTGGGCGATACCACAGTCCTGATTGGGAGTAATAATTTCCCCGGATTTATATGCATGAAATGACCATTAATGTCCATCATTTTCTATGTCCAGCCATTGACTGATCCGATCTCCCGTAGGGCTGGTGGATATCGGAGATACGGATACATGCGGCACCGCGACGGATGTGAGTGGGGAACCGGTGCGGCGTTTCCCCAGATCTGGTTTCAGGCGGTGAGGCTGTTGCCGGGCAGCATTATTGCTCCACCGTCATGAGGGTCATTAGTATCGTCAAAACACGCAGTCTGGACTCTTGACATGTCGGTTTGCTGGAAACCTAAGCGATTCATGTAGGAGACTTGTTCCCATGAGGTTTTCCGCATCAAGCGATGTCCGTTGAACAGGTCAGAATACCTGCCGGAGATTGAGCTTAGATCGTCCCAGCTGGACGGCTCGGATGACCGTGCGCAGGGGCTGATAAGCCCAATCCGGGTCAGAATGAATTTTCGTATTATTTAAGCGGACGTACGGAGTAGACACAGGCTGCTATGACATCCAAAAGAGGAAAACGATGCGATCCTATCAGATCGAGGCTCGGGGAGGCCGTGCCACGACCAAGGTTGTGAGTAATCCCCACTTAACGAACCAAGCCTCTTTAGGTACCAGCATTTTCTAACTTTGGAAAGATTGCATCTCTGACTGGATGGTCTCCTAGATTAAGTTCGACATGGAGGCGAGGCAGCAGTAAACAAGAAAGCCGTCCCATGGTTGAATACGGAGATGCCAGAGGCAGAAGAAATGGAAACAGCCTGGCTGCCTATTCGAGTCATGCTGCGCTGGCATCACGATAAGGCCGCTAAATGGCGGAGGGGTACAGGCAACAGTCGAGAGTACTGCTGACAATCACTGCGAATTGACCACTTGCTCACAGTGTTCTAGCCATCGTGTTGTCAATGCAGCAAGACGGTGTCAGAATGATCCTGTACAAGATTAGTAATGAATGCATTACTAACAATGCTCCGCGATTGCGGGGAGCCTTCCTAGATAGTAAATGAGAGTGACCAGTCGTGGCCACAGCTGGGGAAGTCCTGGATATCATCGTGGGACCTCAGATCTCATATCGATAAGAAAGTCAATCGATGCTCACTAATCCCCGTGTACAAGTATAGGGGGGACGAGAAGAGTCAACGCTGCCGAGGAAGAAGTCTGGAGTCGAGGACATCCGGTTCCGCGGATGAAGAATTACTAAGTACTCCGTAACTACAGGGCTGACGGATCGGACTTTGGGACATTTGCAGCGAGGGCGGTGAGGGGCAGCTGCTTGCGGTGAGTAACGGTTGAGTCTTGTCATCATCACTGGGTGGATCCATGGACAGCGAGCAAAACGCTCCGGCCTTCTCTTACATCCGACCGACCGCCGGACCTACACGGCTCTCACGGCTCCAGAGTGGAAATAAGGAAAAGAAGAAAAAAAAAAAAAAAATTCAGGTGGACAGCGGAGACATAAGATAGACCGCTTGCCCACCAGTCCACATTTCTATCGATCCATCTGTCAAAAAGCAACAACATTCTCACCACTGTCAAAAAATCAGAGCAATCACATATCACATCACGTCCTCCTTGCAGGCTCAGATCTCGCGTTCTCACCGCCCTCCGCTGCACCCTGCCCTGATTGGCCGCCCTGTCCACCGCCGAACGAGGCAGCCTTCTTGACTCATAGGCAGAAGGGAAAAAAATAAGACTCACGTCGAGTTGAGCTCATCAGGTCCATAAGCAGCTCGACCGCCCCCAGACATCGACCATGACCGCTTCATCTTCTTTGTCGACGCCCTTCACCTCTCCCTCGCACTCTCCCTTCACTCTCCTCCACCGTCGCAGACAACAGAAGAAAATGAGCATCACGCAGACCTACTACCTCGCC
Organism: Paecilomyces fulvus; assembly: GCA_029606305.1. Lineage (NCBI taxonomy): Eukaryota > Fungi > Ascomycota > Eurotiomycetes > Eurotiales > Thermoascaceae > Paecilomyces > Paecilomyces fulvus. Next base: position 383,512 of record JAPVCG010000043.1, read on the forward strand.
CACACCGCCCGGGGCAAGCTCACCAAAGAGGCTGCCCGGGCGGACCATGACCTCCGCCTCCTCGTGGGCCACGCCAACCTGCTCGATTCGTTGATGCTGGAACTGGCCGATGCAGAGCAGGAGCAGGAGCGATGGTTCAACCAGACGGTCAGCGGTGCCACCAAGGCCGCTGAGGAGAAGTCCTCCAGACACATCCGGTGGGCGGACGCCCTCGTTGAGGACCCGGAGGAAGACTGGGATCCGGAAGATGCGTCCGATCTCGACTCCGACAGTGACGATTCGTGCTCCGACTACTACGACGAAGAGGATTTCATCGTCGACTCCGCTACCGCCACTCCCCTCCGCCGGGCTCCCTCCCCGGTCGCCATCATCACGGAGCAGGAGGTGGACGAGGATGACACCGATTCGGACGATGACTTTGGTGAACACGAGACGCTCACCTTGACGCGATCCAACTCGCGACAGTCACCGCCCGAGCTCTCCCCAGACTCGGACGAGGAGTCGGAGGACGACTCCATGCCTCCCTCCCCCGAAGCGCCAACCTTTGACCCCTTCAACCAACTCGACAACAAGCAGCCGGTTGCTACCGTGGATCTGCCGCTCTCAAAATCTCCCGAATCGGATCTTTTCAATCCGGAATACTACGTTCCTCCGCAAGATCAGGGCACGATGATCGAAGCCTTCTGAAAGGCTCCTGACGACCTTCATCGATGTACCATATTATGATACCCCTGATGATTCTTGAGATACGATTTGGAAGCGAGCTATCCTAGCATTTCGGCAAGCATGGCGTTGATATGGCACCGGAACTTCTTTTTTTTTTTTTTGACATGAATTTGCATTTTCGCTTAACATCTATATACATTTCCACATTATATGTTTCTCCACTCTTGATATCCCTTTGCCATGGCTTGTTCGCATGTATCTACATGTTTTGCTCTTTGTTTTTTTTGGATTGCATCGCACTTCTCCCTCCCGCTAGTGGGTTTGAGCGGTCGAAGGTCGAGATGATAGCCAGTTATAGATGTCCACGTCTTTAGCGCATCATAATACATATCGCTGTATATCACTCCCAACATCTTCTCTGTTACATGTAGACATCGTCAAAGTCCATCGAAGTAGATATCACTCTGCAAGAACCTCAAAACAAAACCCCCGCACTAGTTTCCTCTACACCACCCGTGCACTCCGACACGCCCTGTTTGTAGATACATTAGTCTGAACACGTCGATCATCGAATCTGCACGGCCCGAGCGGATTGTGCCTAGTGTGGATCTAGGGCCCGCGGAGTTCCTCACCGCCCTATATTTATCGAGCTCCATTAAGTATCCATCCCTTTTTGTGCGGGCCCGCGGGCAAAACTCGGTAAGGAAAAAAAAAATGACAACAATAGCTAACTAGCTACGTAGCAACGTGTACTACTACTTGTGCTCTATAGTTAGGTGCGGTGTGTTGTCATGTTGTTGTTACTATGTATGGAGTAGTTACTTTACTCTGAGGCTGGGCTGGGCTGGGCTGGGATGTACTGTACTAGGTAATTACTCGAAGTAGTAAAAGGAGAATTTTCGAGAGAAAGAGGGGTGGTTTAAAAGTGAAGTAAGTTTGCAGATTCGTGGCACGGCAGAGAAAGTATGATTGAAAAATGAAAAGGCGGGGTTGGGTTTGGGTTTCGCGTTTGTTCTGTGGATTTTTATTACTACATAGTTAATAATCATCTGTTCCTCCGTCGGCTCCTCTCTCCTCCGTCTTACATTCCATGAGCTTACTTTACTCCCTCAGTTAGATAGAACCGTGGGCGAAATCTGGTTAAAGTTGGTCCAAGGGCGCCGGAGATAGCCTCTTCTCCGTCCAGGATCACTTTTTGTCAGCAGAATCGGGTATTATTCAGCCAAATGCGGTCTTTTCTCCATGAACCATGATAGTTAACTAGTTAGCTTTTGATCTTGATTAGTTATTGGTAGCTAGATTTGTCAGGAAGTGCGGAGGGTGTGGGATGATGTGATTAGTCTGGATTATTCGACATCATGTTGAGTAAAACGTTCAGAGCTAGACTCCCCTTTTCGCTGAGCTGGTCAGATTGAGGGGTCTGATGATCCTGTAGTAATTAATGTGCGACACTGAGACGGACACTGGATCATCTGATTTTGCTTGCTGCCCAACCTGCATCGAAGGACAAGGGACATAGATACAACTAGAGGATTTCCATTTCCCGATTGGGCACACATTTTATGACTAAAAGTAGCTCTCGATCATTCTTCCATGTTAGGTGATAAAGTCGTGTGGAGTCGTTGTTTGATGACTGTTTTAGGTCCATTTTTGGGATCCTCAAGCCGGAACTCCAGAGTTATCCTAAAGCAAGCTGGGGATCGTATGATGGTATCCCATGCAGAGTAAGCATAACTCGAGAGACTCTCCTAGCTATGTTCCTGGCTGTCATCCGGAGATTTTTGGTCATCCTTCCAAGAACGGGTTTCTCCTGCAATAATATTGGGAAGTCTCACTCTAAATTTTAGTTAACTTCAGGCTTTCCTCTAACCGGCCTTACACGCACCGCCTCAGCCCTTCTGTTCGGTGCCTAAAAGCGGTCAGGCCGTTCTGCCGGATCGTCTGCGTTCATCGTTTCTTGACACGATTGATATCGTCTCCATCACTTCGTTTAAATCATGACTAGTGCTCGTCTATTTGTGCCAACTCGAGATCTTCAGGAGCTCCGCGGCGGCTGAACCGAAGAAGAGCGCGTTAGGGAATCCTACCATTGAAACTTTCATCCTTCGAGTCCTCTGATCGGTTCGGTTTGGGCGGTGGGACGTACAGTCCCCTAACAACTCCACTCTTGCAATCATCGAGAACTCTACGTGGAAGTGGCACCATTCTTCAAAATGCCATCGCTACCGTCTCCCGAACTCTCAATCAAATCCACCCAGGAGGAGGAGCGCGTTTCGCGACGGCCTTCTGCGTTCATCTTCCCCCTGGGCCCGAGAGGGTCTTCCCAGCCGCCGGATGACAGGCGGAGGAGATCCATACACTTTAACGTTGGAAGTCCAGACAGAGCTGCCTTCCCACGTCGAAACGGGAGCGTCACGAGTCCCTTATCGGGGCGGCCACAGGTGCATGAGAAGAAGGTCGTGGGGAGGGCACCCTCTCCCCCACCCCCAAGGTACGTTGCATGCGCTACCTTCCTCGTCAGCAAACCCCTATACGTATTCGTTTCTTGGACCTCTGCCCCAATGTGCTTGGTTTGAGAATCTTTCAGTAGAGCTGACAATGAGCATCAATCCAGTACCTACCAACGCGGAGTCTCCTTCGATACCTTTGATAATCGCGACGCTACCGACTACTCTTTCACGCTGAACTACAAACACAGAGGTTATCAACTCACCCGGCGCAGCCGTACGTTCCTTTGCGGCACGGACCAGAACGAGTATTCTGACTTCGCCCTCGAATGGCTGATGGATGAGTTGGTCGATGATGGAGACGAGATCGTGTGTCTGCGAGTTGTCGAGAAGGACTCGAAGATCGCAAGTGACGCCAGCGTCGAGGAAGGCAAATACCGACAGGAGGCGGAAAAGTTGTTCAAGCAAGTCATTCAGAAGAACAGCCAAGATGAAAAGGCGATCAGTTTAGTACTGGAACTTGCGATTGGAAAGGTGCAGGAGATCATACAGCGAATGGTAAGTGAGTTCATGGTTGGTGTAGGGTCAACGTCTGACACGAACAGATCCACATCTATGAGCCGGCAGTTCTCATTGTCGGCACCCGCGGTCGAAGTAGGAACAGCATGCAGGGATTACTACCTGGCTCCGTGTCGAAGTATTGTCTGCAGCAGTCTCCAATCCCAGTGATCGTTGTGCGCCCGTCTGCCAAGCGCGAAAAGAAAAAGAAGAAGCGACTTGCCAACCCGAGCAGGCGCAACTACGATAGTATACTGCAGATGAGCGAGAAGAAAGGCAGTGGGCCGTTTGGTCTACCAAACAACACTGGAGGCAGTCTCCTCAAGAATGCCGATGCTGAAGCCGCTGCAGTAGCCAAGGCCGTCGGACTGCCACGCGGATGGGCGGGTCGCGAACACATCCATGGAGATTCCAGGGAAACATTGTCAAGCAAGGGCAGTGATCATGATGATAAGCCTACGGCGCAGGCCGAGCCGATTTCCCGGCCGACGTCACCGAATGTGGTTGTTATGAAAAGTCCGATGTTAGGAGACCTCGACAGCCCATGCTTCACGGACAGTGAAAGCGAGGATGAGGCAAAAGGTTCCGACCAGCCAGCAGTCAACGAAGCAGCCGGTGATGAAAACAAAGCTCTACAGAACGAAGGTTCCAGCAAGGTGGGAAGCATCTCGAGTTCTGGTGTTGGGCAGCCGGATATAGTCGTTCAGCGGCCCGAGGAAGCTTCTCCATCAAGCATCAATGAAGTAGGACAAATCCATGAGGATATTGCTCCAGAGTCTGCAGCCAGCAGTGGTACTGTGACTCCTAAGGTCGTCGAGGCTGCCGAGGCTGGGTCATCGGATGGCAGCACTTCTGCAGCTGATCTCACAACCACCTGATGCCGAGAGCGCTCAAAAGGAAGACAAAGAAGAGACAAAGGAGGTTTAGGTATTTTTATCTGCATAACCCTCTGTAAATCATTTGCAGGTGTTGTCTGTACATTTAATTATCGTTCCGCCACGATTTTCCCTTCAGTCTGGGAAGAATTGACAATCGTTGGCTGGTCTTTTGACTCTTTAGACCGTTCAGGCTTATTGGAGTCATCCGGCGTTCCATAATATCCCCAAGACGCATTTTACACTTGTTTTCTGTCTTCTTCTTCCCAATAATATTATACCCATACTCGAGTAACCACCAAATGCGCCTCAGACCCTTTCTGCTTTCTCTTCTGGCAACAGCTCCTCGATCCCATGTCCTCAATGCTGGAGAGGAAAGCATGCCTATTTGATTCCCCTCTCCACTCCTCCAAACTCATGCCTGTATCTATCAAGATACCTCATGCACAATACACGGCGCCTGGCAAGCATTAAAGAACAATAACAATATAGAATAGACAACGATCTCTGTACCAGGCTTCTTTTGAATATGTAGTCGTCATTCCCTTTCATGATCATCATGTTCCATATACATGGATAATTAAAACCAGAGAGCAGTTACTTCAATATCTTATCGGTATCAGTAACGATTTTTCCCGAGGTAACCAATTCTCCATACCTAACCGTTTCCAACATTATCAGCTTCGTTTGCTCTCTCTCGTGAACTATCCTATCCTATCCCCTTTAGCACTAGTATCTATCTATCTCCAACTCACTTTCCTCCCCTCCAGCTAGCTGAAGAGTTTCATATGAATCTGCATCTAAGAGTCGCACATTCTTTGCTAGCAAAATGGGCATTATTTTTAAACACATTGGCAAAACCCGACCTGGACTGACCCAAACTAGGTAACTACCCGTAGAGAAAGAAATCCATTCATGGTCTTAGCAAATCCTGCAATAGTCTCAAGTAACTAGCCTTTTCAGGTATCTAAGCCCACTCTATGGGGGGAAATAAATCACGAAGAGAAGCTCCTAAGGTTCACTCAGCGGGATATATAATATAATATACTATAGTATAGTATACCTAGGACGAATTATCCATCGAGATTTAAGTCTAGTTAACTAATCAACCTTTTCTACTTCGAACAGAAACAACTGTGTATAGTATAGTTTAAATTCGAACTTGAACATGTTGCATTCTCCTATCATTGTAACATCAAGGCCATACTGCTTCTGCTTCTGCTTCTGGTGCTGTACTATAACGAAATAGCAAACTCACAATATAATTACAATGGAAGATAAGAGTAAGAAAATCCCCATACGAAGCAAAGTACAAAGAGTAAGCAAGACCTTCGGTTTCCTTTCCTTTCCTTTTCTTCCCTTGTCCTTTTTCCATTTCCCAGGATCTAAGCCCGAGGCCCAAAGGATAAGCGAGGAAGAAAAAACCCACAGAGCGAAATGACCCCGAGAGAGAAAAAACACCAAACAAGAATGAGTTGGATAGTGTGTGCTCGTCATATTGAGAGAAGAAAAGTTAAACGTTAAGGACTTTTCTAACACAATTTTCGTCTAAAGGGAAAATGAGAAGAGGATGAAGAAGAGAAGAACATGGTTTCTAGGAAGAAAATCCACGAGTCGTAGAACGAGCATGTCGTAACCTGATGAATTAACTAACCGCACCACCCAGTGCAAATGCAATGCAAAAGAAAAGAAAAAAAAAAAAAAAAAAAAAAAGAAACTACAAACGTAAGCAAGCTGGTGGCTAGCCTGAAGCCCCATCCGTGCGCCAATCCTCGGCCACGGAAGTCTTCATGCTCTCCGGGTATTGAAAAGATGAAGCACGCGTTCCAGTAGCAATCGATCTCCGCTTTTTGGGCTTTTTGGTTCTCCTCTCCTCCCCACGTCTTCCAAATGCCACGCCGGTATGTTTAGGCCGCCCCACCAGTCATGAACAACCCAGTAGATTCAAATGACGAGGTGGATCTCTATCCTAAACACGGTGATGGAATTCAGGAAGCTCCCCTAAAAAACATCGTTTTTCATGGCATTCGCGTCTATGCAGTACTTTCGCCATCCTTGGAGGGAGACTTTACGGCGGGTCGTGACTTCGTCAGTTCGGGAGAGGTCGGGTTAGATGGTGGAGATGTAGCCATGTTGTCACGGTCTTCCAAGCTGGCCAGGGCGCTGAAAGGAGAAGATTAGGTTAGCTTCCAGAACAGGAGAACAAGATCCATTGGCACAAGCAAGCTGCAATCCTCACCTGAATGCATTAATAGAGGATGCAGCCTCCTTGTCTTCCTTCTTTCCAGCAGGAGGCGTTCCAGTACGACTGCTGGCTGCACTGTCATCGCTGCCACGAACCAGGTTGCCACCAGGGCCAAGGTTCTTGCGGCTGCCGGTGCGAGAGCCGAACATGCTAGACGGTCCAAACGACATGGGTTGGTTGGTGTTCCTAGTGGTCTTGAGTCTGCGAAGATCATCGCTTCCGACCTTGCTGGAAGCGTAGTCTGGAGGAGGTGCCTGGTTCCTATAGTCGCCAGAGAATCCACGAGCATCGCCACGGCCGAGCGGTGGACGGCCACCTCTGTTTGATTGCTGGCGCATGCGTTCCATTTCTTGCTCTTGCTGCTGGCGCATAGCCTGTAAAGGACGTTAGTATCCTGCATACGAAGGATCAAGTTTTTTTTTTTCTTTTTCCCTTTCGCTACATACCTCTTCGCGGATCTCCTGGATCGTCTTGGGGCCCTTGTCGCCATCCTTGGACTGCCAGCGGGCCTTGCGCAGATCGACAATGTCCTAGAAGGGGATGGGTGTTAGTCTATTCTCGAAGGAAAATTTCAACAAACATGAGCTACTCACCATAAGCATGAACCTCAATCTGCTGGGCAGACCAGGAGTCTCGATCATCATGTTGATGCGGCCGAAGTAGGCATCCATCATGGTCCGGCCCTTGTCCGAGGCGTCTAGACTGCCTCCGATGGTACGGAGCAGGCTTGTCAAACTCTCAACTTCGGCCTCCTCAGGGACACCCTCGTAGTCGACCAGTTTCTTGACACACTCGTGCATGATACGCTCCGTCAACATGCCGAGTTTGTACAGCTCACCAATGAACTTGACGAGACCAAGACCACGACGCTTGGCGGCGGCAGCGGCGTAGTACTCGTCCGACATCATGGCGGTCTCCTCGGCCGCACCCTCAGGCTTGGGTGGTAGATTGATCTTCCAGCCACGCTCGAACTCTTCCTGACAGCGGTTGAGGAGGTACTTTCTGAACAAGCTACCGCCGGCGACGACGTTGCCCGCCTTATCACGAATGCTCTCGTCCTTAATCTCTGGGCTCATGCTCTCCAGCATGCGCTTCGCGAACTTGGCGTACATGGGTGCCCAGTGGGCCTCATCGGTGGCCTTCTCGAAAAGAAGCTGAATGACTTGGCGAAGAGTCCGTCCATCAGACTCTTCCTTGGACTGGGAAACGATCTCGAGAATCTGGTTGGCGATACGGTCAAAGTTCTCAGGAGTCATCTTGTTCAGATTGGCCTTAACCTTGCGCTGCACCACATCTGGAGGCATAAGACCCTCGCCGCCAGGAGCAGGACCGGCAGCGGCAGCTTGGCCCACACTTCGTGGCTTCCAGCCAGTGGCAGACGTTGTGAGTCCCTTGAGCTCCAGTCCCTGTGTAAGCGGCATGCGATTGTTGAGTTCCTCTTCCTTCTTGGCCGACGGTTTGCCACGCTTGCTGTCAGTGCGTGTACCCCTGCTGGAGATACGGGGTGACTGGGGAAGACCACCGTGCAGAGCGGCGGCGGAACCAGAACGGCTCATAGAGGGAGCGCCCATGCCCATGCCAGGGCGGCTGAAGGAGCCAAATGCGGCGCCCATGGATCCGGCGCGAGCATTCGACAGTGCATAACGCTGCTCGGAAGTGGTTCCAGGGGGCATAGACTGCCGCGAACCTGGCGTCTGTCCGAAGGTGCCCATCTGGAAGGTCTGCGGAATGCCAGGGCGTGAGGTATTGCGTCCTCCCATCATCGGTGTACGAGCAGACTGCGGGCGCTCACTCTCACCGACTGTCTCCCGGACGCGGGCATCCCAGTCAATAGAGGGCTTCTCCTTGAAGACATTCTGGAACTGCAGCAAGAACTCCTTGTTGTACTTGAATTTCCGGTCGGCGGGAGCGTTTGCGTTCAAGGCTGGGTTGGGGGACACAATTGACGCCGGATAGCTAACCTTGGTAGGGTCCTCCAGGAAGCGAGCGGTCTGGAGCGACTTCATGGCAGCACTGGGCTGAGGGGGTTCGACAGTCTTGGTGGTCTCCAGCTTAAGCGCCGCAGGCTTGTCCCGCTTGAGTCCGCTCGGCTTCGCAGGCGGTCCCATTGAGGCTTCGGATACAGGAGTAGCAGCTCCGCTATCAGCAGGCGTCGCAGTACCAGGAGTCGACGGCCCACGTTTCCCGAGAGAAGCCAAGATATCTCTTTTGGAGGACTCATCGCTAGCCTCCAGCTTCTTCTTCATGCGAGCTTCCTCTGCAGCTTCGGCTTCCCGCTCGGCCTGCTTCATGTTGCGCTCGTACGCCTCAAGCTCCTCTTTCTCCTTGCGCTCCTTCTCCTCCTTCTCAGCTTGCTTCTTCCTGTAGTAATCGGCCTCGGCTGCAGCTTCTTTGGCCTCGATTTCGGCCAACTCGCGCTCGATGGCATCGTAGTCGATCTCATCTTCGTCGGCGGGCTTGTCCTCAGCCTTCTTAGGCTCCTCAGGAGCAGATTTCTGTTCTTCAGCACGAGCCTTGGCTTCTTCGGCCTCCTTGGCGGCGGCAGCCTCCTTCTCAGCTTTCTCCCGCTCAGCCTTCTCCTTCTCAGCAGCTTCCTTCTCCGCCTTTTCTTTCTCCGCCTTCTCCTTCTCGGCCTTCTCCTTTTCAGCCTTTTCTTTTTCGGCCTTCTCCTTCTCCTCCTTCTCCTTCAGTGAAAGCTCTTCTAACGCCTTGCGAGCCTCTTCCTCTTCCTTTCTCTTGCGCTGCTCGGCCTCTTCTTGCTCGATTCTCTGACGGACAGCTTCCTTGAGCTCCTGCTTCTTCTCCTCATCCGTCTTCTGTCTCGCCTCCGATTTGCCATTGTCAGCCCCGCTTCCTGTGCGTGGCGGGGGCGTGGAGATCTTGACAGGGGAAGGAGTAGCACGAGCTGGAGCTGGGGAAGCTGGCTGCTTCTCGAACGTCTTCACGACACCGCTTCCGGGGTCCTTGATGACGAGAGGGCTCTTCTTCGTAGGCGGAATCACGAAGTGGTTCTTGGGTGGAGCAGGACTGTTCGACGTTCTGCTGACACTGTGAGCATGGCCAGGGCCGGGAGGACCAGTCGGGCCTCCTTGACCCAGGCTAGAACCAGGCCGGTCGTTCGACATCTGCGACGGGGTCCGCGACAACGGCGTCGCTCCCGCAGTCGGGACTGCAGCGGGATATTGATTCTGGATATAGGGGGCCTGGGGATTATACGGCATGCCGGGACGGGGCTGAGGCGACGGAGGGGTCATGTACTGCATCGGCTGCATGCCGTATGCGGCATTGTAGTACCCGTAGCTAGGATCGTACGCGTGGGGGTAGCCCTGATTTTTCATCAGCATTAGATACCGTTCAAATTGACCACTTTCGGGTGCCAAGTTAGGGGGTGGAAGATTGACGGAGGACGAGGGGTTCAAGGTTGCCACCGAAGGACGACGGGTTCCATTGCGCCTCTTTGGGTATCTCAGGGTTTTAGAACAAGGAGATTGGAGCCTCACAGCTTGGGGTCCCATATGCTGCTGGTATCCGTAGTGCGGGGGTTGCATCTGCGGGTGCGCCATGGGTACTTGGTTCATCTGAGGAGTCACTGGATGCGAGTTCGCCAGGGCAGGACTGCGGTTAGCCTGGTGCGGCGAGTTCGGGAACGGAGGAGCGAGAGGGCGTCCTTGGTTATGGCCGTGGAACTGGGGTGCCATATTCGGTCCCCCTCTGGGTTGATTCGGTGTCGCTCGGAAGCTGGGGCCTGGGGAGTAGGGCATCTGTCCCTGATAACCGGATTGCGAATATCCGCGGCCTCTGCCGCCCTGATGGGGATAACCACCCCGTCCAGGGCCAGCGGGTGCACCAGCCATGTGGTTGCTCATGTCGCTATGAGCCGACTGGGACGATTCGCGGCGCAGGTGACTAGGCTGGGGTCCCGGACCCAGAGGTCCCTGCGGTGTCGAGCGCATCTGTCGCTAGTGTTAAATTTCAGCCTTTTTCACACACACTCACAGGCGAGGGGGAATCACCTGCGAGATGTTCTACTTACGCTGGCATCTCCCGAATCTCCAAAGCTCCCAAAGTTCGGAGCATTGCCCTGGGACTGATACGTCGATGGCGGCCTGCCGCCACTCGAGGCAGGCTGTGGGATGGGGGATGGTGATGTCTGCGGAGAAGTAATTCGGGGGTTCATCGAGGGCGTGACGGCCAGGTTGCCCGGGGACTGGTTCGCCAGGACGGCAGGATTTCCCATATTGGGCGAACCCTCCTGGTTCAAGGCTCCAAATCCAAACTGGATGTTATTCGGACGGCTGGGGGCCGAACCACCGTTGGGCATATAACCACTGGTGCCCGCGGAGCTGATGGTGACGGAGGGTTTTCTGGTGTGGTCGCCCTGGGGCGGTTGCTGGGCGGGAGCACCATTGACGATGGTCACTCCCGACGACTGAGACTGCTGCATGGGTTTTCCGTTCACTGGAGAGATAGAGGACGATTTTCCATGTTGAGCGCCGGTCGAATCGGCGGCTTTCTTGGTGGCGTTGGCGTAGGTCCTGTTGCCCGTAGACGACTGAGACGCCGGCACAGGTGCCAGGGGCGACGACTTCCCACTAACAGACGGCGAGGGAGAGTGCGCTTTCGAGGCGGCCTGGTTGGTGTTGCTCTGTCCCTGAGGTTGAAGGCCCGGCTTCTGAGAGATCGAGGTCATTAGACAGGTGGTGTTGCGATCACTTCAGGTTGAGAGTAGGTGGATGATGGGTTGTGATGTCAGGTCGCGAAAAAAAAAAAATTCAAAACGTTCCAGGATCCAGCTGGAGGAAACGGGATCGGGGAACCGTCACAAAACCGTGCAGAGATGACACTCGACGGTTGGATGGGATAAAATATGACCTCCTTTGGGGAAAGGGGGGGATGAGAACACCACGAAACAGAGTTGTGGTGGTGGTTCGGGGGAGGTTGGTGGGTGAAGAAAAACGAAGTTCCCAAAAGGAAGAAAAAAATTGTGGACTCGGAGGAGGCAGACAACTCGCCAAAGGAGTGGGCTGTCACCACGAACGCGGGGACGGAAAAACCACAGAAATGGATGAAGATGATACAGACAACTACTGTATCCGCGATCGTCCTGCTTCGATGATTGAAGAGGATCCGCTGGTAATTTGGGGAGTTTGTGGAGGAAGAAAAAGAGGAAAGGTTTGGAAAGAAGGGAAATTTTGGGCAGAGACTCGTAGAATGCGCCCGCTCTGATGCCTCTATGGATGAGAATGAACTACGAACATTATCCTTCACATCTTTTGCAAACGCCAACGCACACTGCTCTCTCTAGGTACTCTACTCTACTCTACATCAGTTCTGACATCAATCCTGCTGGTTTGTCTGACGCCGCACAACCCGAGCCACTGAGCTGGACATCACGACAGTTGCATTTGTACCACCGTTGGTTTGCCTTGTCGGAATTGCCATCACTGATTAAATGCTTTTGCCATCTGCTCTCAGCGGCCATGGTCCTTTTTCGCCACACGGATCCTCTCTTTAATAATCGAAGCTACCATATTCGGAACCCGATATAGATATACGATACGCTAGAAGTAGTAGCAGCTAACCCACAGGCTGGTCACGCAACAAGTGACAACTCGAACCTAGAGAACTTGAGTCTCGATCTCCTGCTGATTCTCAAGCCCAGCCTAGGGCCTGGAAAACCCACGGTTATTTGACAACGATAACCCGGTCATCAAAGCTCCCTCAGAGAAACGGGTTTAGGACGCGCTCTAGCATCACGATCTGGGCGCGTGTTTGTGCGGAGTCGGCCGATGCCATCGATATTTTTGGTCGCGAACCAGGGATCCGCAGTGGAGATCCAAACATGGACTGGAGATTTCTGATATCTTTCTCTGATCATATTCCGTACGAAAGAAAAGAGAGAAACAAAGGACAGAACAGGGTGACCATGAAACAAACACGATAAGAAAGGAGCTGATATTCGAACGATTCTGACTCGCAACAAAGAGATCGACCACTTGTGATGGCCCATGCCATCGGAATTGTCGAGCCGCGACGCTGCCCGTGCACGAAACACGATGAGGTCTAGCAATCGCATGATAGTTGCCGAGACTCCGAAGCTGATGATAGTATTCTCGCGTAAAATCTTGCCGTCAATGTCAGAATTACTCTCTGGACTCGATGTACTGTGTCAGATACAACTGCTCACAGCGGTTCGTCAAAAGACATCCAGCTCCATTCCGCCTTTCTTTGTAATAGATTTCCCAGATTCCTTTCGTTCGTTACCGCATTTGGATCCTGTTAGGGTTCATACAATTCGAATATCTGGGATATGAGTGGTCTGTCTTATGACCGTTTAAAAATCCCATGGTTTATAAATCTCTTTTCTGTGTTATGCGACCGTGGAAATGAGTTTGGGTGGTTAAGTTAGTTAGTTAGTGAACGGGCAAAAAAAAAATTCCATGAGCGCCCACCACACACATCACTCCACCAGCATGAAAGACGCTCACTTTTATCCTCGAGGAAACCAAATGTCCCATCCAACCATTATATTTGCAGCCCAGCGACAGCTGCTCTGATGCTTCTACCACTACGTCTAGAACCGGAGCTAATCAGGTTCTCTGAAAAAAAAAAAAAAAAAAAAAAAAAAAAGCC
>JAPVCG010000043.1:397021-439814 GCA_029606305.1 Paecilomyces fulvus
TTTACTTATTAGCAAACTAAGCCCCGATCTAGTCCTAGAAAAACCGTAACCTTATACGATAATAATAAAACCTACGGTCCACACGAAGCCAACTAGTCCTAAACAGTCCGCAGGCTGCAAAGATAGATAAACTCCGACAACTGCCTACTCAGTAGGTGTTCGGTTCATGAGATCAGGCAGAGGATGCGGTCAGATCTACTTTAGGCTGAACTCTCCTATAGTTTTTATGGACTCATGGATCTGATGCCTACATACCCATAGGAATACGGTACTTACTTACTACACTACCTTGATGATCGTTGAAGATTGTAAATGCAGTATGTAATCCATTCATAGACTATTGAGGGTGATTATATTCGCGGGTCTTGCTACGGATTGTAATGGATAGGGGTTGGAAATTCCCAGGTGAGTTCCTGGATCGAATAGATCTATCCAAGTGGATTACCTCCATATCAACTTTCAGGGAAAGAAATGTATAGGTTGGAGAAGACAAAACAAGACAAAACGAAATTGACTCCGTATAACTGAGAGATGAAATCTATCTACCTGTCCACCCCCGAGGACTTCGCTGCAGATTGGTCACCCGACGTCGTTCGATATCCTCCGCTAAACCATCCGGTCGTCCAGCTACCGCTGGGCGTCCTTCCTCTCGCAGCGGGAGAACGATCCCGCGAAGGATCCCGCGTTCCATTCGACAAACTGAGATCCTCTTGCGAGATGTGATCAAACGAGTTATTGCTGAGATTCTTCCGAAGTCCCGCGGCAGAACTAGATGCAAGGTCATCGTCCGGTTCAAGCACGTTGTCACAACCCAGATTCTTCTCCTCCCGTGCCAGAGCAGTGCGCAGCACGTCGAGCCGTTCCCGCTGCGTGGCAATGAACTTGGCCTTCTCCGCAGGCGACAGCGAAGCGATCTCTCGCGGCAGGAGAGTTCCGCTAGCGCTCAGTTCCTCAACTTGTGCATCCCGGCTCTTTCCAGTGGAGGTGACAACGGTGACGGCCGAACTCAGAACGGAATATAGATCGGTCGCGGGGGCGGACAGGCTGCTGGCCGCCGCAGTGGGGAGGTTGAAACGTGAGAGGAGCGATTGGGCGTATGCAGCAGCGCCGGCTGGGGGAGGCGGAGCTGCGGCGGCTGCTCGCTGAGGAGGGAGGCCGAGGATCTTCTCCCGGATCAGGTCAATGGCCTGATAGAAGTACTGCAGTCCCGCTGCTTTGGCGCGCTCATGAGTGCGATCGATGAACTCATCGATCTCACGTTCATGATGCTCCAAAAATGGCTCCACGTATTCTTGGTATAGAACCCGAGCCCCTTGCGTCTGGGGAAGGACGAGGTAGGCCATGAAGAAGAGGCGAATCCAGCTGTAGAATGGGAGCCTGGAGAATCAAACGAACTCGATTAGCTATCATTCATGATGCTATAAAATTGAATTCAGGTGTATACCATCCCAGGATCCAGACCGTCCAGGACTCAACGAGGAGAACCCCGGTCAGCACAACCCAGTACATCAGCCATGGTGCCAGCTGCCTCGGATCCGACGAGCGAAGAGCCTTGTACGAAGCGAAAGCAGGAAACAGAATACTAATGACGGACCTGCAAAGATCAAGGAACTGTTAATATCAAGCTGAGACAGAATATATTTGCAAGGCGGAATTCCCCAGCTTTGGTGAAATCGTTGCCCCGGGTCAGCTGGGGCGGGATAGCGCACTTACGATAACAAGTCCGCAAACACCCCAAACATAGTGAATATATCCAGACCTCTGTTCTCTGGCTCTGAAAGGTCTCCCGCGGCGTGTAGGAGGCTTATAGGAGCACTCTTAAGGTGGAGGGGAACGATAAGTTCTTCTTATCGGAAGTGAGATGCGGGGCGGGACAGCTATCCACGCGACCTCAGGTGAAGCGGTCAGGTAGCCACAATAGCATAGGATAAAGATGACGGCCTTTCAACACCTAAGAGATCAAGTGTCACCAACAGAGCATGGAATAAAAGATTGCTCTCTCTTTCATCGCAAGTGAGGATGATGTAGCCAGCAATCGGTACCTCAGGGGCTTCTGCATCCACCCGCCCCGTTAACTACGTCATCTTGAATAGTTAATCCAAAACAGAATAGGGGTTTCATTACATCCACTATTAGCGACTTATTCCCAATAGTATCAGTCAAGGATCAGTGCGTCCAAGGGGTTATCTGCTATCATTTCAGGAGAGCTCTTGTGAGAATTCGATATTTGTAGCTGTCACCATTTCAGAAGTAATTTTCTGGTGAAAGTCGCCGACATTTCAAGACTCAAATATAATTGCTGCTTGCTCAAGACGAATAACGCGGCTCTGAGAATCTATATCATATATGCCATCTATAGACATAAATGGATCCACCTGAGATGCAATATACAATAGAGTGGTAGGTCTGTGACCCTCAAGCGCCTCGATCCTCCTTCTCATTTCTGTAGATAAATAATCCCGCAAAGTATACCGGTGAGATGAACCTGGTTTATCAGAGCCCGTTCTCCTTCAGGCAAAAATCGTCGGGACACATAAGAGCATGTTTGCTGTGTGTGTTCCCGGGTTGAATATTGAACCCACTGCTCACGGCCGCGGGAATGATGAATCTCGCTTTCTCTCAAGATATTTTGAACTCTGGCTCTCCTTCTTACTGCCAACAGTCGCAGCCTGTGAAATTGTCCCGTACTTCCTGGAGACAGTTGGGTGTTTATTTCTCGACAACAAATTCAAATGATCTATCCCCTTTGGGGATGGGAATCGGCTTCGCGTTGTCGTCGTACAGAGTGCGCTCGAAGTATTTGACCCTGCGGTTTTTATCAACAAGGACGACAGTCTGCTTTTGTGTGCCATACAAGCCGCTCATGTAAGTTGTCGGATCGGGTGGTGTACTGCCGTTCGCCATGACTCCAACCTTGGCCGCTGCAACTTTCTCTGCGGCTTTCTCATCTTCGTCCTGGGCGCCAATGACTGGGATAAAGATGCTCTCGCGCAGAAAGGGTATATAGGTCTCTAAGCTAGCTCCTTCTTTCAATCGTGGGAGGGTATCTGTACTGAGGACTCGCAACAATCTCTGGATGAGTTCGTCTTCACCTTCCTTGGACTTGACATGCTCTTCGATGGCTTCTTTCATCAGTTTCTCCCCCAGGAGGATCTTTTTCCATGAGCGGTCATCGAAAGATGTATTGCTCAGACCGATGGTCTCGCCCTGTTGCTTGGCAACCCAGGTAATCCCATCGGCCTGCGAGACGCGATTTGACATAACCGCTAGTGGTTCGTGTATCTTTCCACACACAAGACTAAAGCCACCTGCATTTCTGGCCGCACTGCTCGAGATCATGTCCTCAATGAACTTCTCCGTGTAGTGCCTTTGACCCAGGGGTAAGGTAAGCCAATTTCTGACGATGAGCCCTCGACTACAGGTGCCCACAGCATCTGCGGGGACATCCTCGCGGTAATTGGTGAGCACAGCGATGTGGCCATGTTTGGTAACGCCCATCCAAGTTCCCTGAGTGGCACGAGCAAGGTCCCGTGAACCGAGAACGTGCGAAGCAGGCTCTGGCCACCAGTCTACAGTGGAAGTTGGTCGACGCAGGAATTCCTACGAAGTGGTCAGCACTAATCTTTGAAGGACAACACATGGGACCTCGCGTACATCTCGATTATCGATGACAATGAGGGGATAATCTGGATGCGCGGTTGATATGAGGGCGATGCACATCTTTGATCTCAGCAATTCAAAGGCTTGAACGACAGGGACCAAAGGATCTCTGTTTCAATATTCAATGTATGAGACGTAACTGTCTGCTGTATGCAGGAGAGCTGAGGGAGATATATATGCACACCGCACCAAGTATGGGGTCTATGGATCTGGTGATGCTCCGATAAGTACCTAGTCGTGATCTAGGTTCCCGCAAGACACTCGTACGAGTCGGACAAGCTTAGAAAGCACAGAAAGGGAAAAAATCGGCTTGCAACAAGATCGCCTGACATAATACACGGATCGCAGAGACTGAAACACGGCGGCCAGCGACGGTCAGGCCGCAAGGATCGTGTTGGGGCGCGAGCGGGTTGGGTTGAAGGTGGTATGACGGATGAGCAACCAGCAAACACAGGCACGGCTCCAGCTCCAGCTCAGTAAATCCGCAAAGTAAAATTCACCAGAAGCGATAGCCTGGAGATAATAACGAATGCGGTTGTTACCCCTTGGACCTTGAAGGAAGCGTGCCACGTCCCTTTGTGATGTGGAAGGATATCTATCGATGGTCGAGATCCGCACCGAGGCGTCATTGATACCTATTTGGTCCCCCGCCACCAAGCATGTGGTCACCCGAGAACGTTCAAGTGCTGGGAGAGAGAATGCATCTTTGAAGACCTTCGACTGAGCCAAGCATCAGAAAAACGATCTGAAGACACTTCTTTCAGCTCGAGGAATGATGGATTTTCCACCTCACCGTTTCATTCCGATGCTGTCTAGGCCGTGGGGTCATACAATCCTCAAACAGGCGGTCTCCGACAGTGCAAGCATATGCATTAGGTCGCACCTCTTTTTAACGCGAACACAGACACCTTGCGATCGTAAGCTTCATAAGAGATTTTTATTCTCTTAACAAGGTTCTCTTCAAAGGTAGTGTGTGCTGGCCCGCTAGGTAGTGTAGGTATATATTTCGCGACTAGAGATGCAGAATCGTCATACACCTCAAGCAGTTGACCCTGCCATCCTTAGGAGTCTTCGAAGGGTTAAAAGAATGATCTAACTTCTTTATTGAAATGTTGATTTCTCCAGAGAACCATGAGGCACATACATAGGACCGCCATTGGAATTCCAGTCCTGATGATGTGGTTCGCCTCCTCGATTGTCTCATCTCCCACATAGGAAATGTCTCATGCTCACCTAACAAACTAACCCATAATACGTTTTTTATACATATAATTTTATAATATAATATTTTATCTATCAAAAATTGATATTCACATCGAGGAAGAAGTTCAAACCTCTCTCTTTCTCTATAACCACGATACCTCAAGATCAGTCGACACCCTACGGTTGATTATATGAAATGTTTATCTCTGCTACTTGGATACCTTTTCCATTTCGTGCTTTAGGCGACAATCGGAATATGCACAAAGTATAACATATCAATCAAGAGGTCGTAGGCTTGCATGGATCGCAAAGCACAGTTCGGAGTCCCATGTTGGATCAAGACACATCTCATGCAGATCTCTCAATACTAGAGTTCATGCTTCCAAATTCTAGTCATTTTTTCAACGCTTGCCGCCTCTTTTTTTATTCAACTTCCCCTTTTCACTGATTGTGCTCTGGGATCCCAATTATTTACAAGACAACATCTCACTTCAAGAGAGAGGCATCGTACTGTATAATATCCCCATTTTTACGGTTTATCCACTGTTCCCATCTTGACATGATCCAGGGCATGTTTCAGACACAATACGACACCAGGTCAAGCTAGATGCATGCATCGTCTGGAGACTGCAACTGTAGTTTGCTAGAAGCACGCTAAACATGGTTATTGTTTAAAAAAAATATTATTATTAATTGCTCTTCCTTCTAGATCGTAACCCCGCAACTCAAAGCAAAGGTTGAGATAGATCGAGAATAGAATGTTACACCAAACCTACGTATTGGCTAATCAGAATGAAGAGAGGCGTTCCCTTTGTTACTGACTAGCGAATAGTATTCTTACCGTTAACCGATTCAGCCGTGAACGATCTCGCAGGGTTTGTTCTTTTGGATGTGGCGAGCTGAGTAACTACAGCAAGGGTCTTCGATAGAGACTGACGATTGATTGGTCTTGATAGTGTTTCTTAGATTATTGATGAGTATGAATATGGGATCACAAGACTTGCTTTTTGCAGAATGCTCGATGGATTAGGGGATCTTCAAGATCTGTATAGTAATGCGTCGACTCAAGAGGTTAACTTAACGCTCATATTTCATTATAAAAGGGCTCAGAATTCCAGTGTTGAATTTTCCTCTAAAATTCAGCAGAAGCCCTCCAGATAACTCTGGGTTTCATTCTACTACGGACGGTAAAGACCTATTCCTCTATTTCCCATCAGCATGGTCCTAACTGATGGACCAAGGACTTTCTAGCTTCCTCTTTGATTATTTGAACAAAACTATCCTTATCTCCTGACTAGCTCTCAATCGAGCAAGCTTCTAGATATAAACAAACACAGAACAGGTAATTGACCCACTCTCCTTGATTCCCCGTGACCCTGCACTACTAATCTGGACTATAACAAGTTTTTTCCCCAACAGCCATCATCATGAAAGTCGCTATCATAGCAATTCTGGTTCTGGTGGCAGTGGTGGCAGCATCTCCTATGGAGCGGACCAAAGCGGGCCGGCTATTGCTGTCCTTTTTGGTGTACGGGCAATAACAGATGCCCCGGTGGAGGACATGGGATCTTCGGTCAATGTTGCTCTCCCACTCACCCTTGTTAAGAGAGGGGAAATTGTGGCAAAGCTGAGAATTGAGAGTTGAGAGCAGTGGAAACCTAGTATGGGGGTTGTAAGAGATTGATTGTGATTGATAGTGGTAAACTTCATCATTCATTCAGTCTCACGTGGGTTGCAGCGTCTTCTTGAGTTTCTTGTCTTGAAAAGTCATGAATTGTGCTTGACTAGGTCAATATCATAGTGTGTTTGTCAGCGCAAGAAGCTCACCTGCATAGGTGATCTGTCAAATTGTCGTTTGCAGCAGATTCTTTGATTATTATGGAATCTAATAGATCCCTAGGATCTAGCTTCTTTGTCTAATTAGGGGGTTAAATATGGGTTCACCCCCCCTGGCCCTAGATTCTAGTCTTGCTTCAAACAGCTAGTAGTCATCTAGAGCACTTCAGATAGGCAAATGCAGTTGCTATGCTTCCGTGCCCCAGGATTGGACAGTATTGCGGACAGAGATTCATCCCAGTTATGTTCAGGTAGTTCAGACTAGTACACCTTCTCTATTCTCTCATCTCCCACATAGGATCTGTCTCAAGTCCGTCTAATAAATCGCACCGACATTCAAGTTGAAAGTATGCATGAACATTTTTATTTATATAAACATATCGAGATTCAGATTGAGGAGGAAGCTCAGACTTTCCTCTTAACCAGTCCTCTGAAGAAATCAAAGCTATTACTGTCACTCTGCAACTGCCACACCCTACCCGTGGGCCGATCCTGCCAGCCCAGTTCCTCTGCGAGCAACAACCCATAGTCCCTTGTGATACCCTTGATTCTGGCCCGAGCACCGCCTTCTTCCTCGAGGGTCACGATCTGGTGCATGTGCAACCAATCGCTGTAATACATATCTTCAAAGGTTTTGTCAAAGCCTACACGCAGGAAACGGGCGTAGATCTCCTCAAATACGGTGAGGATACGAGCAAGGAGCTTTTCGAGAGTGATAGGCTCCGCTTTCCGACCCTTTAAGAAACGATCGACCAAAGCATTCAGCGAGGTGGTTGGCGAGGCATTGGTCGCGTTCATGCCGATACCGACGATAGCAATGTACTCTTTGGATGTGTATTGGGAATTGACGAGGATACCGCAGATCTTGGTGTAGTGTTTTTCGTCTGCACGTTCTGGATCGAGGGCATCTGATAAAAAAAACCGTCAGTTTTGATAATGAAGAATGTGGATAGAGATGGAAATAGAGCTTACAGATATCATTGGGCCATTTTAGCTTGACAGGCATATTTTCGTAACCCTTATCATAGCTCTTGATGCCCTTTACTACAGCCACGGCGGCAAGATATTGAATAAACACTATTGGCGCTGACTGCATTTTCTCTGCAGGGTGGCGTATCACAGTAGAGAACATGAGGGCCCCGGCCGGAGAGACCCAGACGTTTGAGCCTCGACCTCTGCCTGCAACTTGGACGGTGGCAGTTGCAGTGAAGCCAGTGGGCAAGCGGTGAAGAAGTTTTGGGTTCCTGCAACCTGTCAGCGATAGCCACCAGAAATTCAGGAAGGGAGATAATCTCACTTTTCTAGTATAGTGTTTGTACTTGTGACAACCTCACCATACAGGATCTGGGAACCAAACTCGAAGAGCTTTTCTGAAGACTTTGACCGATAGTTTTCGAGATTGCTGAAAAAGGCATAATGGTTGAAATAAGGGGTGGCCTTTGAAGATGGAATCTCATCGTGGACCACGAGATGCTTCACGATCTTGTTGTAATCCACAATGCCTTCAACAGGCTCTGCACACTCCTCTGCAGTCTCTTCTTTCTCAATAGCATCTGGAAGTGCTTCCTCGAGCTTATCCATCTTCCAGACATTGGGTGCCTCAATGAAGAATGTATCATTCTCATCCTTCAGGTACTCCCGTCCGTCTTCTTGGGTGATAACTTCTCGTAGGGAGGATAAGAGACCAGCAGTGTCTTCGGAACGAAGTGAGGACAGATGAAGTGTCGATAAGGATGGGACGGTTGTCGTCTCTTGGGTAACTTGCAGGCCCAACTTTATAAGGCATGCTTTCAGAAAGTCCGTTCGAGCCTTATCGTCTTCTCTCAAAGTGTCGACCACTTTCGCATACTCAGGCCCACCCGCTTTCTTATCTAGGTTAACAGCTGCAAACCTGCAAATTGTCAGTCGTCAAATGGCTAACTCAGGTAGAGTATACTAACTCCGGGTGAGGACCGGTCAATATCGCTGCGCCCTGACCAACTTTGCAGTATACTACTGCTGCTGCACCCTCTCCTGGATCCACGTTGAGTTCTTCGCTATAGCTAGCCAAGACTTCAACCCCCCTATCAGCATAAAGAGGCGCATCAACGAAGACTCCACCACCATTGTAATAGGATCTGAAGACATCAGGGATGGTCCCGATACTCAGTGCCGTCTTGGAGACCTTTAGTTCGGCCGCACGAGCGCCGACTTCACTATGGTAGACAAAACCAGGAAAGGCACAACCTCGACATGTTCCAGGGAAGAAGCCCAGTTCTCTCTCACCAATGACCTCCATGGTCTTGTCGCCGACCTCGAACTCACACCTCTTGGTCCCATAATAGCCGCCGGCGCAGAATCCCAGGTAGGCGCCTCCTGTCTGGACGAAGTTGGAAATCCTTCTGTTTCCTTCACCGTTAAGTGTCCTGGAGTACCCCATATCAGCACCACCAGGCATAACAAGCAGCGCACAACTGGACGTCCATGGCTCCTTAAGAATCATGTCACCAGTGACTGGGATGACAGCATAGTTGGAGGCCAGAAGCCGCCGCAAGGTGTAAAGACAATGACGGACAGACTCCACCGTTGATCCATTGCCTAAATTATCGTTAGGACTGTTGACCCTGTAGTGAGTTTGGGAAAACAAACCAGAATAGACCAAGACGTTGAGCTTCTTGGAAGCCAAGTTGGCATTGATCGCGGACATTTTTCGTCCCTTCGGGAGCGGGGATAATGACCAAGTTCCGAGCGTTGGGAAAAACCTCAATTCTTTCTTTCAGACTTGGCACTGAGAAGATAAGGGCGGTTTCACAATGTCTAAGAGCGAAGGATATACTCCGGTTGTCACGTCAAATGACGATGATGAGCCAGACGACTGGTAAGGCTAGGTCACTGAGCGGGCTGGGGAAGTTTGAAGCTGATGCGCCGAATATCGCAGGGACAAGCGAATCTTCAGCACCGGTTGCGCAGGTGAGTCAGGCCTTATTCTAACAAGTAGATTTCTGCTTCTCACACTGTGTAGCCGAGCAGCTTAAGATGAACGATTGTTACTACGAAAAGAGGGACTGGAGAGCTTGCAAGAAAGAGGTGAGTACTGAGATTTTCTCTCCCCCAACAATAAATATCCCGTGATATCGACTCCGTGACACCGCGGAGCTTTACATACCTGGCTTGCAGCAAACAGGCAGCCTCGAGGGTGTTCAATTCTGTCAATCTAATGATATATATATTGTTCCATACCGCTACTGACGCATATTATTCATACATTGTAGATGGAGGCATTCCGCGAGTGCTGGAAACGCCACGGAAACGACCAGAGGACAGGATCCAAAGACGCCTAACATGACGATGAATCCGATGGATCCTGGAAACAGAACCCATACTAGCCACATGGACCTTGTACTATAATCTCTCTTCTCGCTTTACAATAGCCTGTATATTAAACAGCTGATCAATGCTCCAATTCCGTTCACCATCAACCATTCCTGTATGTCACGTGATGTTATATCGCGCGCAAACTACGACCCCAAGCTCTATCGGAGCTTTAGTGCACAGTCTATCCCAACCCTCCGCCATTAGACTCAAAGATGTCGTCTGTCGCTCTTAGCAGATCCATATGGGCTGTTGAGAGGTTGAATCCTTCTAGAAGCATGTTTTCTCGATCTCTTTCCTTGAGTTCTCGATCTTTGACGATCAACACCCGCAATGCTTCGGGTTCGAGGACGCTCAGGGCCCTCCATGGCAGCAACTACATTTCCAGTCGTTCAATAAGCCAATCTACACAATTCAGACAGGAACCACGATCATCTCCTCCAGCTCCCGCTAAACCTACAGCCCTGACCTCAACCTCCGCAACACCTTCTACCCCTTCTACCTCCGCATCGACCTCGCGCATCAGCAAAGTCGCCGCTCCCACACCTTCCCGTCCTACGACAGACAATATCCAGAAAACCGGACTGTCAGACAGACCGCTCGAGCTCGAAGTCCAGCCAGAAGAGAAAGTTGACTGGACGCGGTCATTCCACGGTCTGAGCGCGGCTCCGTTTCCCAAGGAAGTTGCGAATATCTTGCTAGCAGAGACGGATCCCGAGGAGGTTGAAATCAAACCGGATGGGATCGTCTACTTGCCGGAGATCAAGTACAGACGGATATTGAACCGCGCCTTCGGGCCTGGTGGATGGGGTCTCGTACCCAGGAGTGAGAGCATCGTGACGCCTAAGACGGTGACGAGAGAGTATGCCTTGGTTTGTAATGGGCGGTAAGTGTTACTCTCTACCTCCAATCTGGAAACAATCCAATACAGAGATCTAATGTTTTTTCTCTCCTCTTCATCAGCCTCGTTTCCGTCGCTCGTGGCGAACAGGACTACTTCTCCCCAGACGGAATTCCTACCGCCACCGAAGGCTGTCGTTCCAATGCCCTAGTGCGCTGCTGCAAGGATCTCGGTATTGCCAGCGAGCTGTGGGATCCTCGCTGGATCCGCAAATTCAAGGCGAAGTATGCCCGTGAGGTCTTTGTCGAGCACCTGGTTAATAAGCGCAAGTCGAAGATCTGGATTAGGAAAGACGATGAAGTTGCGTATCCGTGGAAGGAGTTGAAGTAAGGCATTTTATTCGCTTCGGTGCCAGTCAGTATTCTGGTGTGCCCATGGGCAACTATGAGGAGCCCTCATCCGTCTCGGTATCGTTTCGACTGGAGATCGGAGAACAAACTTCAGTTCGTAATGTCGGTCAAACTTATTCATTACCTGCGGTTTGGTGCACCAGAACCATGAATTTTAGACAGATGGGTTTCTGGATGATGCTACTACGGGCTTACTGTCTTTTCGTGCTACTACACCGATACAATATGCTGCCATGGTTAAGATACCGTATGTGCATATGATACCAATCTCCATTCCGAGGGAAGCCCTCGGGCTTTACGGTCCTTGTGTTTCTATAGACTGTACTATATCATGACATTGAAAGGGACAAAGTATTATGAATCATCTATACTGTATTGACGTTCCATGCCAAAGGTTGCTAAGATTTCATCAATGTAAACATCACGTACCGTTACCATGTTCAAAATGTTAGGGACTCTCATCTGTAACATATCCCAGCACATTTCCACAAATAAAAAAAAATCTATAATAATTGCTTTTTCTCTGCCCTATAACCAGCAAGGGACAGTCTTCAAAAAAAAAGACCAAAAGGTAGATATTCACAAGAAACCAAATCTTCGAAGAAGGAAACACGGAATATTAAAACAATATGGTACAAGAAATGCCTAGAACGATCAGAGTCGGTCGTTCACTGCTGCAAAATGATGCGAGCTAACGGTTTCAGACGTGGAAATTAGAGCGTGGAGGGGAGTTCTTCGTCTGGGACTGCAAAGTGGGTACCGTCCTAGTTTGAGGAATGGCAGATGTAGACTCGTATGGATGACCAGGCTAGGACGAAAAGTGCTAGCTATACGGATTGTCTGTTTCGTACTGACTCTGCTGTTCTTCGGACTGATCGTAGTAAGTATTATACACCTGATATTCTGCGGCTGCGGACGGCATGGGGGAAATCTGCGAGGCATCCTGGACGGTGGGAACAGTACCACCTGCTCCAGAGGGAGATGCCGTAGCGCCTCCCTTTCGTCTTCCGGTCGAGGGCTCGCGAAGCAGACCGATGGTATCGCTGGTATCGCCGAGATGAGCACCGCCCGTACTGGCACTTGGGGCGCGATAGAGATCGTCCTCAGCCGTACGCGCCTTATCCGTACCGGGTGCGCGCGAAGTCAAGGCCCCAATAAACGCTGCGTCAGTGTTTAGAGTGGAGGAGACGCGGTACTGGATGTTACCAGCCGAATCACCATGATCAGTGCCAGTTGATTTCGCCTCGATGACTGGTGATTCAATAAGAGAGTGCAGCTCCTTCAGCTGACTGGTTGGAACCAGACGCGAATCTTCCTTCTTCTGGGCAGCCTGCTCGCGATACGCTTGAGCCTGCTTATCAGTGACAGTGACGGAATACGATGGGTTTGACGGATCACCCAAAGCAGCACTGCCACCACCAGGCTTGTAGATCGGAATTTTACGAACGGCAAGAACTAGTGCGCACATGAACTTCGAGCGGCGGGCAGCGCGAATACTTTCGTTGGACCAGTTGGACTTATGACGGATTTCGATCCTGAGCTCGAGCTTGTCCATGTCGCCCACTCCAAGAACTTCGATATCAACATCCGGCTGGAAATCACGGCAGTTGCCCTTATCTCGAACAAAAATCTCCATTTCCCTCTTCAATAACTGAATGTCAGCGAAGGAGGTACCGAAGTCGACGGGCAACGTGATGCGCTCGTGCATAGCATTCGAACGTGTGAAATTATCGACCCACAATGTGTTGAGAACACTATTGGGGCATTGAGTGATCCGATGATCGTTTATGCTTCGGAAAACTGTGAACAGAAGAGAGATCCGCTCGACGATGAGATCTTGGCTGTTGACTGTGACACGGTCACCAATGTCGAATGGATGTTTCACGAACAGGAAGATGCAGGAACTAAGGACTTCCTGAGCGGTTACTGAAAAGACGAAGGACAGAGAGAGCAGAGAAGTGGCGCCTGCGGCTATGACAGTACCAAATCCGGCAGTGACAAAAGATACTAGAGCATATTAGCTACCATGGTGGGAAGACAAGGGATGGAGGGATTACTTACCAAATACTAGGACCATAATGACGAACGCAACTGTCAGAAGGAGACTATCGAGAACGTCAATTGCTTGGTCGACATCATGCATGCTTTTAGAGAGCGCCTTCCTGGTCCTGCCAAATTCGGTGACGGTGAGAATCATCTCCTCCAGGCTGACATCGCCGTTGCCGTCGCGGTCCAGAATGGAGAAACACTCCTCAGCCTCCGTTTGTCTATCAGCACCAAGAACCTCGATGATGTCCTCCAGATAGAGGGCATCATTTCCCTCCACGACGAAAGACATCCATATCCGTCGAGCAAGAGCCTCCGACGCTTTCTTCCTCTCCAGAGCCTTGAGTACGATCGAGTGCGCCGATGTAACATTGAAGACATGTTGTCCAGTAATCTCCTGTGCCACATTTCCGAAAGCCGCAGTCACTTTGTCGCCAATACGTCCCGCGGTCTGTCCAACATTTCGAATCAGACGAAGGGGCGCTGCAGAACGGCGCTTGAAGCGCTTGCTTTTCGTGGTCATACCGAGGATCGAGTCATTAATGATGACATCCTCGTCGTTAAATTCGTCGCAGAATTCCGGAAAGAGCCTACGAGAAGCGTCGTATAGTTGTCCCAGGAGATCAATGTTATGCTTCGACTCCTTGATCCTCAGGTCAAACTGTTTGCGATGATAGCTGACGGAGATGAGCTGAACAATGGTCTTCTCTGCCAGAAAGATCAAACTGCAGATGAGGAAACCAAACAAGATGTTCTTAATCGTCTTCTCCCAGGACTTGGCGGAAGTATCGTTGGCCCTTTTTTGATCAGGATTCAGAGTCATAATCTGTGCTTGGTTAGTTGGCTAGACTATGGGATGCGACGAGTATAACATTTAACGTACCGGAAGGAAGGTCACCAATGAGAAGATGCACCAACCCACAATCGACAATGGAATCTCCAACGCCCGCAAGACAAGCGCATACTTGCGTGTCCCTGAACTGACAATGCCACAAAGATATTGAAAGATATATGGTAGGGTATGCGCGACCAGTTTTGATGTCCACAAGCTCAGCCAGACGACCTCGATCCAAGTGAAAAACCAGACAATCTTGACACCTCCAATAGTCGCATCCTGCCCGACTTCAGTGGCTCCAATTATAATGGGAACCGCGATCAGCAAGGCGAGGGGTGACACATAGATTAAATATCTCGTAACAACTGAGAAATTAAGGACGGCCGTATAGAATCTTCCCAGGCGGTTGAGAGTCCCATCTTGCGGATCTTCCAAGCTCTTCCCCGTCTCAGTCAACTTCCTGCGACGGCCCGGACCCTGAAGGAAAAGACCTGCTTTCTCATTGTTCTCATTGGGATTCGGAGTGGGGAAGTCGGAGGATGCTTGATAGTTCAACGGAGAGGCACCACTGTTTCCTTGGCGTACCCCCGTCTGCCCTTGACTGGGAATATTGGTGAGAGGAATATCGATTGTAGCGTCATTGGGGTTCGTCATCCCTTCCAGAGGCGTATCCGGAATTGGTTGAAACTTATGCGAAGATAATATCCCCGGGCGCCCAGACATGGACCCTGACAGCGTAGAGTCAACCAGGGATTGTCGAAATTATATAGTATGCCTGCAGCTGTGGAGGCGAGTGGAGGTATTTCAAGCTATAGAGAGATCGTCCACCAGTGCAGGCGACGGGCTTAGGCCGGTTTGGCTGGTGCGTCAAGCACGCGTGGGGAATCAGAACGAAAGTTGACTCGAGCTTCCTTCGCCCAGTGTTGCTAAAGAAAGAATGGATTGTGCGTCACAGCACGAAGAATGGTGAACGAGAGGATTTCTATGTACTGTTGGAGGAGAAAAGAAAAATGTGTGATGCAAAGAACAGGAAACTCCAGCCTCGAAAAAATAACCCAAGAGATGATGCTCCCCATTGTGTAAAATCGAGGGGGCGTTGTTACATCCACTTTAGGGCTACTTAAGCCGTCTGGGGCCCGCAAAAACACCAAGCAAAAGCTTCTTCTAGTTATGTTTCAACCTGTTTTGGTTCAACGCCACCTCGTCCTATCAGCGAATCATCTTGACCAACACGTCCCAGAACGTCAACGGCTTTGTGACCGTCAAATTCTCTAAAGACCCGTTCCAAGGTTGCCAGTGCGCGCACGGAAGCTCGAACCTTTCAATACTACCAACAGTGCGGTTCTGCAAACTAAGCTTGAAAGCCACGAGGCACCGTACTTCGGAAAAATTTGCGGGGGGATTGCGCATTGGCATAGCGAGTTGTTACCATCTGGTGTTTAGATCAAGCCCTGCAGGGAGATCGATCGATCGTGCGATCTGGGCAAACACCAGATCGTTCCACGTAGAGGCCTGAACAGACAGGTGTCTACTCGATGAGAACAGACATGTAGGTCCATGTCTGCAGCCCGATTTCATGTCAATCATGCCCCGTAGAATACACATCGGCATCGACGTGGACTCAGACCAGGATGCAAATTTGCCAATGACAATGAACGACAGGTTATGTCTATTTGCGCCTCCCGCCTTGGCAGGCACTTCTCTTCTACTTGCTTCAGTACTCTTGAGCAATGCACGGAGGAAAGACATTCAGGGAACGGTTGGTGATGTTGAATCAGCTACCTATGTGGCGAGAACGTCCCGACGGTGTCACCGGTCCACAATTTAAGCTCTTGTCTGGAGAAAGAGAAACCTCCTCAGCCTCTGAGAATAATAATGAGCGGCGCCAACATAGAGTAATCTCCTCTAGCCGACCCCCCATCATTTGTAGTTCCGTGGTACGTCCTCCGGCGCTGTACGGATCCTGAAACATCCTCCACCGCAGGTATATGGCAAGCAAATCAGCAAGGAGCCCTTTCCCTGCGTTGGAGCAGTAATATTGTCTGGCGTGTAGAGGTTCATTGGTTTCTATTGCGTCTCGGGCGGAGTGCTCGAGCAAACTTTGGACTTACAAACATAACTGAGCTGGCCTGCTTACCAGACCAAAGTCCAGCTGCTGATGAGATAGAGGTCGATATCAAGAAGCTATGACCAAGTCTCAATCCATAGTCCTGGCTAGTATTATGTCGGAGAGTCGTTCGAAGGCTGTCTTGAACCGCAAATGCCATCATCCATCCTTGTTTTCATGTTTTTCCCCCGCTGACAAACTATCATTGAACAAGCTTCCTCTTGTCCATCGATAATGAGCTCAATGTGGAGAAACTCCTTATGCCCTGATGTCACCGCCCACGTAAATACAAACTCTGATGACAGCGACTTGGGACCTAAACAGAACACAAAAGAATAAGAGCGAGTCACATCAGAATACCTCTAAGCACGAGTTAGATCTGCCTGTTGCAACAGTCCGGTCCAACACTAGGACGTAGGACATTAAAGTCAGTTACAATTTCCAACAAACTCGGAGCAGGACTACCTTACCCACTGAGTGACGTTTTAAGTCTCTCAGGTCAATCACATCTAATACCTAAAATACAAAAACAAGGAATACCACTGGATGAAATCAACCAAACATATACATCGTCCACTACATTTTATGAGAGAAAAAGCAGCTGTGGATAACCCGGAATGGTGTGGTGCATAGCATGGAACTGAGTTGATTTGATCCTATATATTGATCCAATGAGATAGTATTGCAATCAAATAATTTTCGCTGCAGCATTACTCACTCGATAACCCCAGGGAGATCTGGGCAGCGTAGAGTGGCAAGTAGTAATGCACTTGCATTTCGAGACTCGACTGTTACTGAAATTGTTATCTCAAAACTTTCCCTTTTTCCCAGTATCTTCAAAATAAATATTCTAGTGGCCTCCTGGATCACTACGCAACTTACATCCGCAGAGTCGGATGTAATTTCTGGAAGAAAGTGGAGTATAAACTTCCAAGACGTTCATTGCGTTGCTAGGAAGTATATCAAGTTGTTGGTGTACGGTTGGCGATTTTAGGATGTGAGAGGCTTCAAACTCGACCAAAAGGAGAAATCTCCTCTTGATCTCCCTAGCCTCCAGCGGAATGGATCTGACAGAATTTTTTTTTTATAATTTAAAGCTGTGCCGCCCGTTGGAAATCCAGACCAATCGCTATGTTGATAATAAAGCTTAGCCTAGCCGGAATTGTCAAGACTGGGCTTTGGAGGGTCTAGAGAACCTGAGGGTGGATGGATTTATCTATGATGGGTACACACGAGAGTCGGTGAAGGCATGGCTAAAGGAAAAATGAGTGATGTTTGGGGATGCTAAAGAAGGATTCTACCTAGTTTCAGAACATTTCTAGGTCACTATCAATCTCAAATTCCTTCAGATAAGATGGCATGATTTTATCAACGATATCGAGCCACCATCTCTGACACAGACCACCAAAGAGAGCTTTTCTGTATTCCCACCATTCAGGCCAGAAGCCAGCCATTTCCCAGTCAATTATGCCAGTAACATCTCCAGTTTTTTCATCTACCAGGATATTGTCATATGAGAAATCAGCGTGCGCGAAATTGATGGTGAAGTCATCGGAAAGTTGCTTGCGGTATTTCAGGTGAAGCTCCGGACGTGGACCTTTTTTTACCGGTGCCACAAGGAAGTCATTGAACTCAGACACAGAATTGAAGGGCCCAACGGGGTATCCATTGTTTAATCGGTGGTCATAGGCGGATTCTCCTGAGCAGGATCCAATCCTTCCATGAATTGATGGACGTATGTCTCGAAGCTGACAAAGATATGATGTCAGCTTGGACAGTGTGTTTTGTCGAGCATGATGATTCATATTTGGCCATGCTGAATGAAGTGTAGTGCCATGGAGGCGTTTCATAAGAATCCAACTGTCGTCTGAGTCCTCTTGATAGTCAAGAATTTCAGGGAGAGGAATCGTGGTATGGCTTCGGACAAAAGCAATGGCCTCTATTTCACGCATTATCCTTAAGCTGCTGCCATATTTGCGAACGGTGGAGCCAGCTTCATATGAGACCCGTCCAGTTTGACGAGTTATGGGACGAGTTATGGGAGCGCTAATGTTGGAAG
Source organism: Paecilomyces fulvus (assembly GCA_029606305.1). Classification (NCBI taxonomy): domain Eukaryota; kingdom Fungi; phylum Ascomycota; class Eurotiomycetes; order Eurotiales; family Thermoascaceae; genus Paecilomyces; species Paecilomyces fulvus. The sequence continues at coordinate 415,370 of JAPVCG010000043.1, forward strand.
AAGCCATGAGGCAGAAGGTGAACTGTTGATTCCAGTCAAGAGTCTAGATAATATTAACCTTTTATGTAGCTGCTTGATGACCAGCTCACCAGTCTTCTTGGTAGTTGCCAGATATAAGGGAATGTCTCCGAAAGTTCATTTGCCTGCTGGCAATTAGGCAGCAAGATAAGTTAACTAACGAGGGGAATTGATTTCCCTGCAAGCCAAGTCTCTACCAGGGGGGCTGACTAACCACACGGGTACTAATGCTGCAAATCTCCTTGGTCTTCCGACTAAGCATCAAGAGAGCCTGATAAATAAAATGGAAGAATAGGCTCCAATTGGTTAATAATAATTCCTTGTTGAAAAATTGCAAAACCTAAGCCTCCGAGCCCAAGACCTTCGGATCTTCAGTCGCACTGCGAAGAATCTCTTTAATCTGAGTGTAAAGGCGTATGTCTTCATCCTTCCTCCGCATTCCTCCTGGAAATACCACCCTGCGCAATCTGTTGATCCAAGGAATCAATGGTTGATAGTATGAGGTGAAGGATTCCCCGGCAATCTTAAGAAAATCCCCTTCATCGTCGATGATTGCTTTCCTTGAATGAGCCAGCTTCATGTCATTCTCATAATTCCAACACTCAAAGTCTGTTGGCCCAACTTCTCTTCTTTACCTGGTCCATCATAGTGAATACATATCCAAAAGAGCACCCAAAAGAATGACTCTAAATCATGTGTAAAAGAGTGTTTCTCCCCTACGAGCAGGCCTATAGCCATGAATACTCTTGTTCCTGTCTTGCCTCTCACTCCAGAAGGCTGTTCTCACTGCTCCTTGATGGCAAGGTCTAAGTCGATCAGGGACGCTGGCCAAGATGGGTTTTCATCGTCATTGAGAATGAGGTTCCCAGTTGGAATGTCACCCTGTAAAAATCTCATCTTTGCATGCAAAGATTGGTAACCTTGTTCAGTTAGTAGTGAAATGTGAAGATCAACCAATCTATCTCACCTTCAATACAACTTTCAAGCGCAGAAAGGATGGCCACATGCGATCTCACTTTATAAATAGGTTTACTGTAATCACAAACAATAACACAGTGATGAACCCTGTTCTGCAGGCTGAAACTGAATCCACCCTTGGTCAGAGAGCTCAAGAAAGTCCATTTGCTAGGTGGCAGTGTTGCATCAGCACAGCTGGATGACCTCTTGCAGCCAATTCTTGCCTTGTCCACTGTGCCACTCATGCTCATAAAATTGTTGGAATGTGTTGATTTGTAATTTGTTGACTGAATCACATCAAGTCCTCTGTGAACATTGTTGTGGAGAAGTAGAACACAGGACTTGGGCTTCTCAACACACTGATGAGGAAATATCATGCGCATTTAAAGGGGCTGATGCTCTTGTGTAAATAAATGGTACTGTAAACCTTGCTAGGAGTGTTCTTTGGCAAGCTTTGATTTGTACAAATGGTAATATGACAGGGTTCGGCATGTTCTCTGTGCACCGACAAGACACATGTCCAGGGTAACACTCCACAATGAGACCACTTTCTATCTGTTTCATAGAACACATAAAGGATCTCAATACTACTCTCTTGGATTTCTTATGAATCATCCTGCACCCCAAACATCTTCTTTGATCCATACCTAGTTCCAACTTGAAAGGGATCGCTGGAGGTGAAACTGCATACCCATTTTTGGGGGAAGAAGAGGCATGTTGCACCCTGACTTCTCTACAGCAGTTTGGCAATGATAAAGGGCCATTTGCAGTTTGGTAGATAATGATTATCACAATCAAAAAAGGTCCCTATACTTAGATATCTTGGTTAACTCCCTGAATGGACTTTGAGAGATATAGTAAGATCCCATTACCAGCTCTCTTCCCAACGCCATACATGAGATGAAGATATTTTGACTATCCCTTGTACAAAAGACAATCAGCTGTAAATGGTATGGTATGGTATTCATTTAACATCCAGCAGGGCACAGGCTTTTGCCTGTGTCCCTGGTGACCTCCTGAGGGGTATAGGGACGTGCTAAGCTATGGAATTATGTATGTAAAGTGCAACCCTAGAAAGCAACTCTTGCCCAAAGGCTAATGGCACATTGGCCAATCAATTAAGCTCTGCCCTGACCTGTAGGCTGAGCATGGGTTGAGGTGATAGCCCAGAGGCTAAACAGGAGAAGAAAAGGCCCTTAAGGGGCTACATGAATAATCAAATTGGTAAATAATTTTGAGCTGGTGATGGAATTCAAACTCATGTCCTCTAGTATTTTCAGAAAGTAGTCCCCCAACTACTGTCTGTCCCTACTAGGGGAATGCCTGGTGGTGCCTCTACCATTGCACTGCCCACCGGCCAATCAGCTGTAAATAAACAGTGGAAGGGCTTTTTGTTTATAGCATTGACATACAATATTAGCAGATGTGAGTCATGAGCCCAGGATGGCCTGTGTTGTTATATGGATAACAGTGTGGAAGTACAATGAGCTCAGAGATTGCACATATATGGAATTGTTGATTTAGCCTCAGAAAGTGGAATAACTGGAATAACTATCTAATTTGTTCTAGTGGAGTTCTTCACTCAGTGTTGGCCTCAATGGTGTGAGATATGCTGTCCCCACTGAGCTGATCCTCTGCAAACTTCATTGGCACCTTTCCTCCTTTCCTATCTGTGGGTGATGTGGTAGAGAGATTTTCCATAATTTTGCTAACCTGCTTGACATCCACAGACTCTTTCTGGGGGAGATCAAGCAATACTTGCTGATGTGTATCACCAACCCTGTCACTTGCCATGTATCGCACAAAGAGGGACATTGACTTGTCAAATTCCTCTTGCGTTCTGAAAGCATGAAGCTTTGTTTTCTGGATAAGAACTCCATTATTTGTGACATGAGCCTGTATGATCCTCCCTTGAAAAGAATCCATGGATGAGATTACCAGGACCTATAATTGTGTAAAGGGTTCTGTTAGCAACTAGTACAGGATGATATAGTAGATCAACAATGTAACCCGAGAAAGAAAATACTCAGCTTAGCTTACAGGAGTGATACAGTGACTCTCAAGGTAATCATGCTCCATCTGTGTTACCATCGCCGCAAGGGTTGTTAGGACTTCTGCACGTGAGATGTCCTCATTGCCTTCATAGAAATGTTGAAGCATGATCATAACATGTGGTTCTTTCTCACGTTGATATATAGAAAAGTAGCTCTCATCTATTCTGCAGTATTGGTTAACGGCATCACCGAAGGTGAGCATCCCTGTATAGTATTCATTTATTATATCAGGACAGAGCCCTCTGTTGACAGAATTAGAAATTCCCAATAATGAGATAATTAGATGACTACTGGCTCACCTTGACCTCCACTGTTTCATTTTCATGAGCTTCGTTCTTGTCGCGTTCTCTCCGGCGCCAACTCGACGATTAGCATGGGCTAGCTGGACCAGCATACCCCCTAGGTCCCGAGAAACTGGGACCCGCCGCTCTTCCATGTATTTGACCTGCTTCGGCCAATCATGAAAGTGTTTGAAAAGCCGTTTTGTCTCTTCGTCGCTTTCATCAACTGGGCAGGCTTCCAAGGCCTCGCGTGAAAGAGGCTTGAAAAACTCCTCGCCAGCACGCATAGTATATTCACCACTCTTATCATCCAGCGTCATTTCCTCGACCGTGATCCCGAAGGATTTGGCTTGGTCATCGGTGAGGTACCGGTCCTTGTCTCCACAATCGTAGACAGATAGGAAGATCTGGAATAGGCTATCACAGGTCTTTTCACGGTCATATGGATGGTTTTTGTTTTGATCTTTGAGTAGGTTGGTAAGAAACCCCTTGATGCGGACACACATGGTTGCTTCAGCACTGGAGGATCCTGGTGGTACTCGAATGAGGGTCTCAGTACAATATCAGTAACAGAGTATGAAGGTTCACTGACTTGTTAAATAGAAGAGGCTGTATGGAGACCCAACCGACAACGACAGAGCTGTACTGTAGACAGTCACCTACTGAGTGAGGTTGAGTCGTTGTATCAACCCAGACTGGCTATCATGGCTTTTACAAAAGAAAATAACATGTTGGAGTTGCCAGGAATATTAGCTAATATTCACATGGACTCCTCCGGAGTGTTCATATTGCTGACGTAGGTGCCCGAACTACGGAACCAGAACCGACTTCACTACTAGGTAGTAAGTTGCAGAAACACACATTCTACTTTCATGATGAAAGAAGTCTTTGAGGCTAGTTGTTGCTTTGCTGACCCACAAAGGTTTCTGTAATCTTATCTTTTGAGCTGATGTGTTTTGTTCTCCGCTCTGCGAGACAAGAATTACTGTACGAAGAAGCAAAGAAACTCGATAACCATTGACATCGTAGAGTCGAGCGACATGTCCTCTCAATCATCTGAAGCGCCTTGCCTGTCCATTGCGCGCCGAAAATAAGATCAACTAGACATGCTCATTCCACGAGAATGGAGATTGCCAGGCATTTAATTCCTCCGGGGATGCCGTCACCAGCTGATTCAATCACGAGAGCTAAGGAGTATGGCAGAGTCAGTGTGGTTGATGTACCACACAAATATGGTCTCTTAACCGACAAAGAGATAGAGGTTACAGAGAAATGGGATGCCAAGGGGCTGCTGGAACAGGCCACTTGTGGGCGGATCAGCACAGAAGAGATTGTGATGGCATTTTGCAAGGTAAGCTACTTTGTGTACATGCTTCTACCCATAGATATTGAAACAAGTTCTAATATGTGATTGCAGACAGCAGCTATTGCCCACCAACTTACATGTTGCTTGACGGAGCCCTTGTTCATGAGCGTGATCAAGTGAGGAAAGGAGCTTGATGAGTATTTGAAACGCACTGGGAAGGCTATTGGTCCACTACACAGTCTACCAGTTTCCATTAAAGATATTTTCGATGTCAAAGGAGTGGACTCTAGCATTGGCATAGCAGCTCTTGTGTTCAAGCCTGCTAAAGAAGATGTGCCTCTGGTGGACCTGCTCCTATCACTAGGTGTAATCATAATCTCCAAGACCAACATACCTCAGACACTGGGTGCCCTTGACAGCTGTAACAACACATCTGGACAAACCCTCAACCCTCTAAACCACCAACTTACTGCTTGCAGTAGTTCTGGTGGCAAGGGAGTCTTGCTGGTGATGCATGGATTGATGATTGGCTTTGGAACAGATATTGGTGGCAGTATTCATGTCCCTGCCATGTGCAATCTGTATCTATGGATTCAAGCTGAGTAGTGGACGCGTCCCCTACAGAGGTCAGGAGAGTCGTCAATTAGACAGTAAAGGGTGTGTTTCCCTGCAACCCATGCCAGGACCATTGGCACAATTGATTGAAGATATCAATGTTGTTATGAAGGAGATTTTTTCTCAAGCGGAGCTCTTTGGAGAAGATTGTATTCCTGGAGAATGGCGGAGTGAGACTGTACTAAAGCCACACAATAGTTCTTGCAAGTTCACAGTCAGAATTCTTCAAAACAATGGCCTTGTCAAGCCTCTCCCACCTGTCGCTAGAGTGTTGGATGAACAAATCCTTCGCCGGACCCAAGGTATCGAAGTGGTCGAAGTCCCCGTCCCTGCTATTTTCAGGAAATGCCAGGGTCTTGCTGGCCAACTCATAGATGTCAATGGCAGCGCAAACATGATGGATCTGCTTGAAAACACATCTAAACCACTGATTCCATGACTGAAAGGCAGGATGGGACAGGGAAAGCTGATTACAGTGACACAGCTCTATCATCTTCAAGCAGAAAGATGAAAGATCAAAAAAGAAATGCTCAAGCTGTGAACATCTACTGATGGAAGTGGTGCCAATAACCACAATTATGTAAGGCGCATCAATGCGATCATATGTCCAGTTGCTCCTCACCCTGTTCCAGAAATCGATCAGTACAATGCTGTTGGGTATACATTGAGCTTTGTCCTCTTAGACTACCCAGCTGGCGCGCTACCCATACAGCCATTCAATGAATCTGATTTAGAAATCGGGAAGGAGATGACCACACAGGTCCTAGGCAGCTGGGATAAGAGAAACAGGGAACTTTGTAAGAATAAAATGTCGTCACTAAAAAACATAAAGCTGACAAACTTACTAGGGAGGGAAAAGACGGTCGATCGCAGAGTGTATCTGGACTCTCCGCTTAGTGTTCAAGTAGTGACACTCAAGCTCCATGATTATGATTTGTTCCAGGCGATGCAGGTCATCAATAGAGCTCTTCAACGTCACAGAGGCGAGGTGTCTAGAGATAAGCGCGCTGATTCCAAGCTTTAAATCTTAGTAGAGGAGGAAACGCCCGTTCCGCAGGACTAACAGGAGATCGATGGCATATTATATTCAAAGAGAATCACGGATATAGCAAATACTTCGAAATGAATTTCCTTCAGTATCTACTCTAAGATGCATCTCTAAACCTTTCAAGCGATAAAAAGCATCTTATCCAAAGAGCTATTTACCCGATTTGGAACGGAGACGATAGTAATCACTTTGATTGGTCGGCTGATTTGTGATCAACCGAGGTATCTCTCCGGAGACACGACACGACATCTCGGCCTAGACTGCAACATCCTAGTAGTGACTACTTTACTGTACATATATCGTACATCATTTCTCGACTGTCAATATATGAAGCTGTCTTGAACATAAACTGAGCAAATTAAGGGCCCTTTTGGACACGTTGGGTTGTGAGTCTGAACCCGGCTAAGGTTAGAATACCCCTCTCCTTTTTTTCTGTTAACTTATCATAGCAACCGCAGTCGTTCTTTGCGCTCCAGTATCTCCAGTGGATCGTTGATTTTGCATAGATTTTATATATTTATCCCTTCTCTATTCATTCTTGTATTATCCTCTGTACATTTCGCCACGTTAGTCGATGTTGCTCTTGTGTACGCTCAATACATCAAGTTTCGTTCCTATAACTTTGTACTCTCATTGGACTTGCATCATGGTAAAGCTAATGATTTCATCACAGTCATTAAAGCGTCTTTGAAATTATCATATCGTTTGACGGGTAGCAGAAATGTCCGCCGAAGAACAGGTCCAGCTCGAAAATTTCGGTAGCATCTTCTCCCTGGAGGGAAAAGTTGCCGTCGTCACGGGTGGATCGAGAGGATTGGGTCTTCATGCTGCTAGCGGGTAAGTTGTACCTTTCTTGTGCAGATGAGTCTTGTTACCTCGTCGTAAATGGAGCCTCTGTACGAGAAATGTTGCACTTTGTGCCGTTCCTGCGGCGTGTTTGGGGAGATATTTCCAGCGATATCTCCCCCCTGCCCTGACCAGTTTGCCCGAAAATAATTATTCAACAGCTAACTGAAAATATGCAGTCTTCTCCAAGCCGGCTGCTCCAAAGTCTATATCACATCCCGCAAAGCTTCTGCATGCGACCAAGCTGTTGCAGCACTCAATGCTCTCCCCAACAAGAGACCTGGTGCTCAGGCTATCTCTGTTCCTGCAGACAGTTCGAAAATGCAGGAACTTGATCGGCTTGTAGAGGAGGTACGCAAGACAACTGACCATGTGGACATCCTTTTCGCGAACGCTGGCGCCACTTGGGGAGAGAAGTTTGAGACACACCCCGAGAACGCCTTTTCGAAGGTCATGGACCTTAATGTGAAGAGTGTCTTTTATACGATCCAGAAGTAAGTTTGCCCCTTTTCAGGTTGACGCGCTTGTCAATCATTTCGGATGCATTCTGGTAAGCATTGTCTTATCACACAAGACTAATGCAAATATCCCAGATTCTTCCCCCTTCTCACGGCCAAAGCCACAAAGGAATCTCCGTCGAGAGTTATCATCACAGCCTCCATTGCAGGTCTCGTTCCCGGTGAGGGGGGCGAAAATGCCACATTCAGCTACTCTGCCTCCAAGGCAGCTGCCATCCATCTGGCTAAGAACCTTGCTCTGGACCTGGGCCCCCGCCATGTCCTGACCAACGCGATCGCGCCTGGTTTCTTCCCATCCAAAATGGCGATCGGTTTGCTTGAAAAGAAGGGAGGCCTGGAGGCGATGGAGAAGCTCTCTCCCAACCAGCGTCTGGGAAAGAAGGAGGATATCGCGGGGTTGGTTGTGTTTTTGGCAAGTCGGGCGGGTAGTCATTTGAATGGATCAGTCATTGTGACTGATGGAGGAAGTATGTTGAAGGGTCGGTTGTAGAAGAGTCGGCGATGTAGATATTACGAGAGATATCCGTTTCTCATGAACCAAATGAAGCCGGACGTATAAAGCAGGTCCCGTTTATACAAACTCCCCCGGTTCACCGGTTTTTCAGTTATACCTTTTACTTTATGACTAGGGAGACTCAAGTAACAATCGGTCTCAGATAAACTACATCTCGCGAACTCTACTTGGACTGAGATGGTAAAACCATGGTGAATATTGCTCTTGTGAAGACAATATTCAATACGCAGCCATCGAAGAAACTTATGAAATCGCATTCACTCCTCCATGTATACAAGTAACAGAGATCCGAAGATCCTTATCGCAGACGTAGCTGTGCTATGAGGGCCAGAATACATTTATCCGCAGCAAACCATAACTCGATACTAACGGACGCTCACCAATTGCCAATCCAGATTCTGTTAATGTTGCTGAAACATGCCGTAGCGGGGCTGAGATTAGACAATATGCAGGGAAGCTTAGACAGACAGTGTTTGATCAGAGCCTTTATTATTTATTTCCTTATCACTAGTCGACCTGCGGGGCTTGTCTTGCTGATGAGTCTCTAATTGCCGGTATTAGAAGATACAAGAATGTCGGTGCCCTTGGCATGACGACGTATAGGTTCAGTCTCGGAAAAGGAACGGAGTCGTCAACTGCAGCAATGCCATAATTACCCGCTGTTTTCGGTCTGCGGCCTCGCTATCAATAAAGCGGCTAGGCGCTGACAGATTTCCATTTCGGATTAGAGACCAATCGTAAATACCTAAGCGTCAAGTATTGAATTCACTAACTAGACAAGATGGAATTGGAAGTTTTAGATGAAAGAAAGCTCTACGGGAGCAGCGCGGGGTGGGGGTGCTAGGTATAACTTCATATTTTCCTATTTGGGAAGAAGACTTTATTTGGCGCATGCGGCTTACATGCATGTCTTCCTCAGCTTGATTTATAGGACCTGGCTTTTTTTTGTCTAATTATGGGTTACATGGTTGGATCTCCCCGAGACTCTAGTTCTCTAGTCGGATAGTTAGACTATGATTGCTATGTGTCCATATGGCTGGACAGGATCTCTGATAATTTTCAAATTGCCATGTTCCGCTAGCGATGACGAGTCTCTAAATGACATTGGATGGTGGTCCTGTCGATGAATAGACCACAATCGAAAATATTTCCCGTCTAACCCCACACATGGTGCGGAGAAAATAGATACAATGTATGGAAGATATGGGCATCCAACATACGCATTGCCTTCACATCCGCAACCCCATAAAGCGAAACCGATTGCGTTAGATGAAGCAATCGCCTCCTGCTCATCAGAAAAAATATGCACTCCGTAACTCCGTAGCCAGATACTGGCTTTGCAAGAACCTCACGTGTCGACGTGAAGATAAGATGACAAACCCAACCCATTCATACATAGCGATATTCCCAGCCAAGAATCGTCATAAACCCAAGCCCGTCTTGATGAATTGGAACAATGCCCCAGAACCACAAACGCCTTGAACGGACCTCGCCTGGAGGTGAACAAAGGAAGAGACAACTACGACCCGGGTCAAGATTCTGACTCTGGTCCAGGAGATTGCACATCATGTTGCCTCGTTCGTATCCTGAACCGGTCACGGAGTCGACGACTTCGGTTTTGGGTCTCCTCCGTAGTCTCCCCAGCATTTGGATCATCCCGATTGGCCTGTCGGTACCGTCGTAATGTAGCGATGCGCTCCTCCACAGATGCCTCTCGCATTCGTCGCACGTTCAACGTGCCGTGAAGGTATGCAGACAAGCGATTATGTCGCGTGTTCGTTGCTGGATCAGCGTCCGGATGAACATTATCTTCTTGCTCTGCCTCCTCGCCTACTTCCTCAGGTTGTGTTGGGTTGAGGTCAATACGACTGAGGCTGGTTAGCAATCGCCTGCATAAAGGTACAACAACAAACTTACCAGAGCGGACAGGTTCCGGAGACATTGACCAGCCACGGGTCAACACACCCCGGGTGGAACTGATGGTTACAAGGCAGGACTCTCAGATCTTGTCCCTTGACAAAATCATCTGTACAGATCGGGCAGACATAGTTTCCAGATTCTTGGACGTGCTGTTCCGGAGTGGACGACCCGGCCGCTTCAGCAGCGGCTTGTGGCACTTTCTCCGCCTCTGTCGACTGCGTTTTATCCTGAGCAGTTCCCGGCATCTCAATAGCTCCATGGCCTGAAATCGAGCTCCTTTCCTCGGAAGCAGCTTCACGTCCCTCTTCATCGCTCCCGGCTACCATCTCGACATCTGCTTTGGCGGAATCGGTTTTCGGATCGTAAGGGTCCCCAAACTTGACGATGGGTATCGTCTCCAACATGGCCCGTGCCAGACCTCGTGCTCTGCTTTGTCGTGGGCGACCTGCGGTGCTTCGAGGCCCATATCGTTCGGGATGTCGGTGGGCACGGACGGCGCCGGTGACGATGATTCCGAGGAAGAGTGCGGTAATGACGCCAGTGATGCTATATAGAATGATCATTGCTACAGTCGTGGTTGGTGATGGCCCATCTACATTTCCAGAGGAGGACGAACCATTATTTGGGCTTCCACCATTATCAGCCGAGCTGGTCAGCGTGCCTGTACTGATCGTCGACATGTCTGGTCCTATGCTGGTCGAGCCACTGCTATTTCCTGAATTGATCTGATTATTGATCTGTAGGTTCTGGTCCGGGAGCAAGACCGTGAAGACGTTCCGATAGTCGGGCAGGGAGTCATCCGCCGTGAAGTTGCAGTGGTTCGACTGAGAACTATACAGCAGGATGGCGGCCGCCTGCTGAGATTCGATCACATTCGCGACGGTCGCGCCGGCGCCTATATTTCCTGGGTAAGCGGAGGCGTCACAACTGATATAGGCGATATCGCTGCTCTTCAGGTCTGCGGAATTGGATGCATCGACGTTCAATAGATCTCCTTTGACGCTGAATTGCTGGATGGCCCCACCTCTCGTCAGCCGCCGGAGATAACATCATCTCTGCCTCCACCATGAGTATCACTATGGCTCTTATGGATCACTCACCGTGAAATCACTCTGATCGAGGGTGACGAGCGACTTGGTCAAAGGCGCTAAGTGAACCACTGATGGCAGCTCAACCTGCGTGCTATGCAAGTCGAATCTGAGAATCCCCGTCCAGACGAGATCCTGCGAGTTATTCGACGGAAGGACCGTGGCGTCAGAGAGACTCTGAGCTTGAGCGATGGAGAAGGTAGATAAAAGGAACAGTAGGAGTAGACATGGACCGAAACGGCCGCCCATGATGCTTATGAGCATGGGAAATCTGCCCTTCCGCTGACGATTAACTTACGGTGCCCGGCGGACGGAATGACGGCGAACCGTTTTCCTGCTCTCCCCAGCAGGGCGGCGGTGGCTCTGTCTGGATGGAGGTCGAGGCCGAGCCAAAGTTGTTGTTAGACGTCAATGCGGTTCGTCTGGGGAGGCACTGCTATTGAATGATCATTATTCGCAATTCGTCATGCGCTTTCGACACCGACTGCGGTGAATGCCCGCTCTTCAGTGGAACACTGGGATCGCCCGGAAGGACTAACGAACTCCTCTGGCGTCTCAACTGGACTCTGGAAGATCCGAATCGCCGGGGTCGAAGGGCAAGCGCGGAGCAGAAAATGTGGAGGAGGTTTATGTCAGGCTCAGTCAAATGACGATAGAGGATCTGCCGCACATCCGGACGATCTGGCACAAGTCTTGTCGGACGAGGCGATGCTTAGTGTCACCATGAAACCCGAACCATCGGGATTTTTCTGAGAGAAAAAGTTCCGGAGAAAATTAAAAAAGAAAAAAAAAAAATCGAGTGGGAGACAACTTTGGTCTCAAGTCACCGTGACGGACTAGATTGTGATATCTCCGCGATCGTTCACGAGGGGAACGAGATAGGCAGAGTAACCCGTTCCTCATTTGGGATAAAGTACGAAACCATCCGGTGGAGCCGGATCGAGTATCAAGGCGATCAATCTTACGAGTTACTGGAAATGGTCTGGTTCAGAGGCTGGAACTAGGATAAGAGGGAAAAATAAATCACTAAGAACTCTAATATGAGTACTTGTCAAGAAGAGGACTAGTTACTAGTCTGTTCAAGGCACAGAAACTTAATGCGACCAAGGGTCCTGGACGAAATGCGATCATTGTCATTCAACTGAAGCTATTATTCACGATCATACTTGGAGGATGACTTTTTCACTCAATTTTCACCTATTAGTTCTGGCAGATCGAGATCTGGTGAAGAACTCAAGTACAGAATTCTCAGATCATCAACAATCAACCGTGCTCTGCTCGCCTCGGTCAACCACCGATCGACTTGTCGATCATCGGCACTATTACGGAGGGCTAAAGTTACACTTGGCTGCTGCTTAGGGTCGATCATCTCGTCATGACCTTTTTTATTTTCCATCCCACAGAGTCACCATCCAGATATGGTAATGGTCCATGAGCCCGTCGAGCGGATCGGAAGGTCGTGAGATACCGAGATACTGCCAGTCCTCCGACCAGAAACCGTGGGAAACGAGGCGCAATACCACCGAACCACGGTACGTGTATCCACATTTCCTGTCTCCGGACTGATATTGGTAATATCGTGGTGTGATAAGGAATATCTGACATTGAGACGGTTGATTAACTCGTCAATCATGATAGTTACTCCGATAAAGCATGATTGTTCAAGCACCAGCCTCCTCCAAGACGCGTCCAAGCGCTATATTCGGGCTGCCATCCATCGCACACTTTTGGCGCCGCTGATCTATTTACTTGGTTTTCTAGGCACACCTTATAGTACAGATCGTCAGGATCGAGTCAAGCCTCTTCGGATGATCTACCCTTAACTACGCATTCAAATTGATGGTGATCTCAACTGCCAGACAGATCTACCTGGAGTGATTCCAGCCATCCATGCAGCACGACTGCCACCAGGCAGGCCAGGTCGACTTCAACTTCGCACAACGGGATGGAGTAGGAAATCTACTACGCAGTATGTGACTCGAGAACTAGCCCCCGTGATCGGATGTGCTGGCGCCAAGTCACTACAGAGATCATCGCCCGTCGAGTACATCTCCAGGCCCCGCGGGATATCGGCCATCAAAAGATCATCTCCGCATTACCCCAAACGTGCCATATGCATGAAATTGATCACGACGCTTTCTTAATTCTTGAAAGTTTAAAATCGAGGGTCTAGGGATGACTAGGATAGGTATGATTGAGGCGTACTGCTACGAATAGCTTCCTCTCCCGACCGAGGCCCTAACTCCCATCCAGTGCCAGTTCAACAGTCCACAAAATTTAAATCAATTCGACATTAGCTTATCAACACCAGGATCTAGTTATCCGTGATGCTTAGCATAGGGGATAGTGTTCCCGAGTTACCCTGACAGGACATTCCTCGTGGGCGTTATCGGGAGCCGCAGGATCCGGGGGAGAGACCATGATCACCCGCCATGCGCTTATTGCAGGAAACTGTCTCTTGTGCTCGCTCACCTTCCTCTTTGTTTCCATCATAAGAGGTGGCCAGCGCGCACGTCCTAGGCACCTTTTAACTTCGAAGCTAGGACGCTGAAAGAACCCTATGTGACGGATACTATCGAGGCCATCTGGCCGCTATTTCTGTTAACTAGGTCTACGGAGTACAATACTGACAGCAGCCACATGCCCCACACAGGCGGGAGTAGGAATGCTCTGCAGATGATGGAAGTTCGATATTTTGACTGTCTGCTTGGAGAGGCTGCAGCATCCGCATCACCTATAGGGTCTCAGGTGCGATGTCGCAGAGGATTGTACCTCTAGTCCCCTGGTTCGCTGGAAGTCGATTTCGATTTGGTCACTTGGAAAAGTCGATTTTTCCAGACCTTTTATACTTTCTTCTCATCTTGTCTTCGAGCCCCGTGTCTGAGGCTGTCGTGGACCCGTCAAGATAAGTGGTGGAATGATTCTATGCCTTGCTGAACTCACTCTCAGTTAGCTTCTTTGACGGATTTATTCGAGGCTACCTGTTGGCCAGTATTCGCACTTTTCGCAGTTCCGTCTAGACAATGGCGTCTTTGCTCTCCGATGATACACCTGTTCCAACCGTCCAATACGCTACGCTGACCAGAGAAGGTGGATCTCGATGTGGTCGCGGATTGGCCATGGACACCAGAGAAGGGAAAGAATAGTTGTACGAAGATAAACTTCAACTTTACTTTTTCTCTGGGTTATCCTCCTTTACTACGTATTCAGGCTATAAGTATAATCTCCATCTTTCTGGAGGTCAAATCATCTGCATTGCGAGGCGAAGAACCCCCATTGGGAAGGACACCAACCACTTGAAGCCCAGTCTTCATTTTCTTATTCATACGGTGCTTCTCTATTTTTAGTGGATGGCAAATATTGCATCCTGAACAATGCAGATCTGAGACAGGGAAAACCCTGTTGGGACGCTGAATCGTGTTGCCTATCGTGTTGCCTACCAGTAAGAACGCGTCTTTCATTTCCTATATTGATTTGCTGCAGTGCGGGAAATTTTGAGCAGAGGACCGTGAAACAGCGGTCATCAGTAACCACAGAAGGGCCGGTACTATTTAGCCGCCAGGTTGGAGACTATCAAAGAGATATCCATTAAAGTATATACAGAAGGCCCACACGCTAGGTATTGCGGGCCGTCCGTAGCACCGATCGAAAGTCCCGACAGCATGATGGCGGTAACTCTGTTATTTTATTAACTAGTTATTTCCAGCTGAACAACGTCAAAGGTCAGTAAGGGACGATTTGAGAATCCGGAAGCCGACGGGCTGAGCTTGCGTGGAAAGGCATCCAGACTCCTCCCGCGCCGTCGCAAACAAGAGTCAATTTGGCGCGTCTCATTGGCCTGGCCGAGAAAGAGGCGTTATATTCCCTGTAGATATTCGTCTTGGACGAGGTCGAGGCTCTCATCGACCCCAAATAACACTGACAAGCCCGAGGGGGTCGTGATCACTCACACAATGTTTCGACTCAGTTGATGACCAGCCCGGATGAAAGGTCGCTGCCTCGTGGCTGCGCCCAACAAGCCTTCGAACAGTTGAACGTCCGGTGGTCAAACTCCTTTTATTGAAATGACACTACCGTTGGTGATCGAGTAGTATACTCCAGTCTCGAGAAAAGCAGAAGAGTCGCAGCGCGGTTGGGAGATGGCCCATCTGATCCACATCGACCGAAACCCCAGAGCCGCTCAAACGCCGCTCCACCTAACCAGCAATGACGCTGATACCAAACCAAAACATGCAGAAAGCTGTGAGAGAAAACAGCTCTCTAGGTATATTCTACATTCTGCCCTAATACTAGTGAGGAGGCAATGGTGGATTTGCACTCGTGATGTCTGCAGGAAAGCCGCCAGTGCGAGGCTTTTCGACAGGCGTTCTCTGTCTGCCTCCATTATCACATCGTCTCGTGTTTGTCAGTGCTAATATGTTTCATCCTCAGCGATTCTCTGATGAGACTCGAGAATGAATACTATGAACTCGCGAGAACCTGGAAGGCGTTTCACAACAATCTGTACCCTGACGATCATAGGGGTCTAGAACAAGATGTCCAGACCTGTGAAGATGTCCTACGAGTGGTGCGCGAGGCGGAAGAGGTGTGGATGTCAAGCGCGCATCGGTGTCACTTGAGATGGTCTATGATGCTGCTCCATTCATTCACTACTACTCTGAGCTCTCATTCTACTCTGTTATCTGCATTTCCCCAAGCGGAGAAGTATCGTTCTCTCCTTTACAGCGTCCTTCAATCGATCATTAAGGTGAGATAGATCATTTATTACTATGGATGAATGTGATTGAATAGCTCAAGCTAAACGACCATGTCATGCAGGCCTCAACAAAGTATTATAAAGTCGCCGAAAGCCTCTCCCAAGCTCTCATCGAGATCAATGAGGCAGCCTTTTCCACTCAAGGGGCCGGGCTTCACCCGTCCTTCAGGGTGCTCTGTTCCATCGCCACTCTCTATTCTCAGATATTTCTCTTCTTTGGGGAATTTATGTATTGGTACACCAAGAAGGCCAAATGTCGTCTACTGGAGAGCCACCGTCAAGATTTTTATTCTGATCTCCGGTATCTAATCCATGTGATAAGAGAGACCTGCAGGGCGATCAATACCGGTCACAAGGACACCTCTCGCCTCACCATGGCGATAGAGATGAAGGGTGGAACACCCCTCTCACGGGCAACACTTTATCTGATGGAACAAGCACGTCTCAGTCAAGTCGGATTGAGGGGAACGGACCGTCATGTCGCTTCACAGAATACAATCATTCGACAACTCATGTGGGACATCCAAAAAGATGCCAGTGAGCGAAGGAGGATGAGGGAAGAAAAGGACATGCTACTTTCTCAGCTAATCCAGTTGCTAGAACAAAAAGTCCATGAGTTCGAGAAGCGTGGCAAGAACGACGTGGCCGTGAGAGCCGTAGCGTTTGACGATATCGGTATGGACATCATCCCTCTTACATGTCTCACTGGATCTGGGCTAAATAGCAAAAAAACCCAAGTCACTCCCCGCATCGAGTCTCCTCAGTGTCCTAAACGCAAGGTATCAAAAGTGGAATTGGAACTGTCCTCCAAGGACCTTCAGGACTTCTTCGATAATGATGATCAACTACTGACCCTCGAACTTCCGGGGGAGATATACGCTGACACCGGTGTAATCGTATCGTTGCGGGAGTGGACTCTCAGCTTGCGATCGCAGATCCTCACAATTGCATGTCCATCTATGACGTCCTTTTCATGCCCGGCTACCATTCTTTCGGCCTACTACACTTGGTCGGCACAACGGGCAGGGTTGCCTGTGATATCACATTTATGCTCACTTCCACCGCAGACCTCGGATGGAAGCACCTCAGCAGCTCGCGGGTTGGTGGCTTTGGTATACAGCTTAATCCGGCAATTGATCGAGCTTGCACCGCCTGTTCTGGATTGCGAACTTTCCTGTGATCTAAGTGCGGAACGTTTTCATAAGCTAGATGGCACTCTGAACACATGGAAAGAGGCAATATCGGTCTTTGATGCGTTACTAAATTTTGTACCCCCGGTCTTACTCTGCGTCATTGGCGGCTTGGACGTGCTCGATGACCCCTCGACCGAAGGCTGTCTTCAATCACTTGTGAGAGTCCTCGTCGCACGTACAAACGGCCCGGGTTCTACGTCAAATGATGGAAGCACTGGACGCAAACCCGTTCTGCTGAAAGCTCTCTTCGCCCTGTCTGGAAAACCTACAATGCTCTCGGAGATTGTGACAGGCCAGGTCATTGTCACAGACTCCTTGCGGATTGGACGCGCTACAGAGCATACTATATTCTTGGAGCCCGATACTGTGATGGGCAGTTGCCAATGATGCAGTACTCTTAACGATCATCTTTTCATCAGTCACAAGGCTTCTTTCCACCAAAAGGCCGGTCATCTCTTCCAATCTTCATATGAATTCTTCATGGGGTAAGGGAAACGGGTATTGGCGTTTCGGGCATCCTTCATGGTGTTCAGGCTCCTTTCTTTTTATTGCCTGCCATTATATCCTTGCAACTTGAATGGCCAATGGGCTATGATATGTGATACTTTTTGTTCACAATCTGAACCTACACTAATTGATAGAGATTACTCACTGGTACTTGTGATATTGGCTATAGACCTTGAGCGGAGGAGTCTCTCTTCCGGATACGGCGGATTCGAGCTATCCTCATGATCCAATCCTAGTGGTCCAGCAGAAGAGTTGACCTCCTCTCACTCTACTACTGGCACAAGTTGTCTCTCAGCAACTTCCAGGTCATCTTGGTTCGCCTCTTGTTTCATCCAATGATAAATTTTATCGTGGTCATCTTCATCTCGGAAACCATTTCCCGAGAATATCATGTAGTTAAACCCCCTCTTTGCGCACAAATTTCTTGTACAATTACCCAGCCGGGGAATTAGATGTTGGTGTATACCACCTGCGGCACCATCGAGGGGGATGAGGGAGATTAGGTCTTTTTCTTCCTCTTGAGATAGCATATATAGAAGTAAGTAGTAAGATCCATTCTCCAAGGCCTGCTAAGTAAGATTTCAGCGTATTATCATTATTATCCTGACTGCAGGGGATGAGTAGAGCAACACTCGTATACCGTACGATGGTGCTATTTTGTTGAATCCTAGTGCACGGAAGCATAAGAAAATACCAAATAAGTATTTGGGAGAAAGCTGCTTAAATTGCTTGCTGGGGACTTTTCTCTACTAGTTCATATCTTCCCCACAAGCAACCTTTACTTCTCCACACTCGGGAATTGTTAACACATCACCTGGACATTCGTAACTGAAACGAATTTCCGAGGGAGAAGGCCCGTTCTATGGTCTGTGCAGCTAGGTATGGTATAAGATTGCCTTCAATGCCCGGCTCTTGTTGATTCTTGCCATCAATATCCCAACCTGTGGCCTTTCTGTCGTTGAGAGAACGGAGACGAAACAAATGCGCCATTGCGAATTGAATTGATCAAACAACATATTGCTTCATTTGATTACAAGTCCGCACCATTGGCACAACTCAAAGGCATTGACCATGAACGGCCATCACCACTCTGCCACAGATTTGAGCGTACGCCTCTTCTCTGAGGATTCTGTGTCTCTCGCAAAATTCGAGGCCGTCTGCTCTCAGACTACACGTCCAGAGACCTACCCGCTCGCCGCCAGCATTCAGAAGAACGTCCCTATCTATGAGCTGTCAACCCCCGCTCCGGATCCTGCAACCGCAGCACGTCTCCAGGATGAATGGTACCACATCCTGCACTCAGGTCCGGGAGTCTTCGTCTTCAAGGGCATGTACGCTCCCTCCCAGTACGGATCCATCCTCTCTGCCACGAACGACGCTTTCCGGCGTATCATCAAGCGCGAGCGAGAGGCTGCCACTGCCCACAAGGGTGACCACTTTGCCGCGGGGGGCCGCAACGACCGCATCTGGAACGCCTTCAGCAAGCACGCATTGGAAGACCCAGCTTCCTTCGTGGAATACTATTCCAATCCTTGGTTGGCCCTCGTCTGCGATGCCTGGCTGGGTCCCGGATACCGTGTTACGGCGCAGGTCAACGTCGTGAAGCCCGGCGGTGCTGCGCAGAACCCTCATCGCGATTATCATCTCGGATTCCAGGACGTTGAGCGATCCTCGCGCTTCCCCCGCTCTGCCCATGTTACCAGCCAGTTCTTGACGCTTCAGGGTGCTGTGGCTCACAGCGCGATGCCCATTGTGTCCGGTCCCACACGCCTCCTCCCCTTCAGTCAGACGTGGCCTCCGGGTTTCCTGGCCTATCGTCGGGAGGATTTCCAGGCCTTCTTCCAGCAGCACTACGTTGCCCTCCCTCTGGATCTGGGTGATGCAATCTTTTTCAACCCGGCTATCTTCCACGCTGCTGGTGCTAATGAAACTGCCCCTGAAGGTAACTTCCACCGCTCCGCGAACCTGCTGCAGATCAGCAGCCCCTTCGGCAAGCCGATGGAGACTATCGATGCCATCCCGCTAGTCGAAGTGAGTTGGGACATCCTGATTCATCACTATGTGTCTGATGGGAAGGTCCTGAGCGAGCGCGTCAAGGCGTTTGTGCAGGCAGTGGCGGATGGATATCCGTTCCCTACGAACCTGGATAAGAGACCCCCTGCGCCGAGTGGCATGGCGCCGGAGAGCGAGCAGGACCTTCTCCTTCGAGGCCTCCAAGAAGGGTGGGATACTAAGAAGGTTGTAGGAGAGTTAAAGAAGATGAGAGTTGATTCGCAGCCGTAGAGCATTGTATATATTTTTCTTGATGGCGAGGTATTCTCAATTCGTTATTTTATCGTTATGATATTTCTCTCTATATGTTTTCTCCTTTCTCCAGACGTTAAATGGCAATAACCATTCATTAATACAATAAGTAAAGCAGTCTCTCTACCTCTCTTAAGAGTCACACTTGTCAAAGAACGTATTCATATACAGCAAACCTAGCAACCATTCTTACGCCTGCACAATCTCCTTATAATCCGGAAGCTTCCAATCTCCCACATCCTCACGCAAGGCGAACCTGGCGAGAATATCCAACTTGAGGAACGAAGCCAATGCCACAAAACAGTTGAAAATGAAAATGCTGAACCATGTAGATGCGATCCAGTCCCACATCAGCGAACCCTCCGTCAATCCTCTCTGGACCCGATCCATAAAAGGCCGGAACTTCTGATCGTACCGTTTCAGCGCAGTAAGGAGGCCATCATCCTTAGTGGTATACTTCCCTGTATCATCACCGTTTTGCGTAGCGCTACCGCATTGTCTCGCAATTTCCCCAGCCAGGATATAAGCACCCACAATGGCGGAAGTGGTGCCCATCCCCGTATTAGCAGAGGGACAATACGCCGCATCTCCAACGAGAACGACGCGACCTCGCGACCACGATTCCAACTTCACGACGCCGATCCGCTCACAGTAAAAGTCATCAGTGTCTTCTTGAAGAGACTTTAGAATTTGATCCGTCTGCCACCCCGCGCCGCGGAACAGGTCCACAAACGCCTCTATTTCCGCCTTAACGTCTCCTCTTGGGACATTCTTCAGACGTTCCGACGAGGTCCTGCACCCGAGATATACCTGGATTCGATCTGGTTGATGTCTCCTGGTCAGAATGAACCGTTTCGGAGCCGCCATGTATGTCGTGGCAAGGTACTCTTCTTCCCCTTCTTTCATCGGTCGAGGAATGGTAAAGTATCCAAAATACTGACCACCTAACCAGATGATTCGATCCGGAGTATCGCGTCCAAGCATCATCTTCCGAGTTCGTGACCCTTGCCCATCCGCACCGATCAATAGATCAAATCGATCCTTCTCCCCGTCGGAAAACATCACTTCCACTCCCCTCTCATCCTCCTGAAACCTCTCAATCGACTTCCCGAACACATACTCGACGCGATCCTTGCTCGCGTCATAAAGCAATCGACATAGATCCCCGCGCATGATCTCCCAGTCTGTCGTGAAGTTCTGGAGCCCCTTCCCGCTCCTATTTGCAGGGAAATAGGCCCATCGTCGGCCTCGAGAGTCGACCACTTGTAAACCTTGTTCTTGGACTGAGTGAGCGCGGAAGGCTTGTTCAAGACCCATACGCTTTAGGACTTCGATGCCGTGCCCGCGTAGGTCGACCTGCAAGCCTGTGGCGCGGAGAGTTGGGTATCGCTCGATTACGGTGATGTCGTGACCGAGTTTGGAGAGCCAGAAGGCCACGGCGGTGCCGGCAATGCCGCCACCGCAGATGAGGATTTTGAGTTGTGGCATGGTAAAGAGGGGGTATTTGATAACTTGAAGTAGAGTTCGGAATGTAGAAGATGATATGGTACGGATAGAGGAGGATATGGTGCAGATATCTCGTATTTAAATAGATGCTTTCGGTCTTTTGACAACATTGAATTCCCCGAGCGTTGTAAGTGCGGCCTTTGGCCATCACATTGTGACCGACGAGTATAGCGAGATCCAGTAGTAAGTCTTTTTCAAATGCATGTGGTAAAGATATTGCTCGGAGGGTCGCTAGTTATCTCATTTTTATACATTGCGATATAACTAAATGCCGGATTTCGCTGTTTACTCTACAACAGAAACCAAATTGAACCATATATTAACCCGTTCAAAGACCAGAACCATCTTAAGTATAATTTGAGTCTCTTATCGATTGTTGAGCGTCAATGATAGATTTGAAGCTCGTCGCGTCTTCTCTCGGCATTTTGTCCAAGTCCGGCGGGCTCGGAGATATCGGGATATTCCTTCTGCTCGCACTTTATGCATTTTTTTCATACTTGACGTCCCTCAGAAGCTATTTCCTGGATAATAGCTATCTAATACCGCTATTCTCACCCTCCGATCGCAATTTCTTACATATCGCGTTCACGGTGATGGCGGACATAAGTACAACCCCCAAGAAACGCCGACGGCCCGCCCTGGCTTGCGTCGAGTGCCGCCGCCGCAAGGTCAAATGTGATCGCAATCTTCCTTGCAGACGGTGTATACAAAATTCTGCGGATTGTGCTTATGCAAAAAACCATCGAGCGCCGAATAGCAGTCGAGTCTCACGAAGGAGGCTTGTGGAGAACGCAGATGAAGCGGAGGACCCAACCCTAGGCCAGTCGGTGGATAGGCCCCCTCTTGACGACTCTCTTCAAAGATGGCCTGTAAGAAATGTGGGGAGGATTCCCGAAGACAGGTCACCTCATGAACCGTCACCTAATGCAGGACGGAATGAATCCTCCTCGGAGCTGTCTGCTGTGAGACCAGGGCAAGGGCTGAAGAGACGGCCACATACTCAGGGAAGCAAGACGTTGAGAAGTACTTCTCATAATGCAGGTGTGAACAGCTCCATTCGTGGCACTTTGTCAAAAACAAGGGTCTTCGGTCCCAGTCATTGGATGAGCACATATTCTGGGGTATAGAGTCCTATTCTCGAGAGTGTTATATCGGTGCAGTGGCTAATATCATCTAGGCTGTGAGATTGCCAGCTTTAAATATGCTAGGCTCACTGGGATTTGTGCCATCACAGCAGATCAATGCTGAATTGGACCGTGGAATCCAGCAGACGGTGAAGAAATGCAAGCAGCTAGCTCGAACCGCTAAAACGCAACGTCCTAGTCGAAGTCCTCTTCCCGCTGGCATGTTTCAGTCCTTTCCTAGTCCTGCTGTGATGGGGAATTTGGTGGAGCTCTACTTCAGGACATTCGAATCATGCTACCGCATCCTCCACTCGCCGTCATTCTGTACGGAGTATCAGAGTTACGTGAGGAACCCAGAAGCTGCAACGACATTTTTCGTGTTGAAGCTCTCACTGGTGATGTCTATCGTGGCCCCTATGGTAGATGATGTTGCCTTACGAGAGATCCTGCGGAAAAGTGCCCGGGACTGGATTGACATGGCTCATTCATGGATCTCAGGACCGGTTGAGAAGAATCGCCTCACCATAGACGGTCTTCAAATACATTGCTTACTTCTGCTCGCTCGCCATGTAAACTACGTTGGCGCTGATTTGGTCTGGATTTCCGCAGGCAGTCTACTACGAATGGCGATGCAGATGGGCTTACATCGTGATCCCAGCCATCTCGGGGAGATGTCTATATTGGAAAGAGAACTCCGGAGGCGACTCTGGTTCACAATATTGGAGATAAATGTCGATGGTGCATTGGATGCAGGCATGATTCCTATGGTTTCCCCTGATAGCTACGACACCCAAGTCCCATCAAATATCGACGATGATGACTTGTGTGATGCCACTGAGACAGAACCTGCGGAAAAAGAGCCAAGCATACTGACACGGGTTTCATTCCAACGCCTGTTAGCCAGTTCTCTCCCTCTAAGGCTGAGAATGGCTGGAATCATGAACGACTTCCAGAAGGAGCCATCGTACAATGAGGTCCTTCACCTTGAAAGCGAAATGATGTCGGCTTATCGTGATGTCACAGTCGCCATGAATCGATATAGATCGCTCGAGAATAACTGGTGGCTCTCGGAATTCCCACACAATCTCTGTGACCACTACCATCGTCGATTCTTACTCCTTCTCCACCGACCATTTGCGATCAAAGCCTATGAGGATCCCATATACAGCTATTCTGCGAAAATGTGTCTTGAAAATGCCCTCGCAACAATCTCACTTCTCGATGACGAGATATACAATCGACTAATGGTTGTCGGAGGTGGCATGTTTCGAGAAATACTCACAGACTCCGCGCTAATTGTATTCCTCGAATTAACCACACAACTTGGAAGCGACAATGCAATCTTCTCCAAGACTCGGAACAAGGCCCAGAGAGCCCCGCTGATAGAAGATGCGCGAAAGATCGTCCAACATGGCCAAGAGAGATTCCTGCACGGCGAAACGAATGTTAAAATCTATGTTTATTTCAAGATGGCGATGGCCCAGATTGATGCGATGATAGAGGGCTCGTCTGTCGGAGATGCGGTGAAGAAAGCTGCAATTGACAGCCTGAGCGTGTGCTATGATATATTGAAATCCAGGGCTGAACAGACGAATACCCAGCCTGATATGGAATGCTGGGCGTCTGATAGCGCGATCCCCACGCCGTCGGTTGGCGCTATGGATTTTGATTTTTGGACTGGTTTGGATATGGATTTTGATCAGTTGGGTTCTTCGTTCATTCAGCAATGGCAGGAACAGACGCAGTTCTAGGCGTTTATTTAGGTTATTAGGTGGTGGGAGTAAGCGACATGATGTGCTTAAAAAATAGGGGTATGGGCTGGAGTCAAGTAACCCCGGCTGATAGCTATTTCCAAAAAAAAAAAAAAAAAAAAAAAAAAAAAAAAAAAAA
>JAPVCG010000043.1:439917-477465 GCA_029606305.1 Paecilomyces fulvus
AGCTCATAACCTTGCCCATCTTAGAGCACACATCTACCCACCACTCGCTTCGGTGCCTTTACGCCAACTCACACTCAATCAAACTCTCCACACCGGGCTCATATGACCAAATATTCAACACCTTCAATCCAGCCTGCTGCAGCAGATGAAGCCACTGCTCTTCCTTGCGCTCCTGGGATGAGACCATAGCCATCATCATCAGATCCTGGCCGGTGTTCTGCCAGTCTGCACCCGTGGCGGGGATCACGTTCTCATTGATGAGTAGCTTGCTGTAGCCTGGCTTCATGGCCGCGGTGATCTGGTTGAGGATCTCGAGGCCCTTATCGTCGGGCCAATCGTGGAGGACGGAGTGAAGGTAGTATGCGCGTGCACCTGAGAGGGTGTTAGGACAGCCGGCAGAAAAGGGGGAGAGGATATGTTGTCATACCTTTGACAGGCTGCGGTGTGAAGAAATCATACGGTATCCGCTCAATCTTACTGTCCAGTTCCTCAATCTGTTCAATGACGGGCGGTAGATCCTGCAGGACCAGCCGCCCCGGTACATCGGGATGCTTCTGGTGGAACTCCGCGATATCGTGACCGATATTTCCGCCAATATCAACCAAGAACACAGCGTTTGGGTCAATCGAGGCTCCCTTGACCAGCAACTCCTCAACGGAGAAGAAGTCTGGGTCCATCCAGCTAGGCCGACCCTGACGATACGCACTCATGTGGTTGTTAAACTGGGCCAGGATGGGCTGGTTCCTGTGCGCAAAGTGGAACCAGTGCTCGTTCGTGTTGTAAGCGAATTGAAACGGGCCGTCTGTCGCGTTGGTGGGATTCTTGAAGCCGGTCTTGGTGAAGTATTGAGGTAGCTTGTTGATTGAATTATTGACACTTTGAGAACTGTGTGATGGAAGGAGACAGATAGATTATTAGCTCTCACCATCTCTTCTATAATTTGGGAAAAATGGGAAGGAGAAAAATATACATGCAAGGGAAGCCATCTGCCCACTTCGGAGCAGATAGAGCTATCGAGACACTGGTCGGTTTGTACTCATCTGGCCCGACCTCCGTTATGACTCCCATGGAACCCATGTGTTTCATAAGACGTCCTGGAAATGGAATTTAGAGTATTATTGCATGTCCGATTCTTTCAAACAAGGGAAACCAACCTAACAGTGCAGGGTCGACGTTGGCCGAAGTAGCTAGATTGTCGACCTTTTTGGGGCTTCCTCCATCCTGTGCGAGCAAGGGGAAGATTCCCATGCTAATCGCCGTATCGATGGCGCCAAATAAAGTATTCTAGTGTGAGATATCTTAGTACACTGGGCTTTCCAGATACACATATACAGTCTAGAGAGGATACAATTGTGGAACTTTACCTCTGCCCAACAAGTCCTGATGATAGCTTCTCGCGGAGTCTCGAGCGCCCGAACCAGAGAACGCGCTGCCTTGAGCATCCGCAGGCGGGCGTGACGGTCGTGCTCGAGAGATTCATTCGAAGCTCTGATCTCATCGATGAGGCTTGGGACAATTCCAATGTCACAAGGGGACATGGCAAGCTGGTCAATGGTCTGGTTGTCGGAGGCCTTGATGCCATTTGAGACGTTGGACATACCATTGATTACCACATTGGAAGCATGATTGGTGGCTCCATTGGTGTCAACTGTAGTTGACATTGTGACGGCTCAATGGGTTATCGAATATGTTCAAAACCAAAGGTGGATGTATGTAGAATAATCGGTGTTCTAGTGGTCGTCTCGGCAAGAAGAGCAGTATAGAGCATAGTCAACCTTTTTCATAATAAACGTGTCTCCAGGAGAATAATCCTTGTTGAGCATAACTAGTCGTTAGGGGGTTTCTTAATGCCTGCAGTATGTGATGCTTTGGACACTGGTGACCGTTACATCCGGGTCATGTCATCTGATGGGCCTCATACCCCGGTCGTGGAGATAATGTACGTATAGTACACATGAAGAGATTGTTCTAGAGGTTAGTTACTCCGGGAAACTCAATAATGCGTCGAATTGCAAGGGTCTAAGTGATAAGCGTCGAAGCTCGCCCGATAGCTGACAAGGGAATATGAGGAGCCTACCTCTTGTCAAGGGCAATTAATCCCTTTTTCAGTACCAACCTATCGTGACAAGTTATTATCAACGTCATAAACACAACGGTCCATCTATCATACTCAACTGCATAACAGCGGTTGCGGCCCGGAGATACTTGGAGATATACTACTCATCCTACCAGGTTCGTCAACTAATTCGTCGACGGTTCCGAAGTCCATCAGGCTGGCTCTTTCGAGACGAGCGTTAAGTGAGACTATTCGATCCAAGCAACAGGGACTCCAAACCTATCGTTTGGTGTCAAGTTGATTTCGGTTTGTCCCCGGGAATTCCGCGGGTTTTAGATGGAGGTTCGCGCAACACTGGCAAGGGTGTCCTCACAAAAGTACCTGACTTGGTCTGAAACCATAACTATCCTGACAAGGTCCCATCATATAGTATCTCACGGCCTACTCTAGAACGAATAGGATATGCGATGTGGGCCAGAACTGCCAAAGACAGTTTCTCAAGTCATTTTAGTGGTGATATTTCTGATTACAGTTTTGCGACGTTCTGATCGGGCATAGTCGTCTTCAAGTCGGTTGGACCAAAAGGTCGTAAGTGAGTAGTTCCCTGCTTAGACTATCACACTACGTTTCGGATATTCTTCCATGTCAGCAGGGCGTCGTAGTGGTAATTTCTGTAAGGTCCTTCGTCAGGGAGCTATTGGGATGCATACGCTCTAGAGACCATCTTAAGCTGACAGCGTTCATCCTATAATGCTGGCAAAGCAATATCGTTCTATATCTTCTCTATACCAGTTAGCTGTGTCAAACTCAATGGCAGCTGCTTCCAACTCGGAACTTTATAGCCAGGATAAAGGCCCAGCGATTATTGCCCTCCAATGGACTTTGACCGTTCTCGCAACGATTTTTGTGGCTGCCAGAGTCTTCGTGCGAACCTTCTTGATCAAAAAGATAGGACTTGATGACTATCTGATAGTGTTATCGCTTGTTAGTATCCTTGAATTCTTCGTTTGGTCTATTTTTATACGATACTTGATGGGTAGTAACGTCTGTTCGCGCAGGCTTTTGGGTATCTCTTTTTTGCTCTTACAACGGCATCCGTCAAGGCTGGAAATGGCAAGCATGCTGCGGCCCTGACCACGAGTCAACTGGAGGACGCCATAATGCTCAATACCGCTGGGTTTGCGCCCGGTCTCTTCGGATTTATCACACCAAAGCTCGCGGTCGTCGCTCTGTTGACCAGAATTATGAATCCGAGTCGCACGCATAGAATTTGGCTGTGGTGTATGACAATCGGTGGCGGCCTGATTATTCTCGTCTGCGTTGCCATCCTGTATGCGCAATGCGATCCTCCGAAGGCAATGTGGATCGTCACCATCAATAATTCCAAGTGCTGGAGCCCCTGGGTTCTTGTGGACTATGCTATCTTTGCTGGGGGTAAGCGTGCTTCCTAGTCTATCATGATCATAGGGGACTGACATGATTAGCCCTTTCCGCCGCCATTGACTTGTATCTCGCGATCTATCCGGCAGTAGTACTTTGGAAACTGCAGCTCAATGTAAAGAAGAAAATAGGGTTGAGTGTTGCTCTCGGGCTTGGTTCCTGGTGAGGAAGTTTGAAACTCCTTTTCTTCACGGATCGCAAAAACTGATTTTCTCAGTGCTTCCGTAGTCGCAATCTACAAGTGCACACGTTTGCCAGGGCTTGCCGATCAGGAAGATTTCACATGTAAGCACATTTGTGACACCGTACAGAGCATGGCCTAACGACAGATTAAACAGACAGCACAGCATACCTTGTTATCTGGACCAGGTAAGCATACACTCAATGAATTCTGTTCCTGGGTGACTTAGATCTTGTCCGACTGACGTCTCATGTTTACTGCCGAAACAGTATCGAAGGAAACAGCATCGTTATCGCCGCCTGCATCCCCACTCTAGCCCCTTTGATCGAATTGATCCTGGGGAAGAAAGCATTTGGTAGCAGCTCCGGGGCGACTTACTATAACCGCTACGGGAAACGTAGCGGTCACATCCGGACCTCCAGTATGGAACTTGATAGCCGGAAAGATCAGATCTCCGCGCGCGTCACAACTAGACAGGCAGATGAAAGCCAGGAGAGCATTCTGCCTGGGGACGCGATGAAGGGACAGGCAAGCACCAGCTCTTCCAACCAAATCCAGCAGACCATCAACGTAACTGTGGAATATGAGGACAACCATGAGATGCAGGGCAAGGCCCATGAGTTCTGATATTCGATCAGTCTGGGTTGGAGACACAAATGATACCCTCTTTCTGTTTCTCTGCATATAATAGTAGGACACATAAGTTTCATGGAGTAGAGACGGTCACAGCCCTAACCCTAATCAATCAGCCAGCAGTGGGTCCTTCCCCCACTATTCCACTAAGGGAAGTGGAAACAAGGCGGTCAGGCCATGTGTCACGTCACGGGCCGACGGCAGAAAAAGAGTCATCGCTTTCTCTCCCCCACACTTTTGGAGCGCTGGTATTGCTTTTTCTTTGCATTATATTTCTCTTCTTTCACCGTCCTTTGTTTTGTGTTTTCTTTTTTCTTTATCCCTTGCTTCTCCTATGCATCTGTCGCTCGACATCTGACTCTCATTGGTTTATGCATAATGAAACATGAGTGCCGTACTAGTGGACTGGCCAAGAACTTCCAAATCCCTGATATCGAAGGTATGTTCATGGTCACAACCACATTGCATATGCTCACAGTTGGTCTGCTCAAAAGTCTGAAATGGCCACTCGGAATTTACCTTCCTGGTTCTCGAGCCGAAAGGTCCGGTACTTTTCGACTGTCACGACCCGTGCGTCATCCAATGCGGCTACGACAGATGCTCGCTCCGACTCTCGCAGCCGTAATTATCATGACCAATTTGGTCATTTCTCGAGGGAGAAGCTCGCAGATAGGGTAAGTGTTTTTGTTCTTACACTATGAACATCAATATAGGCTGACGTGTGCTCCTGGAAAGGAATTCTTCCTGAGTCTTCTCGGCTCCGCATCGACCAAACGCGAGGCGAAAGCATATCTTTCACGTTTTAAGACCGGCACTTCCAAAGGCAAATCGAAGACCAAGGAAAAGGAACAGGAACAGATATCGGAAGGAGCAAAGCCGGGGATCGATCTAGGGTCCTTCTACGGCGCCTCACGTTCAGTCTATGATAGTCCAGTCTTCCGACAAGAGGCAACTCCTGCCCAGACGATCGAGGAAACGAATGAGCGACTCCATCTTGCTTTAGTGAAGATTACGACCCCGCAGCTTCTAGACAATGACACGATTGAAGGAATTGCACAGACTCTCTGGCAGCTAAAGAGACTTGGCATGGACTCCTGTGTCGTGGTAGATCCGGGGCCTGTGGAGGACTCATTGGTCTGGCGGAGCACAGCTACGCAACAGGCAGATCGACTGTCTAGAGCTATTGACAAGTTCAATGGTGCCCACTCGTTGCGCTTGGACTCCGCACTGATTGTGCCTGAGACAGCGCTCCATAGTCCCAAGGTCCTTTCGCGGAAGCTGCTCCTGCAACCTCTGAGAAACGGGCAGACGGTGATTATCGTCCCTGTCGCTTATACCGAAAACTCGCCCAAGGTTGTTTCTGTTTCTGCAAATGACGTTCTCTTCTCACTTACGCGGGAACTTGCTGGTCTGGAAACCAATCCGGATCCGGACGAAGACCCCCAGGTGACAGCTCAGAGGATAACTACTCTTCAGAAGGAAGTCTCCCTCGACAGACTGATTGTGCTGGACTCTCTTGGCGGCATACCTGCTTTTAGCGGACCGCACAAGTCCCATGTCTTCATAAACATGGAGCAGGAATACGAGAACATCGAAGATGAGCTTCTTCAAGAAATGTCTCTCCCCCCATATGGTCCCCGAAGTCTGCCGTTGGGACAAGACTCCATGTCCTCCATCACTGGGAGCAACCCATTCTCGAAATTCGTGGATTCTGAAGTTGTCCCGCTGAGAACAGATCCCTCAAGTCCGCTGCAAGTTGCAGGAGGGAAAAGGTCGCTGGAAGGCCACCTAGAAAACCTTCGACTCTCCCAGAAGATCCTTGCACTTTTGCCGCCATCTTCCTCTGGAATCATCACGTCTCCAGCGGATGTGGCTAATTCTGCCAGAGCCTCCAATTCTGCTTCACAGCCCTCGGCCGTCGGCACCCGGCGATTGAAGAATCCACTAATCCATAATTTACTGACAGACAAGCCTTCCCAATCATCTTCACTGCCGCAAAGCAGACGAAATATCAATGGCGGCTCTGGTGCACAGCTGAATTATCCTGTTACTCATTCCACGTTCGTAAAACGTGGAATGCCGTTGACATTGTTGCCCCATCCTCGGGTAAAGGCCTGGACAGCCGATAACGGAGGCGAACCGCGGCTGAGGCTGGACGACCCCCGTATCGATCTCGGGCGTCTTGTCTATTTGATTGAAGATTCTTTCAATCGAAAATTAGACGTCCAGAACTACTTGGACCGTGTCAACAATCGTATCGCGGGGCTAATTATTGCGGGCGAGTATGAAGGAGGTGCAATTCTCACATGGGAGACCCCCCCAGGTGTCGTCGACGACGGAAGCGAGGCCAGTCTTTCCAGGATGGTTCCGTATCTGGACAAATTTGCTGTCTTGAAACGAAGCCAAGGAGCTGGGGGTGTCGCGGATATGGTATTTAATGCCATGGTCCGATCTTGTTTTCCCAATGGCGTCTGCTGGCGCAGTCGCCGGAATAACCCAGTCAATAAATGGTACTTCGAGCGCTCCATTGGTTCGTGGAAGCTGCCTGACAGTAACTGGGCGATGTTCTGGACCACCCCTGGGCTTCCAGAGGACAAGCAGAAATTCCTGGACTACGAGGGTGTGTGTCGTAGCATCCAGCCGAGCTGGGCAGATAATAAAAGTGTTGTTGATTGAATCGCCTACGTATATAGATTGCATATAGATAATTTCAATCCTGTACATACCATTTGCCCGCAGTAGCTTATCATGCTGCGGCGTATTGAGTAGAAGTTTGAGTTCTATTGCTGTCAAAAAGTATA
This sequence comes from Paecilomyces fulvus, assembly GCA_029606305.1. Classification (NCBI taxonomy): domain Eukaryota; kingdom Fungi; phylum Ascomycota; class Eurotiomycetes; order Eurotiales; family Thermoascaceae; genus Paecilomyces; species Paecilomyces fulvus. The sequence goes on from JAPVCG010000043.1 coordinate 447,029, forward strand.
GTTAATCGACTTGGGCGCTTAAGGAGACCGTCGCACGGACCAAGGGTCAGCTCCGCAACTTCTCGATCTCGATCCAGCTTGCGGAAAGCGAGTCGTAATCCGGGGAAAAGGCCAGTTTTTCACCATGCACCCTTCATAACACTATGCCTATTTGCATTGAGTGCTCGTATCCCGTGTCGCATCTCTATACCTCATATAGCAAAGCGGATGACCACTCCCTCGGAAAGGGAGTGCGTTTGACACAATGTCCGCGTTGCAAGAAGTTCGCGGATAAGTATGTCGAGCATGACTTTGTCGTGCTGTTCATTGATCTTGTTTTGATCAAGCCTCAGGTATGTGCCCATATTACCATTGCGACGCATCTTGGATCGCATAGAAGGCGCTATGTCCTAACAGCGCAAGTAGGTATACAGGCATCTTCTCTTCAACCGCCTAGGTAGAGATGACAACAAATTCGATGTCAGCATTTCCCCATAGCAGCCTTGACCGTTCATAACTGAGTTTTCTGTTCCTGTTATAGCGATCAATCATTCGACTCGGAGTTCTCCTTCTCCTCTTCGATGTCTATCTGACATGGGCGCGAATTGAGAAGTCCTCCTCCCTCTCCTCGACCCGTCTTTCTACCGCTCCTATTGTCGTACAATACCTCTTCTTCCTGACCTTGAACGCCCTCGCGACGTTAGCGCATCATCTAACAGTTCGTGGTCTCGCTTCTATACTGGTTCCAAGACAGTCTCCTTCTCCTGTCTCTAATGGCGCTGGAGGGGGAGAAACGCCGACAAACCCGCCTTCCAGCCCTACAACTATTCCATCAACCTACCAGCCAATGAGTCCGTCAAAACAAGCTGTCCGCTGTCCATCTGGCTCAGAACAAACTCCAGCAGGCGCGGTTGGAACGAGGGCACCTCCGATCACCAATAACACCGGGGTCATTCCTCCTCTCCGTCGATCATCAACTGCTCCTACACAGACGGTTCAACCTCTTCCGCCTCCGTCACCGGCAAGCCCGAATGCTATCAGTACTGCACTGCTTGTGAGCAGTTGCGCAAAGCTCTTCCCCATTCTGCTCGTGATCTGGGGCCCTGAGGGATCCAGTGAGGTTTCCGAGAGCGGCAGTGAAGAGACCAATAGTGCCGCTGCGACACTTCTGCAGAGGGGCATAGAAGCCCTCTCCTCCGCGACTTCAACCTCTTCCCTCTCTTCACAAATCGATTCCCTGTCACTCTCACCATCAACGACATCCACGTCCCTATCCCCTACTTCGACCGCCACCGCCCAATCTCTACTTCCTCCTTTCCCCTTATCACTCTCAACCGCTACCGCACCTGCATTCTCCGACATAATAGTCTCCGCCTTCCATTCCCTTCTTTCTCTGGTCTCACTCAGCGCGGCAGAAACCCATCTTGTCCTATTGAATAACATCGAGTCGCTATTCATCCTCTTGGACTGCGGATACCCGCGGGCAGTGACGCTCGCGGTCGCCGGCCAGGCAGCACGGTGGACCGTTGAAAAAGCCTTATTGACCGTGGTTGGTGTCGGGTAAATAGTGACTTCGGGGAAGTATTATTTATCCGATTTTATTTGAACATTCTATGTATAGCTAGATGATGTATGAAATGATATAGCCTGTTGGCAGACAAATGATATCACGATCAGTGTAGTTTTTAACATCAATGTGTTTTCTATTCTCCCACCACGGATAGATAGTAAAGTGGCATATATGCGTATTTAGAAAAAAGCCCACGCCGGACACGGAACGATTCTCGAATGCTACAAAACTACCAGATCTCAGAAGGAATGAGATAAAACAGGAATTGCTATGCTAGAATACCAACAAGAATTCTCAACCGCAACACGCTTCTTATATCCTCTACCCAGCATTCACACCTCGACCCCAACGAACTGCACTTAATGCGGAATCCGGTCTGGTCGGATGTCTGCCCGCTTGGGAGCAATAAGAGGATGCCATTGTGCGAGGAATGTGATGGCTAGTTACTCATATCAGTCATTGGCGTCCCAAACGTAGATAAGACGTGAAGGGAAAGAGAAAGAGAAAGAGATCCATACCCCACATGATATAACAAGCTGCGAAAGCGAGGATGAGAGAGCTGCGCCAGAGTCTAATCCATGCATTTAGGTTAGTGATTGCTTGTTTTTGTATGTCTTCCGTTGGCAATATCAAGAAATTTCTTCCCAGATGGGGAGAAGAAAACCCGTATGAAGATTGCGATGAGACTAACGTTTGATTCTCTCCCTTCGGACTGAAGACCCAAGCGCACAGGCTGGCAAGGACCACGAAGATGAGGCCGATAATAATGCTCCACCTGTATAATGCATGGAAGGACTGGTCAGCTATTGCTCCCTGGTTCATATGAAGGGATCAGATGCCTCGAGAGGGAGCGCTCAATGCCAGAGGATTATAACGAGAGGCGGAAGCGAGCTGGAGGATGGATGAAAAGAGAGACTAAGGGAAATAATCCAAGGAGACGTACCCGTTCGCCATATTTGCTCTTAGTAGAATGTCTCTCGGAATTCGGACGTAAAGCGAATGATCTCAAGCGCGGATGCCTTTTACCGCTGAATGGAGGATGATGTCGTATCGGAGCCTTCTCTTAAACTCGAAAAGGAACCGAGTGCTCAAATACCAGCTGAGAAAGCGCCGCTGATCAACCCAGTTGCTCAAAGTATCCTCTTCCGTATCCTCTATCGATGGAGTCGTCACGCTTCAATCCGGGCGTCGCACTCCGTCTGCTCGAGGACCTCGAACGTCAAACGACCGCCTAGGAGTCTCAAAGGCCGTGGATTTAAAAGGCAGATAATGGTATTCAAATAAAAGAAGGAGAGAATCGCAGTGTCGTGAAGGTAATCGCTGCGTCTAAGATGTCGGCGGAGCTGTAGCGAAGCGTCCCGGCCTAGAGTAAGTTAGGTAGCTGGGCCAAAGGGGCGGCTCGGCGCTTAGTGGCGGATGATGTCGCTTGGGCGGGGAGACTCGTCACGCCTGTGGTCTGTGCTGGTTATCATTGCTCCAGTAATTCTTGTAACCTATTATTCTACTGATAATATTCCACTTCATGTGTTCTTCCTTAGAGTAACGCTATGGTCTTGTTACGGCTACAGTAGCTTCCTTGGCGTCATAGAACAGCGTTGAGATGGGTTAGTGTTCAGCTACAATTCATAACGGGTTACCAGGGAATGAGCTTCTCCTAAAAGTCTGGTAACCTCACAGCAATCGCAAATTCAGGACAACGGACGTTTATAGACATGGCTTAAACCTTCCTAGGCATCGAAACAAAAAGCAAGAAAAATCAACAATACTAGCCTCCATCATAATTAAGCACCCTCACGGCTCTTGCGGTAGCTGGCCTAAAGCACATATATCGTTAGTTACCACCCAGTAAGGCAGTTGAAATTATCCTACCTCTTGTTCAACCTGGAGTCCATCGACAACAGGAGCCAGCTCGCTCAGGATCTCATACGCGCGCTTGTGGTACTCCAGCTGTGCTGCAATTAGGTCCGCAAGGTTCCTGAGGGGCTCGGGAGTGTCAAGCACCTTTTGTCGTCAGTATGCATTATGGCAGAAGACAAAAGAATCATCGACGTACATTCTTCATGACACTGACGGCCTCCTCGGTCTGGCCGACGAACTCATCTTCCGCCTGCTCAATCTCGGCACGTGCATCTTCACTCAGGTTATCCAAGTCACCCTTGGCCTGTGCTTTCTTGCTAGCCTTGATAGAGTCGAGCATCAACCGCGAGTTCTCGACATTCTTGCGGGCCTTAGTTGCGAACATCAAGTTAGTGTTCAGAGTGGTGTTCCAGCCAGCCAGGAATCGGGACTGAATCTGGGCGTCCTGCGCCAGTCGAGCCTCGCCAACCTGCTCTGAGGCGAGAGCGTACTTCTCCAAAGCGGTCGCGAGTGGATCCTCGCCATGGGAGTTCTGGACAATCAGCTGAGATCCGGCCAGCGCAGCACGAGCGATGGCATGATTGAATGTCTTGGGTTGCGGCTTCGCAGAGGGAGGAGCCGTCAAGGCTGCCTGGGCTTCCGCTGGAGAGGTGGCATGCGACAGTAGCTGGACCTTCTCGCTGATGGTGCGGCCCAGATCATTGAAAGATTCGCGAATGTTGGGAGGGTAGTCGTAGGCTTCGTTGGAGTATTGAGAACTACGACGTCATGTCAGCCATCAAGAGCACGCCATACGTCAGAGGTAAAGGAGGCATACGTGACTGAGAGAAGTTTCTGGTGGACCTGCTTCAAAGCATCCACGCGCTTCTCGAGCTCGATGTACTCATCCGGCAGCTGTGTCTTCTCGTCTGCCTGGCCCAGCTGCTCCTTGACATACTGCTGAGTGCGCTGCGCGAATGGTTGCAAGGTTGCGCTATCAAAGGACAGATCGCATTAGTAATGATATCCAAAGTTGGTAAGAGATGGAATGCGTGGAGGCAGCCATGTTTGAGCAGGTCATCAACACCAGAAAGAATGAGGTAGTATCGAGTACGCTTCTGCCTCACCTGAAGTTCTTGCCGAAGGCTTGCACTTTATCCATTATTGCGAATAATTTGATCAATTTCGAGATACAGCTGCTGAGCAAAAGTCTAATAGTGACAGGAGGATTGTAGCGAAAGTCGTCTAAAGATGCACACTGAATGTAGGCGATATGACAGTCACTCCCCCCTCGTGCTCAACGGCCAAACTGTCCAGATCGGGTGGCCCGTTGGGAGCCTCAGGCAGCACACACAGCACCCTTCGCTGCTGGAACGAACTGTCACCCCTCCTCCTCTAACTAACTACGGAGCAATGTATTTACTGATCGTCGCCCCTTGCCTTTGAATTAGGAATTTTTCTACACTCGCACAATGGAACTGACTACTAGTACTGATCATTACACTAGAGAACATACATTGGTTACAGGGCGAAAAAAGAACGCACGATTCAGCTCTCAAGGCTTCCCTGTGGCAGTCCCAGAAAGGTTTGCAATTTACCATTCCTCGCCTTGAAACGTCCCATGTTCCGAAACAGAATACAAACGCAATATGCCTCCCACACGTCTCAAGAGCAAGTCCGGATATCAAGTGATGGTGAGCGAATGCGGACATAAATCAAGCGGCAAGAAAGTCCTGGTCATCTTCACAGCCGCATACAGGATTCAGGAAACAAAACCGATCATATCAATTCCCACAAAACGCAAATGTTAAAAAAGGCGTGAATCTCATCTTGAATCGTCGAAGTACATGCTGGCAGTTCAAGGACACGTCAAGTGACCGTCGCCAGCATCGCCCGTATAAGTCTCGCACTAGGTGCTATATAGCACAACGGTATCGTTAGGTCTCGATCAATAAATCACCGCTTATGTCTGACCAGACTCATCCTACCTCTACGGTCCCTCTTCACTTCAAGAACCTCCTCGTCCTCACGGTCGCGCTCGATGATCTCGGTATCCCGGATGAGAGCCACATCACGGTTGCGACGCTCCAGTTGCAAAGCTTTCTGCTCCGCTTCCAAGGCCTCGATCTCAGCGCGGATATCCCGGTCACTCCGACGGTGATGCTCCGGTACAATAACTTGAAGATGACGGTTGTCGTCCACCACAATGTCATCCCTCTCTACGACGCGAACAGGAGACGATCGACGGCGGCTGCGATGCACAGACACTGACCTAGGACGAGAGATCTCTCTGACTTCGCGCTTTTCGATCAATTCTTTCCGTAAGCGTGACCGTGATCGATGACGTGACGGCGACCGCTCAATGATAAGCGTTTCATGACTCGACCGCGGCGAGTCGGATTCCATGATGACCTTCTCGACTACTTTTTCCTTGGTCCTCGAACGGATTGGTGAAGGTGAAGGGGAAGTACGTATGGTTCGAACTGTGCTCGTCAGTGTGGTACCCAGAAACTATGGATTTAGGCACTCACTCTCCGTCCGTCTCTTGATCTCTCGACTGAGAGCGACTACCTCATCGATCTGCTCCTTCGCCAGAGCTTTCTGGATGATAATCATATCTCCCTGCTGGAATGTCAGTTTCCCGCCAAGAAATAATCACTGGTTTGCGAGGCATGCCTCTTCTATGAATGGGTATCCGAGCTCGATGATAGCTCTCGTATGGACAAGTCTTCTCGGCATGCGTGTCTTTCCCTTCCGTGGATATGGCTTCTCGATTTCGACCTCTCTCACCATCCTTTCTCTCATGGTCTCGTCGCTTCTGGGACGCCTCCGCTCCACCGTCCGCTCCCGCTCCCTGATGTCCCTATACTCCTCGTCACCGTAATGATCTGGGTCTGCAATGCGGACCTCTTCGTAATGGTCACGCTCCGCAAACCGGCCCGGAGATGGACGCCTCGGTGGTCTTGGTACCGGGGTGACCGGCACACGATGGTCGTCACGGTTGTATTCATCAAATATGCGAGGAGGACGGTCAAAGCTGTCTAAGGAGGACTGCCGTCTCAAGAGGCCTGGACGAGGTAGTGGACCGTCTGCAGGGCGGCGGTCATAGGCAACCAGGGGGCCTGCAGGACGGACTAGATGGTCGTCGTCATAGAATCGATCTGGCCGTCTGGCTGGTGGACCGTATCTGTCCTCCTCAACGAAGCGAGATTGGAAGAAATCGTCCTCCACGCGCCGTCTTGGTCGTTCTGCTACTGACGGGGCACGAGTACTGTAAGCGCGCTCCTGACGCTCTCGGGTGAACCGTTCAGCATCCCAACGGCCCCCTCCTAACTCCAAACTTCCTGTAGAGGAGCGGAAGTCGTCGTATCGCGGCATATGTTCCTCTGATGCGTATCAGCCTGCTTATCGGATGTGAAACTGATGACACTGTCCCTCGTGGGGAACCTTGGATGACGAGTGCGGGTGACTGGCGGGCCGCGGAAGGCGGGGTATAGAGGAACCGTGGATAAAGAAAGGAACCCAAGCAACGGCTGTAGGAGTTATTTCGTAGGTTGATCAAAAAGAAAATTCCGAAAGAAACTTGCACAAAGCGTTGAGTCTAGATCTGCTGCGGCAGGCTGCAAGATAGATATCAGCTTCGAAAAGCGCAGGGCAACCTGGTTTTGTCGATCAGCGGCGGATGATGATGACATCGTCAGTCGGGCGCGAAGTGAAACCCACGTCCATCTGCTTGCGCCACGCCCTGTCTCCGCTGGAATGAACATCGCACAAAACAGCCAGACCCTATCGTCTGTTTTTCCAGAACTGTTGGCCCTTGCAGCAACAACTCACCGTCAGGCCAAAGAGAAGAAAGGAATGAACGCCCTATTTATTACGCTGTGACTAACTAGCGCGATGCAGAAAGCTTTGCTTGCAGTGGAGCTATACATAGATGATACCTACGAGATACCTTGCTACCTCCGGAGCTTCCTGCTGTACACTTCTGGACAGGGCATTCTGCTTGGGTGTCCCAATATGGACTCTCCTTTGACACCTGGTCATCGAGGATGGTTCCGTTCCCAAACTTTAATGATGATAGTGCTTTTCCAGTCCAATCGCGGTTAGGGTAAATTGTGATCCATGAGTACTTAACTACTGGTACGGGGTGATCCCTGTTGGACATAGCACAGGTAGGCCGTGCCAATGGCCCCGGAATCGAGGAGCGCTGTCTGTCATTATTATCTCTTTGGTTGATAACCCTAGTTAACCTCACAGCATCTTGCACGTGGAGAATATCGCCGATAATATATGAACTAGGCCACTTCTAGAGATGGTACTACTACTCACAAAAGTACCATGCAGCCTCTAGTGTGGTGCTATCTGAACAAGGTAGGGGCAACTACTAAAGACTCAAAAATTGTCCTTGATGCGCCCAGGTGGGGATCGTCACATCTCTTGCCTTTCTGGCTTTCCTACCTCAGATCAATGAGAGCTACTGCTCTCATCATTTCAGCCGTATTATGCCCGTCCACGTGGTGGTCAAACGTGAGCCCAGTTGCATAAGACGCGAGGAGTTCCCCGTTCACTTACTTAGTAAACGCCGTATACCCTCAATGTTCGCATCGGACCTCGAAACATCCAGCCTCACAAAGTCCACTTTTTATGCAGTGGCTCCTGCAGTTGGCCATGGACACTCCAGAGCAAGCAAATAATATAACGCCTAACGCAGGGCCACCTGTCACTGTCGAGATTTACCTCGACGCCACCGAGAACGACTCCGCTTACGGGGATGAGATTTCGACCTTTACTGCTTCGTTGACTGCTTCAGCTCTCGATTACAGAAACGAGAACGGTAGACGATATCATGCATTTCGCGATGGCCGTTACCTCATTCCAAATGATGAAGAGGAAAAGCAACGCCTCGATATGGTGCATGAGTTATTCATGACTATAACAGGCGGCAGACTCTTTCTCGCGCCAATTCCTCCGACGCCCCATCGTGTGCTTGACCTTGGCACCGGTACAGGAACATGGGCCATTGAATTCTCCGATGCGTATCCTTCCACAGAAGTCTGGGGAAATGACCTGAGTCCCATACAGCCCGACTGGATTCCTCCGAATGTGCGGTTCGTTATCGATGACTTTGAAGACGAGTGGTTGTACGGTCACCAAAAGTTTGATTTCATTCATGCGCGTTACTTAGCGTTCTCATGCAAGGATTTTCCAAGGCTCTTCCAACGCTGCTATGAGTTTACCGCCCCCGGAGGTTACGTCGAGTTCCAGGATTGGGATAGCAACGTGTACTCTCAAGATGGATCCATTGAAGGGACATCACTCCAAGAATATTACAACGTTGTCCTCCCAGCCTTTCAAAGAGCTGGGGTAGAGGTTGATCCCGGTCCGAAGCTAGAAGGCTGGTTTCGTGATGCAGGGTTTGAAGATATCCATGTCCACAGGTTCCTCGCGCCTTTGGGAGCGTGGCCGAAAGATAGAACCCTGAAAGATACGGGACTTTGGAATTTGACCCAAAGTACAACTGGTTTTGAGGCAAGCGCATTGGCAGTACTGACCAGAGTCGAAGGCTGGTCTAAGGAAGCTGTGAGTGATCTTGCAGCCAGAGCAAAAGCCGATTCATGGAATCCTGCGATTCATGCGCTCTTTGACTTTTACATTGTCTACGGGAGAAAGCCAGTATGATTCAGTTTATCAATTGCTCCATTGCTACGCTTGCGATGTCTCTCGGAGCAGATATGTTTTGTCTATAGCAACTGGGTTTACCCCTTGCTAACGGTGAAGATTCCGTTGTCCCCCATCTCAATTAGAGACCTGGTGGCAACCATGCTACTATAATCATACGACATGAACATCCCACTCGCCAATCACTACAACTAATCTACTTCTCTCATCTGTCATTCGCTATTGGAACCGAAATCACTCTTGACGAGTCAGTGGTATCGGAGAGCTGCTTGTCCCTTAACCTCGTATTTACCAAGAAATCTGGGACCAGCCCCCTGCATACGTCCAATTTGGCAACAGACCAGCATGTGGACCGAGACGAGATTAATACTTACCACGTCCCGCATTGAGCAGAGCACGGCTTTCTCTGCATTTCTGCTCCACGAACAAACATGCTGTCCATTAATGCCCAGCCAGTGACGATACGAGGCAGATTCTTGAATACACAGACAGAGTTTTATTCACAAACAAGGACAGCTTGTACATCATGCGAGGGCTACTTTTGACATTGTGACGCTAATACACATATACATGTTATTTTACCTTTACTAAACTTTTTCGCTCTTGAACGTACCAATCATTCTGATGTGGGTTTTCAATGTTTCTATATTTGTAAACAGGCCAAACTACCACAAAATCACAATGTTACACCCATTTCTCTGCAATGTACCCTCCGACAATTCGAGGCAAGTTCACCCCAAAACTTGGCTCGATTAGTGTCCGCCCTGCTACAGCTTCTCCAATACTATTATAATGGCAAAGCTATCCCTGCATACATGAAACAGGAGTAAGCAAAGTGTAAGAAAAATGCGCATGACATCTGTCCGTCCAACAGACTTACTTTGGAAATATTCTAAATTTAAGGTTCGGTGCCAGCTCACTAGCTTACCTGTCTCAGACAGGTGTATATGCAGCTAGACCGACTTGGCGATCTAGAACTGAGGGTAGGTATTCGTACCTAGGAGGTAGACAGAGTAAAGCCCTATTATGGGCATTGGTCTTCGATACTAGTACACAGAGCACTTGCTGTTAACACGTGATGCCTGGTCAGTAGCTAGGTTTCGTGTTTAAATGCTGATTTTACCTTGCCGGCATACTCGATTCTTGTTATTGTATCTGGGATTATTCTGTCGAAGTTTCTTGGTCTTAAGTGACATGCGTTGGCGTACGAGAGACTCGGTAGATATATATGTTTTTCAGACGGATAAGTTCATCGCCATGACCATTCTTAGCAGGGGTGAAAATCTTAAAGGCGCTTGGAAATGTCTGTATATTATTAACCTATAAATTAACCAACCTTTAGCTAAATAGGGCACTATTAGAGCTATGGAGAAAGAAGGAGCGGAACTCTGGAATGTCCAAAGATAAGTATAGGTATGGGTCGCAAAGCTTTGGCCATTGCCATGCCCCAACACTGAAGGACCCGATATATGTTCTACCTTGACCTGTTCAACCATCGTCATCCTAACATCAAAAACGATTACCTGGATAGTCTGCTTCTGACTGTATTCGCGTTATCGCGATGGAACTTCACAGTCCCCTATGGACGACTATCATGCTGGGAACCCCACATTGAAATATAATATCGAAACCCTCACAGATCGGCGGGGCTACAAGCGCCATCCATTAATCTTCAGCTCGAACGACGACACTGGTGGCTCTGCAACTCAAGGTCAACTCTGGATCTCCGTTGTGTTTTTTTTAATTTCATTTTCTTAAGCGTCACATCATCATCAAAGGATGAGACGTCGTCAGTCATCACGGACCAAGAGCTTCGCCACATTACTCGTATACTATTCGCAATGCGGCACGGCCACATTCCTGCCAATTTTTGAGCCATTCAGATGACTATCATCCCATGCATTAAAGCCTCCGGGGAGCAGATGCGACATATCCGACCCCCTCTACCATGCACGCGTCACTGACCTTCACGACCATTCAAACCGTTTAGCCCACATGGCCTCAATGCCGTGTGTGCAGATGGCGCCGGCCGCTGTGTCAAACTGCAGTCAATGCTCGATCCCTGATGATGCTTGGTCGCCACTGGTTCAACGTCCCTGTTTGTCGGAGTATGCAAAGTTATGTTTTCGATAGGCTTAATGTGTCAAAGAGATGGTGATCTTTCACATAGGGACTTGGATTGTTGCCTCTTTTGAGGACTTGAATCCCCTGAAAGAAGCCCCTCTTGGCAGGCTGACAATATGGGAAATAAAAGGGACAAACGGCAGTTTAGAAAGTGCAGAACATATCCAGGGTAGATGTCTGATTGCATGCTGTTGCGGCGACTTATTTTCGTGGTCTGGCCTCTCCGCCATTACTCCCATGCATCTCACCGAATTTGGACTATGAGAACTGACCTTCTTCCATACCATGTCAGCAACAGCCATTTCTGGTGGATTATGGAGACTTGTGATCCTACGTTGCATTTAATAGCATCATCCTCGCAGTGAGGCGTTCTGGTGGATGACAGTGCGCACTTGAACTTTACCGGGAGGCTTCAACGGTTCCCCGCTGCGTCCCGCAAGGTAGAACTGCTTACGTCGATGATAATTCCGCCACGCGACAGCCTCTCTCTCCTAAGTTTGTTCCATGCAATTCTAGCCCTTGGGGTTTGTTAAAATCCTCTCGCTCATAGTCTTGCAGAGCTCTTATCATCAAACTCTTCTCCTGAATTAAAACTGCTTCGGTTGCCTGTTCAGGATATCCCCGCAGTTATTCAGTGTTCCCCGCGTGCTAGAACCGGAACCCCTTCAAGCGACCACCACCTCATCTTCGGCGCTCTGATATCGAGATGTGGGTGCCAAATACACTCCTACAGATGCTGGTTATTATACATGCTGATATATTTCGGTTACTGGCAGGCGCATTACAGTCAGCGTTATCCGGCCCGATCAGTCGGACGCCGACATCATATCCCTTGATGTCGGTGGTGATATGAACATAGAGCTCCTGAAAGCCATCATCGAGAGCGAATCCAACATTCCCCCGTCGGCACAGAGATTAGTGTTCAACAACCAACTCCTGAACGATGATTCACGCACCCTAGAGCAAGTTGGGATCGGAGAAGGGGACATGTTGGGTGTCCATGTCGGCACCCGAGGTCAACAGCCAGGTACGCGGAGTTTGGGAGGGGGCACAAATGCGGCCACGCAGCAGGCCTTAGCACGAAGACAGGCGATGACACCGGACCCCGAAACCCTTCGCCTGCATCTTCTTGGAGATCCACGGATTCGGGAAACCGTGCGGAGACAGAACCCAGAGTTGGCCGACGCGGCAGAGGACCCTCAGCGATTCCGAGAGGTGCTATTTGCTCAACAAAGGAGGGAAGCGGAGATAGAAGCCGAGAAGGAGGCTCGGATTGCTATGCTGAATGCTGATCCTTTCAATGCGGACAACCAGCGTGAGATCGAGGAGATTATTCGACAAAATGCGGTCACGGAGAATCTACACACTGCGATGGAGCACAACCCAGAATGTACGTTTGTCTCTTCTTTCTTGTTGCACGATGGGTCTAACCAACTACTCTTAGCATTCGGCCGTGTGACAATGCTTTATATCCCCGTTGAAGTGAACGGTCACAAAGTGAAGGCCTTCGTCGACTCCGGTGCCCAGGTTACGATTATGTCCCCCGAATGTGCTGAGGCCTGCAACATCATGCGCCTAGTTGACCGCCGTTATGGCGGTATCGCCAAGGGTGTCGGAACGGCAACCATCATCGGACGGGTGCATTCTGCGCAGCTTAAGATCGGGAGCATGTTCCTGCCCTGCTCATTTACAGTGATGGAAGGAAAGCATATCGATCTTCTTCTTGGCCTGGATATGCTGAAGAGACATCAAGCTTGCATTGATCTGAAGAAGGGCGCGCTGGTTATCCAAGATCAAGCCGTGCCGTTCCTGGGAGAAGCCGATATCCCGAAGCAATTCCAGGACGAGTTCGAAAACGAGCCCATGATACGTGGCTCTGACGGTGCCGAAGTGGGTGCTAGAACTGGGGCAGTTACGCATCAAGCGGCAGGCGGGCAACAGGCGACGGGCACATCGGCCACTGCCCCCAGGGTTAACATTCACCCTTCTCCTGCTGCTGGATCGCGATGGCCGCAGGATTCGATCGCGAAGATCACAGAGCTTGGTTTTACCCGCGAGGAAGCCATCCGAGCACTGGATGCAGCGAACGGGGATCTTGAGGGCGCGATCGGATTTCTGATCTAACGCGGCGCCTGTCTTTTTTTCTTTTTCACTCGGTTGGGGGTTTCTTAAGCCGCGCCGATATTAGCGATGACATTATCGGGTTATGACGCTGATGGCATTTAAGTTTCTACATCGCTTAGAGATACCGCTGTATCTCTTTGTAGAGCATAGGATATGGCTAGACTTTGATGTTTGTGGCAGCATCTTGCTTTGCTATGCGTCCCTGACGTCCCCATCCTCCTTTCTTCATCATCTTTCCACTTTCTGACGCTGATTTCAAATTCTGCATTGTTTCCTCGAAGGGCGAAGATTATACTCCTGCGATAACGATCTTCACGGAATCGCTTCGTTGACTTGCTGATCTATGCCCTAGTCCCCCAGGTTTCTGTGCCACCACCAGCATTGCATTACGATGTTTGTATAATTAGAAGGAATTAAATGGTTTACTGGGCTTCGACATATGCATGCCTTGTTCTTCAATTTGTGATGATTTTATCATCTCTTACGCATCATATCAAACACGCATAGCTACATGGTACATATCACGCACACTCAAAGGGTATCAGGTATTTCGCTCAAATGACCAACCAACTAAAATTGTCCTGTATATCCCGTAATCCCTTCAGGATAATCCGCTTTTCTCGGTCATCATCGGCGCTGATCAGACCCGGACAGCTCTGCAGCGGAATCCTATGTGTGTTGTGCCGGCAACTCTATTGCAATCTGCACATCTCCAGCATGAAGCTCACTACGGGATTGTTGTGTCGCATCCATCTCCGTTTTCGCAAACTCCTCCTCCACAGGGTCGGTTCGAGGTGTGTCCGCATACTGCCCGGCTGAAGCTGACCGAGCATGGGATCTCATCTGCCAGACAAGAGGCCCAACGAGAAGAAGCAGCAGGAACCCCACTGCGCATCCCACTCCAATTCCGACCTTCGCTCCGATTGATAGCCCAGAGGCGGGTGGATTTGATGTCCCTGCCACTGACGAAGATAGCGAACTTGAGGTCGAGGAAGTCGGGGAAGCTATCGACGACGTTGTCCTCACAGAAGCAAAATCAGTGGCTTGGTATCGAATCGAAACGCCATAGGCATTGAATCCTTCGATATCCGTCGTCGTACCAGTGACATAGTCTCCGCTACTATCGGTCGTGGTCACTGCGAAGGTGGCGGTGTTCGTATTATCATAGGTACAGAGATCGGTTGAGTACCATGGCCAATCTGTACGTGTTTGGCAGATGTAGCCGCTGGGATCATCATCTATTCATTAGAAATCTCTATTGATCCTTCCTGCTACTTAAGAAAAAGAAGAATAATAAAAAAAAAACCGAATACCTAGGACAACACGTCGCTCTCGTCTCCACCAACGTCCCAATATTTACAGTCGAAGAACATGCCTCTCGATACCCCGACGGACAGATCCCCGGTGAGAAGTACGCGGTGCTAGCTGAATCCCAACCGGAGGGCAAGCAGGCGGATGTGCTGGGCGGTCCTAGCTGATAATACTGACATAGGTAGGTCGAGGTCCCAAGAAGACAGTAGACACTGTCCGAGTTATGCCAGAAGTAAATGTCCTCTAGGCAGGATGAAGCGGGTGTAAATGTTGTAGTGAGAGAGGGAGCAGATGTCATTTTCCTTTAGGTATTTCGTCTTTGTCTTTAGGATCAGAAATTGGAGAGCGAAGCGACGACATAATTTTTCAGGAGATGAACGACCAGAAAAAGAAAGCTGAACCCGAGACAGCTAGTAATATGCTGGAGGATGTAGCTTGGGGGGCCTGAGTGTATACGTGTGTATTCAAGCGATATAATAGGTGTTTTTCATAGTTAGGTTGTGCCGCTCGGGGACCGATAACTAACCAGGTTAGGAAATAGATAGGTGTTTATATAGTGATCTTGCGGGGTCGTTGGGTTTTAGTTATTAATGATTTACCAATCGTTAAACTTACCAGGTTATATATTGATATTTACTTGTAACGGTCTCAAGGTAGTTTATTCAACTAGCTAGGCCATTCTACAAGTACATTAAATCTTGAGGGAAGGAAGAAGAAAAGTAAGAAGAAGAGGTGGTGTAGCTCCAGGGGTTTGTGCCCTTAGGGAGCTTGGGGGCGGAATAATGTGGGTCAATGATCATCTTGGGCCTTCAGGTGAAGGGTGGCAGAATGCTATATTTTGAATGAGAAGCTTCATGGGTTGGCTGAGGGTATCTGAAGTCCTATATCGGGCCTAGCCCGTCATACAAGATATCTTGGCTTAGGCCCAGCCAGGTAAACTGCCTTGATATCAGGGCTCTGGTCATATTGTGCCTGGGGTGTTCAGCCAGGTAAGAGTCATGAGTCTTCTAGATAATCTTGGTTTACAATGGTTCATATAGTGTTTATTGGTATTTAGGGAATCCTCCCATAGTTGACACAGTGGTTCTTCAGCGAAGGGGTTCATAGGTGGATCAGACCTATCCTCAGTAGGGTTGTCATCTTGGTCCTGGTCACCTCCAGTCACAAAGCCTGGTGCAATCTTCAGCAGTATAAGCTCTAGCCTAGTCACTTGTGTTAGGCTTCCTTCATGATTCTTCCTGGATCTAAGTAGTTGAAAACATCTCCCAGTGAGTCAGTTGTCATTCTGGTCTTATGGCATATCCTGTCCACAGTATGATAGAGCATCAGGGACCGTTGCTTCACTACCCGCCTGGAATTTCAACTGGAAGTTGTAATTAGCTAAAAGCTCTGCCTAATGGACCTGGTGTTTGCTCAGCTTCTGCTTCTTCATAAGGTGTTCCAGGTTTTTGTGGTCTGTGAGAATCTCGAAAGAGGAAACACTTTGTAGTTTGGCATCCTGCAGAAGCATTCTCCTTGGAGAAGACTGGCCTCAAGGTGCCATTATCAGCATATTGGGAAAGTGCTCCTCCTATCACGTCTGGTGCTGTCAGCGAAGACTATAACAATACTCTGTTGACATAGATAACTCTGGTCAAGTATTAAAGTTCATGTTTATCGAAAACTTACGAACAAAAGTCATTATTGGAAAACTCCCAAGGCTCACAGTCGGAACTGAGGCGGCGTAAAACAGTTACGAAACGATCATCGCGAGATGTTATTTCGTGGTAAGAGATCTATCTATAAGACAAGGAAACGAATACCGAAATGAACATGAAAAGGTACATAAAAGAACAGGAAATAGGAAGTCCAAGCCGATTCAATCCCACCCGGTGAAGAAACCCACAAGTCATGAATCATGCCGAGACGAGGAATTAGATAACCTCGATGGCAGTGATAGGAATTATTCACTTTTTCTCCTGAGGCACAGGAATTGGCTTTTCGGTCATCGCGCACAGGCGGAAGATGTGTCTGGGCTTAGCATTGAGTTCTTCATCGATGTAGTCCACAATAGCAGAGTCTGTTCGTCTAGTTAGTTCTATCTGCTCACACACTAGGGGGAAAAGATAGAAGAATCTACTTACGCAAAGTTGAGCGGTTATCAAACATGACAATAGATCGCGGTTGCCATCGGACTCTGGCCTGGAAGTCGTGGCCAGTAATGATGTGTTGCATGATAAAGTCAAGGAGTGCTCTGCTCTCCGGTTCCTTCAGGCCCTGTATCCTGGTGATGAACTCTCCGTTGACGAAGAGACACTTCTTCCCAGTGACAGGGTGCACGCGAACCAGAGGGTGCACCGTGGTGACCGGGTCCTTCCGGACGAGACCTCCCATCATGCGGGTGTGCTCGATCATCTTCGACGATGTGTGCACCGCCTCTAGCTGGTCGAGGAAAGAGCCCAGAGTGGCAGACAACCGTCTAACAAAATGGTCAGTCTATCAATGGCTCCTCCACAACTCATATTTAGTGGAAATTCATACTTGTAGGCAGCATCAGTGGCTGCGAAGACTGTGTCTCCGCCCACATCAGGTCCTTCCAGTAACCCCAACATCACATAGCCAGGGGGCTGGATCTCATAACTGACATCTTGATGCCACAGAGTCGTGCTCGTCCGCGCCTCTAAGAAGCGGGCGATTTCATCCTTATTGCCATCTCGATGGATGATGTGGAAGCCCGGATAACCTCTCACTGTCCCTGACACCGGCTGATAGTTCGGTTTCCCGAAATATCGTGCGAATTCCTGTTGACGTGCTGGGCCTTCATCGATCAGATCCTGGTCGGGGAAAACGACCACTTTCCTCTCTGACACCAGCAGCGCGAGCTCATCCTTGGCTGCATCTGAGAGTTGGTTCAATTGAACGCCCTCTACCACGCTGCCAATGATGGGCTGGATAGGCGTTACTTTGACGCCAGGGCCAAGCAGATTGGGTTTGGTCTTGTCCTTGACGCGCAGCGCCGGGTCTTCATACTCAAACGGCGGCAGTGGATCGAACCAAATCTTATCCCACGTCGGCAGATACTGGGGATACTTGGTCCTGCGGTTATCAGACACGCTAATATAGGGGATGTTGATATCGTAGGCGATAGGCGCCTCGGTAGTTGTCGCCGTTACCGTTGCGGACATGGTCGATCGTCTCTGGCGGGACAATTCTATAGGGCTGATTCAACAGGCGCAGAAGAAAAAGCAATGTGAAAGCGCTCTATCCGCGCAAAAAAGAAAAAGACAGGGTGCCTGGCGCCTTTTTGTCCTTGATCCGGTGGCCTCTATTTCGTTCATCGGTCTCCACTGTTTTGAGAACCTTCGTCGACATCTCTTTGACAAGAACATACGGTCAAGGAGGTCGCACCAGTAGGACGAAGGAGCGCCCTGAACGAATCTCCACCGCGCCTTCTCTTCTAGCTTCGAGAAGTCGCAGCATCTGGGAAGTTTGAGGATCGCCCTTCGCAGGGTTCCACTACTAGTCAGGTAGAAACTGCGACACGACATTCTGCGACACTGCCAGGGCCACCCGGTCCGGAGGCGCTCGTAGAAGGGAACGGAAGATGTCGAACTGAAGTGTCGGTAAGGCTTAAGCTAGTTACCAGTGGCAGCTAGCTTATACTACGGGCTACGGATCCAACGGTTCGATGGTGAGCGCGCGGACTGAGAATACGCAGCTTGGGGACGGTTGATTTTTCTCGGGCCCTAAACGGGACTAAACCTTAGGGTTAGCTGTTAGGCGCTCACCATCCCGCTTCACTCGTTCTCCATTATTATGGAGAAATTGTTGATGTTAGGACTTGGGACAGTGAGGAACATCCGTCGCCATTTTGCCGTCTTGGTCCTGGTTGAACATGAAGCCGAGTGGAGTGATATGCGACACGCCAGGACAGACAAGGATCTCAAACCGTCGGAATCGAGCTGCCGCAACCCTCGACTGGAGGCCGGTTTCCGGAGATTAGCCCCCCAGCGTCTAGAGCAGCCTTTAGTCTGATGCTTTGCGGTGCCGATGTATGAGACTACGTATGAACAAGTTCCTCGGGCGTCGAGTCTCGGAAGCTATGTGCCGCAACAGCAAGATACTACATTCAACCAGGGGCCCTAGTCGGGGGGAAAGCTAGGCGAGCTAAAGCTCCAAGGAAATGACAAAAAGATCTCCTAGTTGCTTCACTCTGGCAGAACCAGGGCGGACGATAGGCTCTTGACTCTCTTTCTGTGTGTGACCTGGCCTGTATGCTTTTCAACCCCAGTTCCACCGCTGGTATGGTTCCATGTTCTAGAACATCGACAAGAGAAATTGGAGATCCTTGACTTATCTACGGAGTACTCCGTAGTTAGTGTGCAAATCCTTGCACTGCTGAGCCACTGCACGTCAGCCTCGAGTATGGATCGTTTGAAGTCACCGATTGGCTACCATCGTCATCTTAAGTGTCCTCACTAGTACCTGGGGAGGTAATCCCATGCAAAACTACGCCCTGGTGGGAAGTTTCGAACTGGATCCTCATTAATTCATCCCTATGATGTCGGGAACGCAAAAAGCGGTAAGCGTAGTGGAACTTCCAAATGTCCAGAAGTCCACTTCGAACGACCTTGTTTCTGAATGGAACTCTCCGAGACGGCTGGGATGGAGTTGATTTACGTGTTTCATAGTCCGAATGGATTTTTGATCTCCAGAATTGCTTACACCGTCTCAACACGAACTCGGATTACGACGACCCGCAAACAGACACGGAATTGCTCTGCTAAACTGTTTTTTCTTTTCTTGGCATGGCCCTAATTGGCGTCTTTAACTGTCCAACTTGAAGGTTATTCTTAGTTCGGTATCCACAGTTCCACCAAAACAACGGTCCTGCACTACTCCTGCCGGCCCAGTTTTCGGGGCTTTTCTGCAGAGCCTATGCCAGATGAGATAACTAAGGTAACTTGTCAACAAATGTTCTACAGTAGAACTCTGAACCGGCGTCGTTCTTGTGCCCCACCGATGACACCTCCATTTCTCTCGGAGAGAGGCGTCGGCAAAGGAACAATGAATGCCCAATCATTTCCCTTGCTGAATTATATTTTCACTCTTTCTTTTTCTAATTGGCCTACAACTAGCCTGTAATTGTTTGGGCATCTAACAGTGGTTGGGAAAGTCGATCATGATCTGCGCCGAAGCCTCCACAAACGAACGCCTCCTTTTCCATCTATGATATCAGTATCAGCGCCCGTATTCTTTACCTAATCAGAGAGCAGAACACTAAAGATGTTCATCAGCGTTACGAATCTTTTTCGAAAACCTGAGAGGACATCATTATCATTTGTTAATGTTTATGTGGGGTCGTTTCAAACCAGCCTGACGGCCGCCAACTGGTCCACAGGATTGGAAACATACTACGCTAACATTATTGACGACAGCGATCATATCACTAACTACTTCTTCAATCTCTCACCACCCGGAAAGTATGACTGCGAGCATTACTCCATCCATGACCAAAGTCATGGCAAATAGAAAAACTCCTTCCGATAATAAAGTCGATATAGCTATCATGTGCATACGCATACTGCAGCGGTATTGCGCTGTGGTTATTCAATTGTATCTCCCTATCAAGGAATAATCATAATCTATCGAATATACCAATCGTGGTCACACAAGATTCCGCCAGGCTACGACCACGAGATAGAAATAGGTACTTATGCATAGTGTGATATCTCAGATGCAGTGTTCCTGGCGCCACTGATGGTCTGGAACATCACCTTAGCTGGAAGACGACATCTCGTATCTCATTGTGAAACTCACCGCGAATGACTCGAAACCGCCTCACCGCTCAGATCCTGGTTCGATAACAGTCAACCCGGTGATTTACCGCCTCAGTATCACCAATTGCATGGATTATTCGAAGCATGCTGGGGTCCATAAGAGATAAGAAGTACGCTTCCAGGCAGATGCTGCAAGTACGAAGCATCGTTGGCTATCTGATAAAAATCGCAGCTTGTGTTCTGGTTGCTGGACATATCAGAAACCAAACCGCCTACTCGTCGCCGACCCAACCGGAGCACATCGAGCCGATGAATGATTGATGATGATAGAAGTTCTGAGGCGGTCTTTCTGAAAACGGCCGATAGCGGAGTTAGATGTTGAACAGGACCAGCGTCACAGCATATTCGCGATGAACAGGGAATCATAATAAAGGTAGGATTATGATCTGTGAAACGAGATCACGCCTTAGGGTGGACAGGTTGTTGCGCGCCCTATTCTTCCCCGGAGGAGTCCGACCCTTGTCTATGTACACTGCTTTTAGGTTGTTGCAAACATAGATGGTTTCCCAGCGGAAAAAAAATATCGCTCAGAATTCTGGTAGATTCCTTAGCGATCTATGACTTGAGATGATATATTGAAATGCTCTCTGAGACAGTAACATATGGTCTCCATAGAGAGTCAACATGATCAGCGATAAATTCGTGAGCCGGTCGAAAAATCATTGCTGGAAGTAACTATCGTCAGTAGTCAGCTGCTGCAGTAAGTACAATGGAGTTTGTTCTCCCGCTTGGAACAATTATACCTTTCCTTGATTATCAGCAAAGAAAAATATCTGCTATCAGTGTTGCATAAAGGAACAAAATCCCAGTTATCTCGAAAGGGTTGATTTCGCAGGATAAACTAATCATTACATATAACTAGCCATGTGTAGCTCGATTAATGTCAGATTTTGTGTAATCTCATATTCAGATTATGACTGAAATTGGTGCATGTCAGGGTCAGACTTGACTAGATTGACACACTGTTGCAAATGTGTATGATTTTCTATGGGAATTCAGACTGAACACAAATTTATGTGTGTGTGAGGCTGAATTTGCTAACTATAAAAGTCTAGCTAAATGAATGTAATAAATTACATACTAATACCAAAAATATCATTTTCTGACATATTTTTTCAGCTGAACAATTGTTCAACTGAATACATTGATCTCATTGTTTTAGTAGTTTTGCAACATCATTTTAAGCCTTAAATCTTTTATATTTCTTTATACTATTTCAATTTTACATTGAGAGTAGTGAGATTCTTCAGATTTAACATTTCAATGAGTCTCCACTGCTTTTTGCCATATAATGCTTTGGTCAGATTGTCAGCAGATATTTAATTAATTGACATTTAGCTAATATTCATTTTTTTTAATTTGAGCTTATTTTTGCAACCAATGCTGATAAATATTGACATGACAAAGTTTAGTAGTTATATGAGAATTCTCACTGCTGATTAAGCAAATAGTTTAATGATTGTTATATTAAATCAAAAAATTTATTTTGAGATTAAATTGCAATGCTTTGAACATTTATTTTCATCAAAAGAGCTGTTTTTCAGCTTCAAATATTGCTAAAAGCTTTGCTTCAGTGAATGAAATAGTTACTATTCTCTGCTAAATTGCTCTTCAATCAATAAATTCTTTGAATAGCTTTATGAAATATTTTTTAAAGCTTTGTTAATCAAAATTATTTATCAGTAAAGCATTGCTAGTATTGAGAAATATCTTCTCAGTAAAGCCACTGTCATATTCAATGACATAGTGTTTAGTTCTCAATAAATATTTAATTGTTTAAATTGCTGTTTTAAAATGCTAAAGATCAGAATTGAACAAAAATTAAAATAAATTTTTGATAATGTAGACAGCATTAAATTTAATTATCACTGTAGAATATAAAATTGACTTTACTAACTGCTGATATTGATAAATTTTCTGCTTTATGGCTTGTTCAGTAAATGTCATTAATTTCTTATAAAGTAAAGACACTTTTAGAAACTTTCTAGAAAAAATATTATATTTAGCAATTATATATTTGATATAAAAGTTTTGACAAAGCCAAAGCTTTTTATTCTTTTTATCTCAAACAATTTTAATGTTTAGAAATCATTTTGCTGGTTTTAAATTGCACAATTTGTATTTAGTTTATAGTTGCTGAACAAAAATTTTTGCTTTCTGCTTTAAATGTAATGTTTTGAAATACAACATCAAAATGTCATTTATAAAAAATATTACTAATAGATTTTTGCAAATGAAAAGACATAGCTTGTCAGATATAGATTTAAACTTTAAGTAAATTAAAGTAGCTGACAGCTGCTTTCATTAAAGATAAAATAATTTTTGTAATTTGTATAGTAATTTTTTCAATAGTTACATTCTTTTTTATCTTTGCATTTTAGAAAAAAGTTTAATGTGAATAATCTCATCAAAATTTAATTGAATAAAGACATTAATAATGTTTAGTTAAACTATTTTTATGTCAAATGCTATGATAAAAAACATCATCATTTTAAACAGTTTTATGGCTAAAGTAGCAGTAGTAATGTTCTCTTGTGTGACTGGTTGAAAATCATCTCTGACACAGAGATAATGTTATGAACCAATCAGACAGGCAGTGGAAATACATGAGAGAGACAGATAAAACTCTGCAGGATGACAATAAAGAGTGATTAGTCATGTGACAAGAAAGAAGTTCAAAATCACATGACAAGAAATAGTTCATGAAAGACTATGAGAAAGTAGTCCACTAGAGACTAGAGAATTGTAGTTCAGCAGGAACTACTGAAAAAAAGTTTATATAAAACTACTAAGAATCACAGAAGAAGAACTAAATCATGAGTTATATAAAGATGCTCATTTCCACTCTACAGATGTATTTAGTTCTTTGCACTCAATATCATATTGTTTATTTACTATCTACTATAGGTTAGTAAGAACAGTACTAAAAGAATTACAATTTAATCAGACTTTACTTCTAACTTAGCTATTGTTATTCAGTGAGACTTATCAAGTTATTCAACACATGAAGCCTTATCCAACAGATTATGATAAACAGACTACATTAACTGCTTAAGAACAAGATCTAAGTAGATTTAAATCATCAAGAAGAAACACAGATAAGTGTTTTATTAAGCCTTCCCTAATGAACAATATAATAGAATAGCTAGAAAGAATTCTAGGGTGATAACACATTAAGTGCCCTTGACCTTGTTACTAAAGGCTCAAGTATTATAACCAAAAAACAGTAAGTCATTATGTCAGCCTTCAAAACAGCAGAAAAGCAATTAGCTGCAGAACCAGCAACTTCAGTACAGTCACCACTAGTGACAACATCTGAAGACAATGACAAACTAGACAATTTGAAATTAATAGAAGAGATCAGATGGTTGCACATAATGATATAAAAAAACAACATAAAAAATATCAAAAAAAGACTTAAACAGCTTCAAGAAATAATTTAAAAACTTAATAAACCACAATGTACACAACAGACCATTATAACTCAACTTAAACCACTAAAACTCAAATTATTTGATGAGCAATCTCACTGTTTACAAGCATTCCTCACTCAGCTTGAATTGTATTTCAAAATGACAAAAATTACCAGAGATTATAATAAGATTATGCTAGCAATATTCTACATAAAAGAATCAGCATTCAATTGAATTAACTCCATTGTGAAGAACAGAAAAGAAAACTGAGACAATAAAGAAAATTAAAATGAGATCATTAAGTGAGTATTCAGTAGATACATAGATTTCATCACAAAATTGAATAAAACCTTTAAAATGATTAATTAAACCAAAGTTATAAAACAGAAACTGTGATAACTTCAACAGACTAAATCAGCCAAACAATATGCAACATAGTACTGACAAATCATGTCTCACTTGCAATGAGAAAACAAAGTACAGATTGTGACATATGAACAAGAACTAAGAGAAGAAGTCTAAAATAAATTAGCTAAAGAAAAATCATTTACCAACATCAACAAATTGATTGAATGATTCATACAAATCAATAACAGAATTTATAAAAGAAAATTGGTTAAGCAACAAGTGAGACAATGAAGAAATAGTGAACAATTTACATAGCATTTATAATGCACCAATCAAGAACAATAGCATAGAGAACTTAGAGTGAACTTTTACAGACCACAATCAATAGAATTGGACATAACACAATAAAAAGATAAGGCCAAATTTAAGCTAGAGAGCAAGCAAAAAAAGAGATTATATGCTATAACTGCCAGAAGAAAGAGCATATAGCTAAACACTGTAGATCATTCAAGAAAAAGACATAATAGCTTAACACAACAAGCAATAAAATTAGTAATAATGACTTTCCAGAGATTGACTTTAGTGATGAACTTGAAAGCCAAGAATGAGCACAATATGAAAAGTTACAATGTTCAGAATATAGAGAAAAAAACTAAAAATTAATTGAAATACCTAAAGAAATAATAAGACTATACAAAATCACAATGCAAATTAAAGACAAAATAAATGAAGTATTTTAAAAGACACCTGAAGAACTCAGTCACAATAACAGCACCAAAAAGCAACAGGTTGTAAGATATATGAGAACTGAAACAGACTTCATAGTTGAGACTATCATTGACACAATAAAGATGATAGTAATAAAACCAGACAAAGACATAAGCAATGCTTTAGAAAACATTAAAATAATTACAAATTAAATTATAAGTATCAAGCAATACAAAAGAAAAGAGAAACAATAACATCAAATGAAGAAAATAGCAGAGCAAGACAACTCAAATAACAAAATTATTAAACAATATATGCAAAAACAAAGCATGCAGTAGATTTACAAAAAACTAATGAGAAATAATGAAAATTTCACCATTGAAGAATGGCATGAAGCTAGTGAAACATCTGAGAAATCAGAAAGCAAAAGAAGATCATTTAAAACTGACAGAAAATCAGATAATGAAACAATTGAGGCCAAAACATGAGTAATAGATTTCACTTTACTAAACTCAGATGAGAATAGTCATAAGCAAAAAACTTATTAAGCTAAGATTCAAGAGAATTTCTCACAGAGAGAAACATCAGCTTACTGTGATAAGTCAGAATGTATGTGTATAGAGTATCAGAAACACTCACAGCACCAGAACATGCATTAAACAGCATATTATAACAACTATTGCATAAGGCACTATGGTGTGAAAGTCAGCAGTGCATATTTTTCACAGAAAAATTAAATCAGAAAACAATAATAAAAGCAGCAATATCAGATGGCAGTGACAGTTAAAGGCTGACATATCAAAATACAAACTAAAATTATGGGCTAGCCAGCTAAAGTGCTAGTTGACTCAGAAGCTACAGAAAACTTTATGAATTCAGAATTCATAAAAAAGCTACAGATTTTAAAAAAAGCCAAATGACAGTTAATATTAATTTTAAAACTCAATAAAGAGAATTTAAAATAGTTTTTAACTACAGAGATAGAATTAATATCAATTTCAATTTAAAACCATTTGAAGTTACTTAACTTTGATGTGACCAAAGTTGGAGAGTACAATGTGATACTTGAAATATCATGACTAAAATAACATAATCCAGAGATTGACTGAACACATAACAAGATATAGTTTACACAATGTACATGTGAAATAAGGCCAAAACAAGACCACTCATAGGCCTCAAAGAGTTGAGTAAAAAGCAAGGTAGAGTCAGTCACAAAAGAAACTAAGTTAAAAGAAACAATTAATGATCTTAAAACAAAGAGACAGACAGAGCTTAGAGAGCCTACAAACAGCAAGTTGACAGATGAGATTATGTGAAGAGACATACAAATTCAAGAGAGGTAGTATAGTTAGGCACTATACAGCACCATAGTGAACAAAAAAGAAACACAAAAAGCAACAAAACTGATAATTCTGAAGAAGTATAAACAATTCAAAAATCTTTTTGATTTTAGTATTAATGAAAAATTACCAAACTATAAACCATTTGACCATAAAATACTCTTAATGAAAGAGAAGAAACTGACATGCAAATTAATTTACCTGATGTCAGAAAGAGAAGCAAAAGTTGCAAAAGAATACATTGACAACAAATTGAGACAAGATTACATTAAACTAGTGACATCATTAGCAGAATACTCAATGTTATTTGTGCCAAAGAAAGACAGCAACTTACAATTTTGTATTAATTACAGATAGCTGAACAAGATTATAGTCAAAGACAAATACTCATTATTATTGATCACTGAAATACAAGACACAGTACAAGAAGCAAAATGGTTTATAAAATTCAATGTTGCAAATGCATACAATTAGATACAGATTAAACCTAGAGATAAATGAAAAACAGCATTTAGAATCAAATTTAAACACTATCAGTACAAGGTCATGCCTTTTGAATTGACAAATACACTAGCAATATTTCAGAGATTTATCAATTCAGTACTAGGCAAATATTGATTTGACTTCATTATAGCTTATTTGAATAATATTTTAATATTCTTCAAGAGTCTTGAAGATCATGTCAGACACATCAGAATGATACTATGAAAACTACAACTAGTGAAGCTACAACTCAAGCTAAAGAAATGCAAATTTCATGTTCAGAAGACAGACTTCTTAAAACATTAAATTACTTAAGAAGAAATATAGATAAATCAACTAAAGATTTAGGCAATCAGAGATTGACTAGTACTAACAAATTTATAAGAATTACAAGCATTCATTGAAATGGTAAACTATTACAGATAATACATTGAACAATACACAAATATCATAAGACCACTATTCAACTTTTTGAAGAAGGAGAAAAAGTTTCAATGGACAAAAACAAAACAAAAAGCATTCAAAAAAATGAAAATAAAAATAACAATAACATCAGTGATTAAACAGCACAATTTAATGAAGAAAATAATTATTAAAATTAACACATCAGACTATGCAATTGGAGCAGTGATGTCACAGCTAGATAACAATGAAAAACTACATCTAGTAGCATATTACTTGAGAAAGATGATATCAGCAGAACTTAATTATGAAATTCACAACAAGAAATTGTTGGCTATAGTAACAGCATTTTAACAGTAGAGAATATACCTTAAAGAAGTCAAGTATATAATCAGAGTAATCACAAATCACAAGAATTTTACTTATTTCACAACAACTAAAATGTTAATACAAAGACAAGCAAGATGAGCAAAAATATTGACAAATTATGACTTTAAGATTGAACATTGTAATGAAGAACAAAATAAATAAATAAATACACTTAACAGACAATCAGATCACAAAAAAGAAATTCTTGAACCAGAACCAGTGCTATTGAAGTTTCAAAAGAATGAAATAATGACATACAACAAACAGATAGTGACATTAACAGTAACAATAACTATTAAGAGTCAAGATAAGAAATTAATACAAATTATCAGATAGAAAATTGTAAAAAATAAAAATCTCAAAATGATCAAAAAAAAATCAACAAAATAATAAAAGACAACAGATTGATTTATTACAACAAATTGATATATATATCATTTACAGCAAGAGAAGAAGTGATTAAGAGATATTATAAGCCACTGATGAAAGAACATTTTAAAACTAAAAAGATAAAAGAATTGATATTAAGAAACTTTTATTTTCTAAATATGCAATGAACAATATACTGATACTTAAAAAAATGTGACACTTGTCAAAGAAACAAGGCAGTGAGACATCTATCATACAGAGAATTATAATCACTTGCAGTACTCACTTAATCTTGGAAATGAATTATCATAGACTTTATTATACAACTACCAGAGTCAAAGAAGAACAAAGTTATGTATAACACTATCTTCACAGTGGTGAATAGATTAATGAAATATACATACACTATATCAATGAGAACAAATGCAACAGCTTCAGACACAGCATATCTGCTATTTTGATATATGTTTAGCAAACATGGCACATCAAAGAGAATTACAACAGACAGAGATTCACAGTTCACATCAAAGTTATAAAAGACATTAATGGACATGACTGGCATTTAACATAGACTTAGCACAGCTTATCATTCACAAATAAATGGACAAATGAAAAGAATAAATCAGATAATTGAGCAATATTTATAAAATTACACAAATTATCACCAAAGCAATTAGATTAAACTGCTACCCATGGCATAATTTGCATACAACAATTCAATTAACACAACAATCAAAGAAACATTATTTTATATTAATTTTGAGTATAATTTTAAATTTGGCAGCAAACCAAAGAAAACACAAGAAATGAACCACAAAGCAGAAAAGAAAGTGATATAGCTACAAATATTGCACAAGCAGCTACAGAAAGATATCAAATTTGTGAATTTTAGAATGACAGTTTACTATGACAAAACTTATCAGAAGAGATCTAATCTAAAAAAGAGAGAAAAAGTATACTTGCTATGCAAAAACATCAAGACAAAATAATCAAGCAGCAAACTTGACAGCAAGAAAATTGGACTATTCATTATTGAAGAAAAAATTAAACTAATGAACTATAAATTGAAACTATCAAATAGTATAAAGATACATCTGATTTTTCATATCTCATTATTGAAACCAGCATCACAAAACACTCAAACATGAAACAAAGAAATTGAAACCACAGAAGAAGAATACAAAGTTAAAAGAATTTTAGATGAAAGAAAAGTCAATGAGCAAACACAATATCTAATGAAGTGAAAGAGGTATAATACCTCAGAGAACACTTGAAAACTCATCAAGAATCTAATGAATTGCCAACATCTAATGAAGAAATATCAAAATTAACAAAAGTTTAGAAGTCAGAATCTGAATTAAAAAAAGAATCATTCATAGCCATAGTCAAAAAGACAGAATTAGACTAGAACACAACCTCAAAATCACAATGAAGAAGAAGAGCACTTTAATTACAAAGCTCTCACTGATATTTATAAAACACCTTATGCTTAGATAACTTTTCAAAAATATATTTTTGAACAACACTCATTTCAGCATGCAATTGATTAATGTGTTTTTGAAGCAGATGAATATTGAAATCTTTAGCAATTAAGACAGAAGCAACTTAAGCTTTTTCTTTACAGAGCAAGTTCTAATAGTGATTATTCATGATAAAACCAGAACAGTGGAAATTATAACACAAACAAGAGAAGCAAGAGAAAGACTAGAAATTGAACATCACACACAGAACAGAGAAGAGAAAACAGTGGTCACAAGAAAAAGAGATAATAAAGCTGTCACTATCTATTCAGTCAGCAAGAATTATATACTTCTTATGACAATTGTGGGGAATGCAAGAAAGCTTGTGAAAAAACATCATGATACACTCAGAATGAAGCACAGCAGAATTACTTACAGAAGAGAGTCAGAGTCTTAATAATAACATAAGTAAGCACTTTATTTATGTTTGTGTGTCTTCAGAGACAAAGATCTTAAAGAGAGAAAGTAATATTACAAACCAACCAGACAGACAGTGGAAATATATGAGAGAAACAAATGAAACTTTGCAGAATAACAACAGAGAGTGATTAGTCATGTGACAAGAAGAAAGTTCAAAATCATATGACAAAAAATAGTCTATGAAGGACTATAAGAAAGTAGTTCACTAGGGACTAGAGAATTGTAGTTCAACAGAAACTACCAGAAAGAAGTCCATATAAAACTACTAAGAACCACAGAAGAAGAACTAAATCATGAGTTATATAAAAATGCTCATTCCCACTTTACAGATGTATTTAGTTCTTTGCACTCAATATCATATTGTTTATCTACTATTTACTACAGGTTAGTAAGAACAGTATTAAAAGAATTACAATCTGATTAGGCCTTACTTCTAACTTAGCTATTATTATTCAGTGAGACTCACCAAGTTACTCAACACACAAAGCTTTATCTAATAGACTATGGTAAGTAAACTACATTAACTGCTTAAGAACAAGACCTAAGTAGATTTAAGTCATCAAGAAGAAACACAGGTGAGTGTTTTGTTAAGCCTTCTCTAACAAACAGTACAATAGAAT
>JAPVCG010000044.1:0-137017 GCA_029606305.1 Paecilomyces fulvus
TAACCCTAACCCTAACCCTAACCCTAACCCTAACCCTAAAACCTAACCCTAACCTAACCCTAAACCCTAACCCTAACCCTAACCCTAACCCCTAACCCTAACCCTAACCCTAACCTAACCCTAAACATCAGATGGCAGTGACAGCCAGAGGCCAACATGTCAAGATACAGGCTAAGATTATGGGCCAGCCAGCTAGAGTGCTAGTTGACTCAGGAGCCACAGAAAACTTTATGAATTCAGGATTCATGAAAAGACTACAGATCTTAGAAATAGCCAAACAACAGCCAGTACTGATTTCAGAACTTAATGAAGAAGATTTGAAATGGTTTCTGACCACAAAGACAGAATTAATACCAGTCTCAATTTAGAACCATTTGAAGTTACTCAACTTTGATGTAACCAAAGTTGGAGGGTACAATGTGGTACTTGGAATACCATGGCTAAAGCAACACAATTCAGAGATTGACTAGACACACAATGAGATACAGTTCACACAATGTAAATGTGGAATAAGGCCAAAACAAGATTACTCACAGGCTCCAGAGAGTCAGACAAGAAGCAAGATAGAGTTAGCCACAAAAAAGACTGAGTTAAGAGAAACAATCAATGGCTCTAGAATAAAGGGACAGACAGAGCCTGGGGAGCCTACAGACAGTGAGTCAACAGGTGAGATTATGCAAAGAGACATGCAAACTCAAGAGAGGCAGCATAGTCAGGCACTATACAGCACCACAGTGAGCAAAAGAGAAGCACAAGAAGTGATAGAACCAACAATTTCAAACAAGTATAAGCAATTCAAGGATCTTTTTGATCTTAGTATCAATGAAGAATTGCCAGACCACAGACTATTCAACCATGAGATATCTCTAATGGAAGAAAAAACACTGATATGCAAACTGATTTACCAGCTCTCAGAAAGAGAATCAGAGGTATTGAAAGCATACATTGAAGAAAATCTAAGGAAAGGTTATGTGCAACCATCAAAATCACCAGCAGAATATCCAGTTCTGTTTGTATCAAAGAAAGATGAAAGTCTACAACTATGTGTGGACTACAGACAACTGAATGCAATCACAATAAAAGACAAACATTCATTGCCATTAATCACAGAGATACAGAATGCAGTACAAAAAGCAAAATGATTTATAAAATTTGATGTTGCAAACATATACAACAAGCTACAAATCAAACCAGAAGAAGAATGAAAAACAGCATTTAGGACCAAGTTTAGACACTATGAGTATAAGATTATGCCTTTTGGACTCATAAACACATCAGCAACATTTCAGTGTTTCATCAATTCAGTACTAGATAAGTATCTATTTGACTTTGTTGTGGCCTATTTGGATGACATTTTAGTATTCTCCAAAAGTCTTAAAGATCACATCAGACATGTCAGAATGGTACTACAGAAACTACAACTAGCAAAGCTACAACTCAAGCTAAAGAAGTGTAAATTCCATGTTCAAAAGACAGACTTTTTAGAACATCAAATTACTCAAGAAAAAATACAGACAGATTAACTAAAGATTCAGGCAATTAGAGATTGGCTAGTACCAATGAATCTATAAGAATTACAAGTGTTCATTGAAATGGTGAACTACTACAGATGATATATTGGACAATACACAGACATTATGAAACCACTATTTGACCTATTGAAGAAAGAAAGAAAGTTCCAATAAACCAAAATGCAACAGAAAGCATTTAAAGAAATCAAAATGAAAATGACAACAGCATCAGTGATCAGACAACATATATCAGAAAAGAAAATAATTCTTAAGATTGATGCATCAGACTATGTGTT
The DNA here is from genome assembly GCA_029606305.1 of Paecilomyces fulvus. NCBI lineage: Eukaryota > Fungi > Ascomycota > Eurotiomycetes > Eurotiales > Thermoascaceae > Paecilomyces > Paecilomyces fulvus. Next base: position 1,808 of record JAPVCG010000044.1, read on the forward strand.
AGAAGCAGAAATGTCACAGCCAGACAATGACAGAAAGTTACACCCAGTGGCATATTATTCAAGAAAGATGATACCAGCAGAACTCAATTACAAAATCCATGACAAGAAACTGCTAGCTATAGTGACAGTGTTTCAACATTGAAAAGTTTATTTTAAAGAAGCCAAGCACACAATTAGAGTGATTATTGATCACAAGAATTTTACTTACTTTATGACAACTAAAGTGTTAACACAAAGGCAAGCAAGATGAGCAGAAGTATTAGCTAACTACAACTTCACAATTGAACATTGCAGTGAAAAACAGAATGAGGTAGCAGACATATTTAGTAGATGACCAGATCACAAGAAAGAAGTTCAAGAACCAGAACCAGTGCTATTGAAATTCCAGGAGAATGAAATAATGACATACAACAAACAGACAGTGACATTAGCAGTGACAATGACTATTGAGAGTCAAGATGAGGAACTGATATAGATTATCAGATGAGAAATTGCAAAAGATGAAAACCTCAAAATGATTAAGAAAAAGACTGACAAGATAATGAAAGACAATGGATTGATTTACTACAACAGACTGATATACATACTGTTTACAGCAAGAATGAAAGTGATCAAGAAATATCATAAGCCACTGACAAAAGAACATTTTAGAACCAAAAAGACAAAAGAATTGATATTAAGAAACTTTTATTTTTCAAACATGCAATGGACAATATACTGATACTTGAAAGAATGTGACACTTGTCAGAGAAACAAAACAGTAAGACATCTACCATACAAAGAATTACAATCATTTGTGGTACTCACTTGATCTTGGGAATGAATTACTATGGACTTTATTACACAACTACCAGAGTCAAAGAAGAACAGAGTTACATACAACACTATTCTCACAGTGGTGAATAAATTGACAAAATATACATATGCAATACCAATAAGAATGGATGCAACAGCCTCAGAGACAGCATATCTACTACTTTGATATGTGTTTAGCAAACATGGCACATCAAAGAGAATTACAATGGACAAAGATTCACAGTTCACATCAAAATTATGAAAGACATTGATGAACATAACTAGCATTGAGCATAGACTCAGCACAGCTTATCATCCACAAACAAATAAACAAACAGAAAGAATAAATCAGATGATTGAGTAGTATTTACAAAACTACACAAATTATAATCAGAGCAATTGAGTTAAACTGCTATCTATGACACAATTTGCATACAACAATTTAATCAATGCAACAACTAAGAAAACACTGTTTTATACCAATTTTGGGTATAATCCCAAATTTGGCAGTGAACCAAAGAAAACATGAGAAATGAACCACAAAGCAGAAAAGAAAGTGACACAGCTATAAACACTGCATAAACAACTACAGAAAGATATTGAATTTGCAAACCTCAGAATGACAGTTTACTACAACAAAATCTATTAAAAAAGACCTAACCTAAAAAGAGAGGAAAAAGTATACTTGCTACACAGAAACATCAAGATGAAATGATCAAGCAGCAAACTTGACAGCAAGAAAATTGAACTGTTCATTATTGAAGAAAAAATTAGACCAGTGAACTACAAATTGAAACTACCAGACAGCATGAAGATACACCTGATTTTTCATATCTTATTATTGAAACTAGCACCACAAAGTGCTCAGATATGGGACAAAGAGATTGAAACCACAGAAGAAGAATACAAAGTTAAAAAAATTCTAGATGAGAGAAAAATCAATGGACAAACACAATATCTGGTACAGTGAAAGAAATATGATACCTCAGAAAACATTTGAGAATCAGTCAAGAATTTGACAAATTGCCAGCATCTGATGAAGACACATTAAGACTGACAGAAGTCCAGAAATTAGAACTCAGATTAGAAAGAGAATTATTCACAACCAAAGCCAGAAAAATGAAATTAGGTGGAGAAACAACCTCAGAATCACAGTGAAAAAGAAAAGCACTTTGATTACAAAGCTCTCATTGACATTCACAAAGCACCCCATGCTCAAATAACTTTTTGAATATACATTTTTGAACAACACTTATTTCAGCATGCAACTGATCAGCACATTTTTAAAGTAGACAAATATTAAAATCTCTAATGATCAAGGTGAAAGCAACTTAGGCTTCTTCTTTACAAAGTGAATCCCACTGGTGATTATTTATAATGAGACCAGAGTAGTGGAAGTTGTGACACAGACAAAAAGAGCAGAATGAGGACTGAGAATTGAACATCACACACAGAATAGATGACAAGAAACAGTAGTCACAGAGAAAAGAAACAACAAAACCATCACTGTCTATACAGTCAGCAAGAACTATATGTTCTCTATAACAATTACACAAAACTCAAGGAAGTTTGTGAGAAGGCATCACAATGACACTCAGGACAAGGCACAACAGAATCATTTACAGCAGATGAGTTAAAGTCTCAATAATAACAAGAGTAAGCACTTTACTTATGTATCTTCAGAGATGAAGACCTTAAAGAGAGGGAAGTGATGTTATGAATCAACTATGAAGAGGCATAACTGTGACACTCTGATAAGATAAGACTCTACAGCACAGCATTAGAACAAGGCAGACACCAAAATCATATGACAATAAACAAGTTCAATATCATGTGATAAAAAATAGTCCACAAGAGACTATAAGGAGATAGTCCAGTGAGAACTACAGAAAGGGAGTTCATATAAGACTATAAGAAATTATAGGAAGAAGAACTAAATCATGAGATATATAAGAATGCTTATTTCAGTTCAGCAGATGTATTTAGTTCTTCACATTCAATCTAATTTTATTATCTACTATCTACTACAGGTCAGTAAAAACAGTACTGAAAGAATTACAATCTGACTAGACCCTACTTCTGACTTAGCTATTGTTATTCAGTTAGACCCACTGAGTTACCTGACATATAAAGCCTTACCTGATGGACTGTGGTAAGCAGGCTGCATTAACTGCCTACAGACAAGACCTAAATAGATTTAGATCATCAAGAAGAAACTAGATAAAGTGTTCTGTTGAGCCTTCCTTAACAAACAGTATGATAGGATAGCTAAGAAGAATTCTAAGGTGGTAACACTTATTAACAAATCATCAAGAGTAGCTAATAGCTTTTGACACTGATAATCATTCTTATTGGCCATACAATGCAATTCAGCAGCATTCTCAGAGAAATTTAGTTCTTCAAGAATTTTGAGAACATGAGTATTATGATCAGACATTTTAAAACCACACTCTTTCAGGAATTTGCAATGCTTTTGGAGATGAAGAATTTTGAAGAACAAAAGAGTCTGCTGCTTTTCAGCCTCAGCTAATTTGGCCTTCAGTCTATCTTCAGTGAATTGAAGATCACATCATTCTTTATCACTATGAAAACACTTTTTACATTTTTGACCATGTTTAGTACACACAGCACAGTTTTTGCAACAATCATTTATTTTGCAAGAGATATCATAAGAGAAACAATATTGACAAGAAAACTCAACAATGAAACTATTTTTTTCAATTTTCTTGGAGTAACAACAGTTTTTGCAATACTGATCATGAAGAAAGTCAGTTTTCAACACACACTTACATTGAGGAGGCATAATAAGAGAAGAAAGACATCACTTACAGAAAAGAGTCAAAGTCATAATGATGATAAAGATGAGCACTCTATTTATGTGTCTTCAAAGACAAAGACCTTGAAGAGAAAAAGTGATGTTATGAACCAACTATGAAGGGGCACAACTGTGACACTCTAATAAGATAAGACTCTACAGTACAGCACTAGAGCAAGGCAGATGTGAGAAACAATTATGAAATCATGTGACAATTTAATATATCAACCCTGCCAAGACACAAAGAAACAGAAATGGTATATGACATAGGAATAAATGGTATACAAATTGGTATATGAAATGATATATGAATTGGTATATGAAATAGTATACAGAGGACTAAATATATAAAAGAGCTCATTCCCACTCAGCAGATGTATTTAGTTTTTCACATTCAATCTGATTTTATTATCTACTATCTACTACAGGTCAGTAAAAACAGTACTGGAAAAATTACAATTCAATCAGACTCTACTTCTGACTTAGCTATCATTATTTAGTTAAGACCCACCAAGTTACTTAACATACAAAGCCTTACCTGATGGACTGTGGTAAGTAAGCCACATCAACTGTCTACAGACAAGACTTAAGCAAGTTTAGGTTATTGAGAAGAAACACAGATAAGTGTTTTGTTGAGCTTTCTCTAACAAACAGTACAATAGAATAGCTAGAAAGAATCCTGAGGTGGTAACAGAAAGCAACTACAATGAAGTTTCTGAAAGCCAGAGATGAACACAGTACAAAGAAATGACTTAGAATGACAGTGACAAGAATATAGTTTTTTCAGAAACTGAACAAGCCAGACAAGCATTACCAGAAATAGTATAAGAAGTATAGAATGAAATCAATAAGCATCTACAAGAGACTCAAAAGATGCCTGAGATAGTGAAGCAACTTATAAAGCAATGAATAATGCTATCAGACAACAAAATTGAGAAGATAGTCAAAGCAGTTTTATAGAAAAATCTAACTAAACCAGAACTAGAAAAATGGCATAAAGCTAACAAATCATCTAAGAAGCTAAAAGACAGTAAATAGTTACTTAAAACCAATAGAAAATTAGGCAATAAGACAACTAAAACTAAAATATGAGTGACAAATCTCACTTTGCTAAACTTAAATAAGTGCAGCTGTGAGCAGAAAGTTTAACAGACTAAGACTTAGAGAAATTTCTCACAGAAAGAAACATTAGCTTATTGTAATAAGTCAGAATGCACATATGTAAGATATCAGAGACACTCACAACACAAAATCATGCATTAAACAGCATATTATAAAAATTACTGTTTGATGCACTATAGCACAAAAATTGAAAGTGGACACTTTCCACAAAAGAGTTAAACTAAAAGACAACAATAAAAATAACAACATCAGATGGCAGCAACAGCCAGAGGTCAACACATTAAAATACAAGCTAAGATTATAGGCCAACTAGCTAAAGTGCTAGTTGACTCAGAAGCCATAAAAAACTTTATGAATTTAAAATTCATAAAGAAATTACAAATTCTAGAAAAGACAAAGCAATAGTCAGTACTGATTTCAGAACTTAATGAAAAAGACTTAAGACAGTTTCTGACCACAGAGACAGAAATGATTCTAGTGTCAGTACAAAATCATTTGAAGTTACTTAACTTTAATGTGACCAAAGTTGAAGAATATAATATGATACTCAGAGTACCATGGCTGAAATAACACAATTCAGAGATTGATTGAACACACAATAAAATACAATTTACAAAATGTATATGTGAAATAAAGCTAAAACAAAACCACTCTCAGACTCTCAAAAGTTGAGTAAGTGAAGTATAGTCAGCCATGAAAGAAACTAAGTTGAGAAAAACAATCAGTGGCTCTAGGTCAAAGAGACAAGAAGATCCTAGGAAATCTACAAAAAGCAAGTCAACAGGTGAGACTATGTAGAAGGACTAGGGTTAGAGTTTGGGTTAGGTTAGTTATTCCGTCGTCAGTTCATGGGATCAATGGTAGCGTGACAAATGCTATTTCTTTAACCGAAAATTACACTGGAAATATCACTTTCCATGGACTGTCTTCTGTTACATATGACTTCCAGAAGAATATTGCCGGCCTTGTCACTCTAGACATCCAGGGTGTTTCTTCTGAAGATGTGTACCTTGGGGTAATGTTCTCGGAGTCGAACTTGTGGATTAATGAACAGGCATGCGATGCGACTGCCCTCGCGGGATTAGATTCCCCTCTCTGGTTCAATGTTGGACGTGGAGCTGGAAGATATACCGCCGAGAAGAAGCATAACAGAGGAGCTTTCAGATATCTCACTATTGTTAGCAATACGACGGCAATAGTATCGGTCAAGGAGGTAGCGGTGGAGTTCACTGCGGCGCCTAAGCAAAACTTGCAGGCTTATACTGGCTACTTCCACTCCGATGACGAGTTACTGAATAAAATCTGGTACGCTGGTGCATATACCAATCAACTCTGCACCATTGACCCAGAATACGGAGATGCATGGCCGTTGCTTGGGATTGGCGATTCTGGAGACAACATCACTCTGCCACAGACGACGCCATGGTGGAGTAACTATACAGTCGCAAATGGCAGTAGTGCACTTACCGATGGTGCAAAACGTGATCGACTTGTCTGGCCTGGAGATATGTCCATATCTTTGGAGAGCATCGTCGTTAGCACATATGATCTGTACAGTCTACGTAACTCGCTCGAAGCCTTGCTTGCACTGCAACATGCGGATGGTCGTCTTCCATACGGTGGCAAACCTTTCCCTCAAAGCACGATCAGCTTCACATACCACCTGCACAGTTTGATTGGAGTCTCTTATTACTATAAGTACTCTGGTGATCACACCTGGCTGTCCAGGTACTGGAGCCAATTCAAACGAGGTGTTGAATGGTCTTTAAGCAGCATTGATGGTTCAGGTATGGCAAACGTGACTGCCAGTGATGACTGGCTTCGCTTCGGAATGGGTGGCCATGTGAGTCCAAAATCACACGATCGGGTGCAAGGATCTGTGCTAACCAATGTAGAATATTGAGGCAAACGCTATACTATACTATGTGCTGAACCAAGGCATCGATCTTGCCTTAGTCCTGGGAGATAATGCAGTACAAGCGAACTGGAGTACAGCAGCTGAGAGAGTCAAGTTCGCGGCAAACCAGCGTCTATGGGACGACAAGGTTGGCCTATACCGTGATAACGAGACTACGATAGATTTCTACCCTCAGAACGGCAATTCCTGGGCAATCAAAGCGAATCTGACTACTTCTGTCTCTCAAAGCTATGCAATATCCAAGTCACTTCGTTCCCGTTGGGGTAAATATGGTGCACCAGCTCCCGAAGCCGGCAAGACCGTGTCACCCTTTATCGGTGGCTTTGAATTAGAGGCTCACTACCTTGCAAATCAACCTGACAGCGCTCTTACTCTACTGCGTCTGCAGTGGGGATTCATGCTTAATGACCCACGCATGACGCAGTCAACTTTTATCGAAGGCTATTCTACAGATGGATCCTTGCATTACGCTCCTTATACGAATGATGCGCGAATCTCACATGCTCATGGTTGGTCCACAGGCCCAACTTCTATATTAATGTTCTACACTGCAGGAATCCATTTAACCTCTGCTTCTGGCCGTACATGGCGCATTGCTCCGCAGCCGGGTGACCTTCGTGCTGTCGACGCTGGCTTCACGACAAACTTGGGCCAATTTTCTGTTACGTTCAAACGGAATTCAAATGGAACGTATACCCATCTTACCTTCAAGGCTCCGAAAGGAACAAATGGAAGCGTGAACCTTCCAGGGGTAAACGGGATCTTAGTCGAAGGTAGTGGCGATAGGATCAAGCTTGTAGATGGTGTTGCAGCAGGCTTAAGTGGAGGATCCTGGACTCTCGCATGATTATCGAATGGGGATGACGGTGACCTCGAACTCTCATCACAACTCATTCCCTTTGTATGTAAGATGCTCCCGAGCAGTGTTGGTGATGGCATGACATAGTAAGATGTGGCTAATTGTCGGGTTTGCGCTACGCGGGGTATCAAACTCTCCTGCTCTGTGTATGTTTTCCGGTACTATCAAGCCTTCAAATCCTCCAGATGATGATACTGATGCGAATATATTTCACTTGACCAAAGAAAATTCAATTGGTTACAGATACTATATTTAGTTTGACCTGTTGAATTCTCCTGTAAGCTCTTTATTTGTATGTTTAAGCTTTACAGCCGAACCATAGTTCAAATTGATAGCTCTGAGTGTATTCGCTGAGCCAATGTTTCAGGAGTGCCACAGAATATCAACTTATATTCCGAGAAATAGGCTCGTGACCTATCATTATGATATCAGAATAATCAAGTTATTCAGGGTCAGCTGAGCTATTATGTGTCAATCATATGCTCCTCATGTATAAGAAGATACGGCGACTAGGATGCAATCTGCCTAGACTTTTGAATAGCCCATTTTCCCCATTCCTCCTTTCTCGGTCATTGATCCACTGCGAAAATGGCTGCTGTAGCAAGGTCGGTCTTCCATCCTTATGAGGCCCAATAAGGTTAACTGACATTAACGAACAGGCCACCCAGCACATCATACAAGCCTCATCCCACAGAGAAGATGAAGGCTGCCATGTGGATGGGTACCAGACGCATCAAGATTGGTGATGTTGCCAGACCTACATTGACTGATCCTGCCGATGCCATCGTCCATATAACGCATTGCACTATTTGCGGTTCGGATCTTCACATATACGAGGGGGAGCTCAACGAAGCAATGAGCGAGGGAGATATCCTTGGTCATGAAGCTATTGGGATCATTGAGGAGATCGGGGACCAGGTGAAGAACCTGAAAGTTGGCGACAGAGTCATCATTCTACCTATTATCGCCTGTGGATTGTGTCAATACTGTCAGCGCCAGGAGTATTCACTCTGCGATACGACCAATCCCTCAAAGGAAATGGAGGTTATGTACGGACATCGAATCTCTGGTATCTTTGGTTACTCGCACATTACCGGTGGCTATCCTGGCGATCAAGCTGAATACTGTCGAGTTCCTAACGCAGACTTGACATGTCTCAAAGCTCCCAAGGACGTTGATGCAAAAAAGTTACTTGGGCTTGCAGACGTGACCACCACAGCATGGCATGGCTGTGAACTAGCTGAAGTCGGAAAGGGTGACATTGTGGGTGTTTGGGGATGCGGTCCTGTTGGCCTTTCGATACAAAAACTGGCAAAGTTACGTGGAGCTTCCAAAGTATATGCCGTGGACAAAGACACTCATCGTCTTAAAATAGCAGAAGAATTTGGGATGATTCCAGTAGATGCTGCCAAGTATCCAGAAGTAGCGGATTATATTCTCTCGATCCAACCAAACGGTCTTGATCGTTCAATCGAAGCGAGTGGATTCCGCAGTACTAATAAACCGCATCACGAAGCCATGAGAACATTGGGTCTAGAGAGAGATAGTGGAGACACGGTGACAGATATGCTGAAATCGACTCGTAAATGCGGGAACATTGCACTTATCGGGGACTTTTTCTGCAGCACCAATGATTTTCCGATTGGCATGTTGATGGAGAAGTCCATCACGGTTCGTGGGGGGCAACTGACTGCGCAAAAGGTGAGTGAAATCTAAAACAAAGGACCATCACAAGGGGTCGTTGACTGTTTCCAGTACCACCCATTTCTCCTGGACATGGTTGTTCAAGGAAAATATGATCCATCTTGGATGTTTACCTATGAAGGTAAGTCATTGAAGATCATAAACACGGAGAATGAACTAACCTTGAGTCTCTACCAGATGAATTTGAAAATATCAGTGAAGATTATGAAAAATTCTCAGAGCATAGGGTCCCGGGAGGTTTAAAGGTCTGTTTAGTGACGGAGTTTGGTCGCAGCCAGAAACCAAGTTCGGACTTGTGTGAATAATAAGGCTGTCGAATCTGTGAATATTTTGTAAAGCCACTAAAATACAAAATACCTGTAATCTCCAGCATATGACGCTTTGAATATCACATAAATTTAACTTTGAAACCTATAAATCATGTTATGAGACCTGCCTACCCGTTGTTTCGGGTAGATGAGGCCTTCGGTATAGCGGCTAGACGCTGACATTAGGTGAGAAGACAGTGACATTCTTATAACAGAAACTCATATAGTACAGAATAAGTGCTTCTGCTGACTTTCTTTCTCTGGAGTAAGTCATGGAGGCGATAGTGAGACGGCATCGGCTAAAGAGTGATGTTAGATTATATCTAGCAAACCTCATTCCTTACTTCTTGCCAATCTTGAATGCTGAAGGTCCAGATGGTATGCACAGATGACAGTATGCCAGACGCTATTACGAATCTTCTCACGATGTTTTTGAAATTTCTCGGGAATAAGGAGAAAATCTATGTACCATCTTAGAAAACCTAGGTCATGTACACAGCGAAATAGTGGACATTTCCTCCAGCGAACTCTGCAAATCAAGACACCCAGAGAGATGGGAAAATGCAAACCCCAGGCCCCATTCAAAAAGAAGAAAAGACCGAAGGATACTAGATCGAAGTGAACATATTGTTCAAATAAGGGGCGGACTCCTGCTATTTTGACCGGGATATTCCTCCACACTCATGATCTGTCGACCAGACACACCACGGGATTTTCTGTCCATGGCTCCTTCACCCTCTAGCATCGTGGATGTCGCCTTCCCCGAGGACGACAAATGTCACAGCCTTCATCAATTTAGGTGAGAATATATTCGCTAGCCTTTTATTTCATCTGTCGACTCATATTAATATTTCTTCTCTTGCCTGGTCACAGGTGACACGCTAATCTCACGCGTCCGCAAGGACGACTGACACAATCGGTCATAACTTCCTCGAGCAAGATGAATATAGATCCAGCAGACGTCCAGATACTCCTTGATTTCGTTGAGGGTGCGGCTCAGCAGGCAAGGCAGAAGGCATTGAGAACGAAGGCTGTTACAATGACCAATGCCGGCCAATTGCTCGATAGCACACAGACAGTCAACCGCACTTTTCCCACAATCATGGATAATGAGCAGAATAAATCTCTGGATGATGCGCCGGATTTGCTCGAAATCCTGGAGAAGTCGTTGTCCATTCCTGTACCTTCTGAAGATCTGATTCCTAAACCTCCACCCATTGTTCGAAGATGCAAAGTCTCGAGATCTCTTTCAAAGAGGCTATCGAAACTGTCTAGAACGAAGGATGCGGTAGAGAAGGAGGCTAGGTCTAATATGATCTCACAGGCAACTACAGAAGCGAAGCAACTCCGCCGAGAAGCTAAACAACAAGCAAGAGCACAAAGACGCTTAGAAGCATTGACGGCCGCAACACACGCATCTGTAGACAATAACCTCCCGGATCCTCTTCCCACCATAGTTGACATTGTTTGGATTAGGGATCGTGAGACGGCCTTGCATCGCGCCATGCAGTATGAGCAGAGTCTACAACTCGGGCTTAGTCAACAAGGAGTGTTCTGGGCGGATGGTTCCAGACTGAACGATGGGAGAGCTGGCGCCGCTGTGGCATATCAAGCTTTGACTGAAGAGGGATCCTACACGTGGACGGGCAAGGCATATCATTTCTGTTCGTGCCAGTTTCTGATCAACTCTAGTGATGTCGAGCTTTACGCCATTTCCACTGCATTGGAAATAGCGCTTTCCCGAGCTGACCCCAGCACCCCAGTTGTGATATTCTCCGACTCCCAAACCGCATTGACGTTCATCCGTGACTGGAAGGCATTCGACGATAATTCGCACTCCCTCTCTAAGGTTGCGGGAGTCGATGCGCTCAAGCGATTGGCAAGCCTTCAGGCCGCAGCGGTGGACGTCCGTTTCGAATGGGTTCCCGGGCACTCTGGCGTGTTGGGAAACATTATAGCGGACAGGATGGCAAAACATGCTGCAGAAAACGGCCACGGTCCGGAGGGCGTCTGTAGGACCGAGGTAACGACATCTATCATTATTGACAGGATGATGCGTGAACATGGCTATATCCACTCCTTTCCCCCAAACCAGACGTTGGGAACAACAATATAGGCGACTAGAGAGCCTCCTGAAGTTGTTTGCAAAGTACTCTTAGAAGAGGATCCTGACAGTCCAAAGATCATGGAGATGCTTCCGATTTCCCTGGCTCAGCCATCAGGCACAGAAGATTCAGTACTGGTAGGCAACACATATGCATGGCATACTCTGGACAGCGTACGAAAATGATTTATCGAGTTATCAAGGATTGTGCAGAGTGACCAGCAAGAACTCTAAGCTGTGAATTACTACTGTTTCATTGCTTGAGCCCTAGAAGCTGCTCCTTAGCTCCAGGTTCCTAACGGAAGATCTTACTCCATGGACAGGCTACGATACCTAAGGATTAGGTTGACCGGGCCGCAATATCGTCATCATCTTCGAGACAAAAAGCCATTGTCGAACCCGTCTTTGATGGTTGAGATCATTCCACAACGGGGTCTTGAATACTTCCCTCCGATGAATAACAACTTCGATACATATCGAACAAATAAACAGCATTATGTTCGTGATCCCTAGAGGAGCGTGCCGCAGTAGTGACTGAAGGCACTGGTCCCACAATATTTTAACCACTCAGCGCTTGAGGATACTGGATATACCAGGGCGGGAGGGGACTATAGACTCTGCCTTTGGATTTTAGAGATAGCTAGGAGAAGTGAAAACGCGGACTATGTCTCTTGTTTGGATTGTACAGTACATAAATGGGAGTGTTAGTCTAATTCTTGCCACGTTATAGATAACATTCTGAAACCAGGACACATAACTATGTTTAGAGGCAGACGAAGAAATAGGAGTGATTCTTCTTGAAATTGATAGACTTGAAGGCCGATTCCACTCCAGATTTCGGAGTGCCGTCGGATAATGTAGCTTTTACATACAGGAAAGCTGGAGGGAAGAGGAAGAGACCCGAAAGAAATAAGAGAACACGAACTAGACCAACTTCCGCTTGGGTTAAAACTCAAATGGGACACACGAAGCAGGCTGACAATGACAAAGGTGTGCAGAGGTACATGTACATTTACATTACAAAGAATCGCTAACCCTCCAGCTATCGAGTCAAAGAAACAACAATAATACTCTCATCTTTTCAGTGAGAAGATCCCTTTTCACAATCCTCGCTAGGTCTACCTCGAGATCTTAATCACGTTTTTGATCTTCCTCGCGCTGCCTGTAGGGAGAATATCTCCACGATCTGCGTCGCTACTGCCTGTGCTCCCGGCTTCGTCTCCGCTGTCGCTCTCACTCGCGCTTTCAGAACTACCAGATGGGGAGTAGATGTCCTTTCTCGTGGCACAATTGTTCTGATTTGAGAAGATTCGCTGCTTCGACTTCTTCGCTCTTTCGGCTTGTTGGGACTTCTGCTCGGCTAGCATGGCTTTCAGGTTCTGACGGTTGCGCTTGCCGGCCGAGTTAGGTTGGGATGAGGCCTGGAAGGATCCGAATGAAGACCGCACGGACGAACGTAGGGCGGGACTGTTTCCGTTTGAGAAAAGGCCTGTACCGTTCAAGGCTGCTGGGGCGGTGGATGGAGGTGGAGCATTACCCTTGCCTGGTGGAATGAATTCACCGTCAGAGTCGTCTTCGGATTCAGACTCTGAGCTTGAGGCTGAATCTGATGCTGAAGATTCTTGCTCATTGTCTGAGCGCGACTTGGACGGGGATCTGACTTTCTCGAGCATCTCCACCTTCATCATCCGAGGACCTCCCTCCTTATCTTCCTCGTCCTCCTTATCTTCCTCGTCCTCCTTATCTTCCTCGTCCTCCTTATCTTCCTCGTCCTCCTCGACATCCACGTCTTCCTCATTCTTGGCCAAAGTAGCTTCCGCGGCTGATGTTTCTTCTTCTGACTCGGCTTCAGATGTGGCCTCTTCAGTAGAATCCTCCTCGTCGCCTTCGCGGGATTCGTCGTCCTCTTCTGACTCGGAGGTATCTTCAGGGGACACATCTACCTTTGTAATTTGCCGCTTGACAACCGTGTCCGTCTCGCTGGGGGGTTTGGCGGTACGCTTAGCCTCCTCCGAAGAGCGAACTTTTGTGACTATCGGTAACTTGACATTATCGGAAGCAAGCGAAGATTGCGAGAATCCGTTGATCTTTGTCGCCTGGGTCTTTTCCGGTAGTTTAGGGACTGTTGCTGCGGTTGTCTCCTTAGGTGCAGGTGACTTGGACTTCGCGGTAGGTGATTTAGGCTTTGCAGCAGCTCGAGAAGGGGGACGCTCTGCGGAATTAGCTTTGGATTTCGATTCTTTGCCCGGGACAGCCACAGAAGCCTCCTTTTCTTGAAGAAGCTTCTCTTTGTCCTCAAGTCTCTGTCGGAGACGAGTAATACGACGCATGTTCTCTTTCTTGTCGGTCTTTTCCAGCTCGAAGAGCTCTTTCCAGGAGAAAAAAACATCCCGGAGCAAGCGCGCATATTCATAATTGCCATTCTCCTCAGCAGCCTTGATTTTGCTTTCATATTCTGTGGTTTTCTCAGCTCGAAATGATTCTACCTTCTGAACCTTCTCAGCTGCCTCATTCATAAGTTGCTCGATGCGTTCCTTGGATACATTAGAAGGGAAAACCATCGTCTGGCTCAAAGAAATGGGAGTCGATCTTGAGGTTGTCGTGTCAGTTTTAGAACCCGTTCGAGGAGTAGATCGCGGCGCAGATCGAGGTGCAGGTGCAGCTGGTGTTGTAACAACGTCCGCCTCCTCTGCAAATGATACGGAGCGCCGCTCCTGGCTTCTCAGGGGTGAGTCTTTTCGCATGGCTGACCTCCTCACCTGCTCCAGGCCAGGACTGTGGGCCTTAGACGGCGTGATATCAGCCTGCTGGCCGAATGAAAGACGTCGAGCCACGCTACTTGGCAATAAGGGAGTTGTAGATATAGGATCCCGGCTGGAACACTTCTCATCAGTCTTGGAGACTGACTGCTTCCGCGGTGGGCTTCTCGTGATGCCCAAACCTAGACCAGGCTTCGCTGAGTGGTCAGTGAGGCTTGGTCGCCTTTGAGGACCAGAGAACGAAGGTACCCTCTTGCGCCTCCGTACAGGCGAATGTGTACCTGTGGGCTCTACATTCTCTTTTCCCATCGTAGGCTCTTTACTCTTTGATCTGGTTGCGGATGGACTGCTGGTCAGTTCTAGGCGAGGTTCCTTTTGGGGAGGTAATTGCTCGCCGCTCTTCTTTCTCTTGCGCGTTGCCGCTGCCCGAGACTTATTCTCTATAATATTCTGAAGTCCAGCATTGTTTATCACAACCGCAGGAGAAGGGCCCGTGTGTAAATTTTGAGACGGCTCAGGCTCCACGTCAGTCACGTCAATATCGTCCTGAGTGTTGGCTGCTGGATTGGATGTTGTTTTCTGTTGTTCAACCGGGGACGTTGTCTCTGTTTGGCGCACTGACTGGGATTGCGATCTAGGTTGCTGATCCTCTGTATCAACTTTGGCAGTCTCTGGCTGGGCAAAAAGGCCAGGAGCAAGCTTAGGGGATAGCTGACGAATGGGTGTTGGCGATTCCCCCAATTCTTTGCTTTCCATCCTTCGGCCCTGAGGGGTGGCAGCAACCTCGTCGGCCTGGTCTTGTTCCTGAGACATTGGATCATGTGCAAACTCTGGGGCCCAAGGTGGAGTCGACATGATATCAACTCCTTCTACAGAGTGCAGTAGAACATCGCTCTGCCTGGGACTGCCATTCGAACTATACGGGTCGCGTGAGAAATGGGTCGACACTGGAGTATGTTCCTCCTCGATGGTCTCGAATTTAGGAAGCTTAGGCTTATTCTTCACCTCCTCCTGTTTCCTGCGTTCATACTGCTCTGCAGCTGCATCCCAGTCCTGGACGACAGACGAGAATCGAGGGGGGGCATATGGCGCAGGCTTCTGAACAACACGCACCGTGCCGCGCTGGTCGAGACCGTCGGCGCGGGCCTTGCCATTGTCGACGAACACATCCGCGACGGTCATGTCGGCATCGAGGTCCTCAGTATCGTGTGCATCATCTAAGAGCTTCTTGATCTCTAACGGCCTGTGTTGAGCGACCCGTCAGTATACTTAGTTATATCGACCAGAGGTGACCAGTATAAGGCAGACTTACTCCGCATCTGGCCTCAGCTTCTTCCACTTGGCCTGAATCATACCCGCTAAACCGCCCAGTGTAACCTCGTCGGGATGCTCCAAGACGAGCAAAAAAGTCGCTGGCTTCCCATTCGCACCCCCATTGCCATTCTTATCTGAATCGTCTTTTCGCTCAGGGAGGAAACTGCGGAATATGGACGGGGCTGATTGTATCTGCTCGCGGGGCAGGATCTTCACGGTAAGGCGAAGGAACACCATAGTCGGCCGTCTAGAGAGCTAAATGTGTGAAGGCCAGGTAAGATGAAAGTGATATAGGTGTCAGTATGGGACAGGAAGAAGAGACATCCTCATATCAAGCAAGGACATATGTAAATGCCAGTGTAGTCTGACAGGTAGAGTAACTATCACAATACAGCTTGTCGGAGAAAGGAAGAAAAGGAGAATGGAGATGGTGGAAGCGAACTGGGAGAAGATGTAGTAATTGTGTTCCTCTCAACAATGAATGGCAAGGTAACACCGTGCCCAGCTCTGCCAGACTGGAGAAGATGCAGGCGAGATAAGCTGCCTGTGAATGCGCGGGGAAAAGAAAGAAAGGGCAACATTGAACTGGTTCGACATCCGTCTCCAACTTTCCCAGTCTCGGCCTTCACACCCACGCGGAACCGACGCGTCGAGCAAAGTCTCTCACCGCCCGCCACATCGAGTGTACTGGGAGTAAATGGGCGATGGTTACAATGGAGAAGACACATATGGTATCTACACAAAAAGATGTATACTACTACTACTATGTTCATATTCCAGGATGAGCTTTTCTTATTCAACAAATAAATACATCATGAGAGCTCTAGATATCCAGGATATATATCGTGCCCGACAGCACATTCAACGCATGCTAAATTACATGGTAGAGACTAATCATCGCACATACATAACACATGTACTGGAATTTCCGATCACGCACAATAGACAGCAATGCACGATTTTAGTCAGGAGAAAAGTATCGTGTGAATCGCTCTGTTTTCGTGAGCCCCAACTCGACCACCACCCAGTGGCAGCTCATGAGAAGGCTTGGGAATCGGACGGTCCAGAACTGGAGGTACCCCACAGGAAGGCCGCCAATGTGGGCTTTGAGGTGCTCCGACATATCATTGTAATGGTGCTTCTTATTGCGGAGGGCCCGTAGAAGGTCCAACATCTTAGAGCCGGTGTACTTGCGCTGCTTGCCAAGGCTGTCCTTGAACTCTTTGGGCAGCAGCTTCAGGAAGTCCATTTCAGGGCCCATGACGTTCAGCGCCACCGACTCAAGACACTGTAGGGCCGGAGACGGCGGGTCTCGAGGCTCGAACTCAAAGTGATCGGAGACATCACAAAGGAAATTAAGACGCTCTGCGGCGGACCAGAAAAAGGGATGCATCATAACGGCGGTCGCATCAGGTCTAGCACGAGTCAGTTATCGATCATCATAAGTTGCGTGAAATAGTGACTTACCGGCGACGAGGGTCGAGCGACAGCATCGACCGGATAAGGTCGTCTGCTTCATATGCATACTCCCCTAGACGCTGAAGGTCGTCCAGGTTGTGGTTGCCCTTGACGATATTGGCCTCGCGCATGAATTTGCCATCCTTGTCGAAAGGGTGTCCCCCACGGGTCAGGACATAGTAAAAAACACAGCCCAGGGAGAATATATCGATGGCTCGCGTTGCCCGTCGATTAGTCTGAGGATCAACCACCGCAGGCTCTGAGGACTCTGTGTGTTGCGACTCCGCCGCGGCAAGGGTATTCGGGTTAGTGGTTTGGTCATCGTCCACCAGCAGCTCTGGCGCCCGCCAACCGGAGGTACCAGCAGCGTGTGCCGTAGTCGCCCTGAACGAGCTTTGGTTATCCTCCAATTTCTTGCACAGACCGAAATCCGAGATAAGGAGCCGCAAAGCGTGTGACCCCATCCGACCACGAGGAGCAGCTACCAGGATATTCTGCGGCTTCAGGTCCCGGTGGACAATCTTGAGTGAGTGAAGATACCGTACACCAGCCGTGATCTGTCGCAGAATGTCGGGAAGATCCAATCCGCCGTTGACCAGCAGTGGGTAGTCAGAGGGTCTTTCGACAACCTCCTGTAGGGACGCAGGGCACAGCTCCAAGGCAATATACAGGAAGCCCGCTGCTTGTTCACGGCAGAAGTACCGGATCACATTGCTATGGTCGTCACTTT
Source organism: Paecilomyces fulvus (assembly GCA_029606305.1). Taxonomy (NCBI): domain Eukaryota; kingdom Fungi; phylum Ascomycota; class Eurotiomycetes; order Eurotiales; family Thermoascaceae; genus Paecilomyces; species Paecilomyces fulvus. Next base: position 19,694 of record JAPVCG010000044.1, read on the forward strand.
CCTGAAGCAGACCTACTTCATGAGAAGCAATGTCGTAGAACTCGACGAGCATCCGCTTGACGGCCACGTCCCGACCGTCGAAGGAGCCTTTGTAGACGACGGTGCCGTGGCTACCATGTCCCAATACCTTGTCCGTGTAAACTTTGAGCTGGCCAATACGGATCGCGCCGTCCATTTCGACTATTTCGTTCGATACCGTCCTTGACAATTGAACATCAGGTTCCAGTCTAGGCTGCGGTTGGAGGTTCTTGACAGTCTCAACAACCTGATCAGCCTGGTTCTTTGCTGCCTCTGTCCCAGGTCTCGCTTTACGCTTATGGGCCTGGCCTCCACGACGGCCCCGTCGAGCTTTCTTCTTCTTCTCGGGCTCTTGGAGCTGCATTTCGTCCACATCGTCATCTCCATCAGGGCCACGAGACGGCTCACGGATCCGTACCTTAGGTGTTGCATCAGGTGCCGGGACACTAGCATCCCTCTTACGCCTTGGGGTAGCATCTCCATCGTTCTGTTCGTGACCAAAGTCAACGTCGATTGTCATGTTGCGCGCCGATGGCCCGGTAGTAGCATCTCGGTTGAACGAGGTACCGACAACAGGCGTAGGCGGAGTAGATAGCGGCTGTCCATATGATGAAATGATATTCTTGAGATCGAGCTTTTGCTTCGCCAGCTCCTGCAGGTTGTGAGAGTTGAAGTACACGAATGCACCGATGAAGAGGAACAGCAGGGTCACGAAGATATCAATGGCATTGTCCCAGCCTTTCCGAATTATCACACTCCTTCTGAGGCCGGGGGAGTAGAGAGGACCGGATGGAGCCCTCATCAATTCCCGGGGAGTGTCATTGGATAATTCTGATGCAGAGGGATCAGATATGCTCGGGATCGTACGGCGAACACTGCGAGGTTCGTTCAAGGAATGAACGCCGGCCAATGCGGCCTTCTGCTGAGCCAAATTGAGACTCATAAGTGGCTGTCCGTCACGGAAGTAGTCCTTCTCGTAGCACTGAGCCATCTTGGCCCGTCCTGTGACCAGGGGGTACGTGGTTTCGGACATGGCATACCAACCACCGCCCTCGATGCAATCGATAAATACCCGCGAGTCTCTCTCGTCCATACCGGTCGAACCGTAGTCAGGATCCGGGGGTTGCAACGGCTGCGATAACAAGACGAGCGGAGTTGGTGCATCCGGATTCTCAACATTGATAGGGCGAGCGACATCGAAGACACGGACAACCGGCGAAGAGAATCGCTGAGTATACCGAGGACGTTCCATCCGCGAGTGGTCAAAGCCTAGCACGACCCCATCGTGCATACTGTAGATGTGGCTCTGGTCCATCGTCTGGTAGTATTGGCTTTGCAGGTCGATGTCCCGATTATTGGCGGTCCACTCAGAGTATTTGAGCGTGCAGATGGGTGCACCGGTTTCCGTGTTCTGGATCGCAACCGCATATTCAATCCGGCCCAGCGTCAGGGTACCGGTTGATTCACAATCCTCCTCGTCCGTCTCCAAACTACCCACTTTGCGGCAACTCTCCTCCGGTGTGATCGGACCGCGGGAACTGAAGACACGCAGGATCGTGCCTGTGCGAGCATCCACTGTATACAAGGTAGTCTCCTTCCTGGCTGTGTACGTGACGGCCGGGTCTGTTCCTGAGTAAGGGGTCTCATCCACCAATTCTTTGACCGTCAGCCCCAGCTTCTGAAGCCCCGCATTGGGGCCAGGGCTGTAGATATAGAGATTGCCATCGCGACTCGGCTCGACAATCCAGAGAAAATCATCCTCTGGCTGCGGATCATCAAACTGAGTGCGGTTCGCACGGTGGTAGATACTCTCGACCATGGGACTACTGGGGACCTCGAGGGCCCACCGGGGCGCCCCTGTCTTGCGATCTCGTGCGTGGATGGTGCCGTCGACGGTCGCCAGCAGGACAAAGTCCTCAACCTCCCAATCCTGCAAGGACCGCGCGTGAAGCTGCGGAGCCAGGCCAGCGGATGGGCTGGTCTGGGCAGGAGGGGCTCGAACGGCGCGGCCGGAGCCCGCCAGAGCCAGAGTTGCCAGGGCGCTCGCATCGTCGGATGCCACTTTCACATCGAGATGGGGATGGGTATGTCGAAATTGAGCATGGGGAGAATCAACGGCGTGTCCGGTCGGTCCTACAGGGACCGAGATGCTCGAGGGTCCCTCATTGACGGACGACAGCTGCTGCGGAGCTGCGAAGAGAGGGAGGAGCAGGAGGGCGACGCTGGCAGGGAGGGTCGGGAAGGCGCCAGGCCGCCACTTCATCGTGGAAGACTACAAAATCCACCGCCTCGAGTGTTGAAGAATGGATGGATATGATGGCGATCGTCTCGATGTTGGCCGTCGCAGCGTTTCATATGGTAGATCAGAGCGGTTGGAGGTTCAACTAGGGCAGTGGACGGAGTCTAGTGAACCGACGCCATACTGGCTCCAGCAACGTTGAGATCAATTAAACCAATATCTAATCAAAAGAGGAAAAAGGGAACTTCTAGAAAACCAGTTGTATAAGAAGAGAAGGATAGTCGGGGAGAGATTGTGGGATGGAAAAGGGTTAGGAGTAAGACGGGGAGAGAATGTGAGCGAAGGAAGTCGAGACGCCGTGGTCGCCTGAGGCCGCGCAGACTTGCGTCTAACTTACCGTCCACAGCCCCCCCTTGAGACGCTTTAGAGTAACTAAACGCGGCATGAATAGAACGGTGAGCAGATTAGATTGATGAATGGATATTGTATCATGCTGAGTTGTGTGTCTTTTTTTTTTCTTTATTTTTCTTTTTTTTTTCTTTCTCTCTCTGTCTCTCTCTCCTCTGTTTCCTACCCCATGTGTGCCATTATTTACATGCTCTTTGTTCCTCCTTGGTTCCCTCGATTATGGCCCTCCAGGCCGGGGATACCGGATGACAATACATGACGATCCCGGATTGCGCCTCCACGTTTCATCTGGATGGGTCATCAGCGGGGCCGTCGCTTGGTGTCCGGTATCGCCGTATCGCTTCGTAATTCGACGCTGTAACTAACTGAACTATCTCCCTCGGGCTTACGCAATGCACGAACGAAATTCATACTAGCGCGATAGCACCAGAGGAAGGCCAATCGGGCCGGATACTGTTTAAAAGGACGCGTCCCCCCACCAAATGTTGGTGTTGTGCCATTGTCAGAATTATTATAGACATCGGAGAAGGATAGGGGATGGACCGGGTGGTGGTACAAAGCCAACCGAAACATCCTCAACATGAGACAAGATAACCGAAGCGACAATCGGAGCGCCCTATAAGAAACAGCAATCATATACAAAGAACCTGCCAACAGCCCCAATGAAGAACCCGAACCGAAAAGGAAAAGAATAGTCCACCGCGACTCAACCGCCACGGATCATCCAGGTCATCATCCCGACCCATCCAGTCACGAAGATCGCCGTTATGATCCCCGCGCCAGCTCGATCACCCGTCGTGATCTTCAGGCCTAATCCGTTGCCCGTGGCACTCGGGTTGTCGTCCAGACCGGCATTCGGATTACTCTTGCTGGTGCCGCCCGTGTTGGAGGTGAGCGGAGCCTGGTTCTTCTGCGTGATCAGTTGAACCGAAAAGATACTCGTCGCGCTCATCTCCTCCTCCAACGAGGTGGTGCCATCCCAGGTACTCTGCCACCAGCGACGACCGCAGCGCTTGCCGTCGTCACCGCCCGAGCACTGTTTCGCGGCCGCCAAGGCTGACGCTTGCAGCTTCGGCATGATGACATCCGTCTTGTAGGGCGCGACGGTGGTCAGGAAGGCGAGCCAGCTCGAGAGGAAGCCCTTGAAACAGTCCTGATTGCGGTCACACTTCATGTTCGGCTCACAAGCGATCTCCGACATGATGTTGCCGCCATACTCCTGCGGGAAGAAGGTCTTGAAGGTGGTGTTCAGCAGACCGTCGATGCCCAGCTGCCATTTCTCTGCGCCATTGGTCTGTTTCCACGGGGATTGGTCAATCGACCGATGAACCCAAAGCGAAGAGGGGATCGCAGGTCACTTACAAAGTTATACATGTATCCCGCGCCGCTGATATACGTGCCATAGTTATACGTCCACTGCAGGTCACCGTGATCTGTGCACTGCGTGTCCACGTTCGTCGTATCCGCGATGGTCCATGTTTTGTTGTTCAGGAGCGGCGTCGTCATACTCCAGTCCCAGATCTTTTCCGCCCAGTCGGCGTAGGTCTGGTTGTTCGTGTATCGCGCCAGGCGTGCCGACAACTGGAACAGACCTCCGTTCGAGATTGCGTTCTTCGTCGTCCATCCGGCCTGATAAGAGTTCTGCTGCCAGCGGAGACCACCGCCACAGGTGGTCGTGTCCCACCGCGGCACCTGCGTGTTGAAGACACCCTGCGCGAGAGCCAGCCACGACACGTCCCCAGATTGCTCGGGGAAATTTAATTCGGCTGCCGTCATTGCCGCCAAACCCCAGAAGACTTGGTCATCGTTACCCTACCATGCTGCGCGTCAGACATGAATGTTCGCGGAGAGAGATATGGGAAGGCTTTTTTCCCTTACCAGCCATTGGGTCCAGTTTGAGGGCAAGTAGTCATCGTGTTCACCCTTCTGCCAGAGCATACCCTGGGTAGTCACCTCGTTGTAGGAAGGGTCACCGGTGAAGTACCAGTACTGGATCAACGTCATGAACATGGCACCTCCTTCCCACCAGGTGTCCACCAACTTTCCGGGGATGTGTCCGCTTTGGTTGCCTTGGTAGTAACTCATCATATCGTAGGCAGCGGTGGCTGCCGCATTCTTGATCGCTTCTATATTGACATCGCACGGGCGACCGTCAGTCAAGGGGTCCTCATCGCCGTCAGAAGCATTGGATGCATTTCTCCCACCCACCTGGATCATTGAGGGTGGTCAGGCCTATATCCGCCTGGACGACTGCTACCTGACCCCCAAGTAGAACGGTCCAGAGGGCGCCCGTGAGGCTGCAAAGCTGGCCGAAAAGATACATGGTATCAGAGCGATAGACCAGAGAAAGAAAACGAGCGTACACTCCCCCAAGAACTCATCGAATGAGAAAAGACCGAATCAGATAGTAAGCGAGAGCGACAAGAACGCCGTCCTAGCTCGATGAGATGGTTGATAGATGGGGGGGGCCAAAGGAACCGTGAACCTGGAGTAGTCGGCAGCGAAGGCGGGCTCATGTCTCGGAGCAAGAGAAGGGACGATTTGGGACTAAGTCAAGTGGCCAAGAACCAAACCTGGCGACGTAGCACTGGCAGTTATTTTCTTTTTTTGCCTTTTTCCTTTTTTCCACAGGCAGGCATTCCAGGAATGGATGGTGGATCAACCCCCTTGCCCTTTGTCTTCCCTTTTGAGAGTTACGATCTCCCTTTTCGCCATGCTCATCTTCGCTTGTTCGACTTCGACGACTCACAATGGACCTGACGATCACTCTCCATTCACCCACTGCTCCACAGGTGCGGGGAAGACCCATGGATCGCCTTTTCCACACAAAGCTTCAAAATAAACCTCGTCCAAGCGCGCGCTGGGGCCTTTCCCACCATCGTAGTCGAGCCCGTCGAGGGACAGCTTGTCGAGACGTCAGATGGGGAACAGACGCAGTTGAGATGAAATGCATAGCATAGCGCACATGGCAGAGCACATATCTCAGAGACATACCGCTGTGGTCCAACGCGAAACAAAGAAGAGAAGCCGATGATCTCACGGTTGGCTCAGGTCGGATCCACCACGGGACAGCCTTCAGGGGAGTGGACCCTTGGGAGATGACGATCGGACAATTTATATATAGATATAACTTACCTGTAGACGTTTATATTATTAAAGGACTGTGTACTCTACATGGTGCAGCCAGAGGTAGCTCTGTCACACGAACACATGATGGTGACCTGCCGAATCACAACATATAGACACTGGAGAAGATAATGAGTACTCTAGATCTTCATTTAGAATGTAGAGAATGGGAGAAAAAATATAAACCAAGAGCTACATCTACCCGGTCTTCCACCCACAGGCCAGACATAAAACACGGTATTAACCCGAATCGGGAATAGGATAGGACGCTTTTTTTGCTTCCGGATTTTGCTCTAAACTTCATCTGAAGACTCTTCGTGATGGACATGGATGGCTATCCTCCGCTGCTCAACGCCTCAGGACATCACTTTCCCCAGGGAGAGTTCCCTACTAGACAAATGCACGATTCATGAGAAGGCAAATACGTTGTTTACATGCGTTCACGTCTGCGTGGGGCGCTGCGGATGATGTTGTCGACACGGAGAAGAAGCTACGTCGCTGTTAGCATATGTGACAGCACAGAAAGAAGTCATGGTGTGGTAAAAAGCCTCAAAAAGCAAGAGAGGGGACCAGAGTGAATTGCAGAAATCTTACCTCGGCAGCCTCAGAGGCCGATGATACAACGGCCCGTTTGAGCTTATAGCTCTCCACGACACCAAGCTCCCGCATATCGGCGATGCCGCCGCCGGGAGTCAGCAGGTCAAGACCAGAGCTCGTCATGCCATTGTTGATAGCCTGGCGCAGTCGGGTCACTAGATCACTCGAGTCCAGACCGGCATTGTCGGCCAAGATGGTCGGCAGCTGCTTCAGAGCCTGCGCGAACGAGTCGACAGCCAGTTGTTTCTTGCCCGTCGTGTTCTGCGCGGCGTGCTCGACAGCCTTGGCCATGACCATCTCCGCGCAACCACCACCCAGCGTCACCTTAGGCTCCTTCACCGTCTGTGAGAGAACCGCCAGGGCGTCGTGGAGGGACCGCTCGGCCTCGTCCAGGAGCTGCTCGGTAGCACCGCGGAGCACGATCGTGCAGGCCTCACCGGCCGCAACGCCAGAAAACTTGATCAGGGTGTCCTCTCCGATGATGACCTCCTCAATCAGGTCGCAGTGGCCCAGCTTGACCTGGTCGGGGTGGTCGAACGTGGATGCGATCTCACCGCCGGTAACCAACGCCAGTCGTTCAATGCCGTCGAAATCGGCGTGCTCGATGGAAACGATGCCCGCCTCCGTGAAGAGTTGTTCGGGCCAGTTGTAGATGAGCTGTCGGTTAACGAAGCAGTTGATGCCGTGTGACTTGATCTTCTCGACCTTGGCGCGCATCTTCTCGCGCTCCGCCTTCTCCAGCTCCGCCAGCTTACCCGTTGATTCCACTTTGACCCGAGCACCAAAGATCTTGACCTTATCTGTGTCCATAGCGGTGTTGGCGACGAGGATCTTGGCGTTTTCCAGTCGCTTCGGCTGGTTGACACCGATCTTCTTGTCGAGGATGAAGCCCTCATCGAGGTAGGAGTCGCTCAGCTTGCCACCGGCCTTCTTGATGATCTGGATGTGACTCAGATCGGTCGATCCCTTGAGGCGCAGAACTGCTTCACAGGCAAGAGCGGCGAACTGATCCCGGTCCTGGGACAGGACCTTGGAGCTAAGAGTCGTACGGGCAATGGCCTGCAGGTCCTTCCGGAACGCCTCTGGATCCTGGCTGCGGTCGACAGCAGACTTCTCGAGAGCGGCGAGTGCAGCCTTGCTAGCTATCCGATATCCTTCGATAATGGTTTGGGGATGAATCTTCTTCTCCACGAGCTTCTCAGCCTCCCGCAGCAACTCCGCAGCCAGCACTGTCACGGACGTCGTGCCATCACCGACTTCATCATCCTGCACCTTAGAGATGTTCACCAGCACCTTCGCAGCAGCATTATCAAGAGCGATCGCTTTTAGAATCGTAGCTCCATCATTCGTAACCAAGATCTCCCCAGTCGATCTGTGATTAGGATATGTCATCAGTAGCGGTCCTCAACGTGACCCCGCCGATCCAAACTTCTAGACGTACGCAGACTGCAGAATCTTATCCATTCCCTTAGGTCCCAGGGTGCTCTTCACCAGGTCACCCACGGCGATAGCGCCCACGAAGGCGGACAATCTCGCATTCTCGCCCTTCTCCTCGGTGACATCCTCCGCGAAGATCTGGGTGGGGTTGTTGAAAGAGGCAGCCTGCGAAAGGAGAAAGAAGTCAGTATCCCCTGCCAGACGTGCTCCGAGGCGAGAGGTGACGAACCATGATGAAGAAATCCTGGGTATAATCTGGCGGCCGTCGTGTCTGTGAGAAAGATGGAAGTTCCAGCACCACCGCACGTCCTGATGATGGATTGCGGGACTTTGAACACCCAAAAAAGTTCGTGATGTGGCCCGAGCTTCCAGGCTCCGGACAGCGCTTGTATCTCCCTTCAAGAATCGCCTGCTTAGGACTGCTTGATCTGCTAATTGAGGCACAACTCTGAAGATGGCCGGAACTGAAGAAGAGAAATGCCCGACTTCGAATAAACGTGCACTGTCGGGCTTAGAAGGTGAAGCACATGAGAACGGTAAGGTCCCTGAGAAGTTGTTGATTCCGAGTTCCATCCTGACCATCCCCCCAACAGACGCTGAATCTTCTGAGGAAGATGATTTCGGTCCTGCTCTGCCCTCCGCTGTGGCTCCCAAGAAGAAACGGCGCAAGCTCGCCTTCGAAAAGGTCTACGTGAATGCGCTACCAGTGTCGCCCCGCTACTCCAAGTCCCTTATGCACAAGGACCAGCTGTCCTTCGTGACTGTTACACCTCATACAGACTTTCTAATCACGAGCTCTGTCGATGGAGTGGTCAAGTTTTGGAAGAAGCTGGCCGTGGGCGTCGAGTTTGTCAAGGAGTTTCGCGCACATACCGCGGAGATCAGGAGCGTAAGCGTCAGCGCCGATGGTAGGAGCTTCGCGACCGCTGGGGCAGATAAGACCGTGAAGATATTCGACGTAATCACGTTTGGTATGTTTACTGGGTGATATTTCTATTTGCAGATCGACGCTGACGGACTTTAGATCTCCTGGCGATGTTCCAACTCGACTTTACCGCGCGCTGTTTATGCTGGGTGCATCGACGGGGTGCATCCCTACCTATGCTTGCTGTCACGGACGAATCCAGTAACAAAATATTGATTTATGATGGACGAGGCGAGAACAGCCGGCCTCTGCATACCCTGACAAGTATTCACAGAAAGCCCGTGGTGGCGATCGCTTTTAACGACGCCTACGACTGCGTGATATCTGCCGACGAGTCAGGGATGATCGAATACTGGCGGTCTGGAGATGGTTCGTTCGAGAAGCCAGACAATGTGTTTGAGCTCAAGTCCTCGACCAACTTGTTCGAGTTCAAGAAATCCAAATCTGTACCAGCTTCTATCACTATCTCGCCTTCTGGTCAGCAATTCGCGACCTTCTCCTTCCCCGATCGCCAGGTCCGCATATTCGATTTCCCCAGTGGAAGACTCTACAGGACCTACGATGAGTCACTCCCTACGATCATCGAGATGCAGCAGGCTGGTACCGCGCTGCAGAAGCTCGATGAAGTCGAGTTTGGACGACGGCTGGCCGTAGAACGGGAACTCGAGAACCCAGTCACACAACCTAGGATCAATGTCATCTTTGATGAGTCGGGGCATTTTGTTCTATATGGCTCCCTGTTGGGTATTAAATGCATCAACACGTTCACCAACAGGGTCGTCCGAGTCTATGGCAAAGACGAACCGTTCCGCGCCCTCAACCTCGCCGTCTACCAAGGTCAACCACAGAAGAAAGGGGTAATGACTGTCAGCATGGCCGCAAGTTCAAACCCGTTGTTACAAGAAGCCGAAGTCCGAGACCCGATGCTGGTCAGCACGGGCTTCGGTAAAGTCCGCTTCTACATCTTCACCAACGAAACTGATATCTCCAAGTCATCGCGCGATGTCCAGAACGAAAAGCCTCGTCAGACGGGAGATCGCGAAACTGCCGTTCAGAAACACATCGAGACTGGCACCTCTGCGATCCTCCACACCACTATGGGCGATATCCACCTCCGCCTCTTCCCGACCGCGGCGCCTAAGGCGGTCGAGAACTTCGTCACCCATGCACGCAACGGCTACTATAATAACACCATTTTCCACCGAGTCATTCGCAAGTTCATGATCCAAGGCGGTGATCCGAATGGTGATGGTACAGGCGGCGAGTCCATCTGGGGCGGTGAATTCGAAGATGAGTTCTCAAGTCTCAAGCACGACAAGCCATACACGCTCAGTATGGCCAATGCCGGACCCAACACAAACGGTAGTCAGTTCTTCATCACGACGGAGAAAACGCCTTGGTTGGACGGAAAACATACGATCTTTGGGCGAGCGGTTGCGGGGCTGGATGTGGTGCATAAAATCGAGAACGTCAAGGTATACAAGGAGAAGCCAGAAGTGGATATTAAGATCGTCAGCATCAGTGTGTCTTGACAGCCATCTGATTTTTCGTTAATTGAGCGATTGTGACTGCTTGGTATGGTCATTTGGGAATGTAAGATAGTTGGTACGCTATGTTTCGATGTGTTATACAGCGTACTTGTATGTAGAGTGAAGCTCTGGAGTTATTTGGCATCAGAATTGGAAGGGTAAAGTGGGAGGATCATTAAACGATGAGAGAAATAGAGATCTACTGTCACATTGTTGAACAAGTTTATATATTTCTCTATCCGAGTAGTGGATGGTTCTATCAATTATATATGTACCCGGCTCCGAGAACACTCAACACTCCATTTTTTTTTATCAATTACCCGACAGCTACGTGTCGACGCCAGAGATTTACACATAGGTGACCTGCCGTATCGCCGTTTATAGCAGGTTCTTTGATCCCTATAGAATCTACTGATTAGCTAGCACCTAATGTATCGCTTCAGATAGTCAATACATTTGCTATGCTTCCGTGCCTTTGGATTCGACACTACGTCTAATCGTGTAACATGCCTAAACATACTGTGAAGTAGAAAGTAGTTACTAATGTTATTATCTAAATGAGGATCCATCTGATTAAAATCAGAGCTTTACTGACATTGACTTCTGGGATGACCGATACACGGCTGCACTCCCTACATATGGAGGCCATATTAAACCATCATAGATTTCTTATACAAGCTGCGACCTGAAACGAGAACCGAAAGAATCAATATACAGAAATTAACCACAGGGGTTCATGCCAAAGTGAAACAAGGTAAAAAAGACGGATGTAGCAGGTAGCAGGAAGGGGAGGCATAGTCATATTCAAAATTATCGAATATAAGGGCGAGGAACGGAGAACAAGCTCGGGTTAAGGCTTCAGTGCCAGGATTGGCTGCAATAAGGATAAATGCCCAAATATCTTGAATCCAAGAAGAGTTTCTCTACTCCCGAAGTCTGGTAATGTCCTGATTTGGTCAAAGTGATTCCAGAAACTGAACGATGGATAGGCTGCAGCATCAAGAGCAGTTTAGTAAATAATAGGCGCAGTTCAACTCATAAAAACATCCGTATCGAAGAAGCAAACGTCATGGACCGTGTCCTAGACGGGGAAAGTCTTTGCAGGAGGTTAGATCCGACCAGCAACGCGTGTCCGGCGGAGAATGAACCCATGGATTTCCCCCACACGATCTCTGGGGATCTCCGGACAGGATCTGATCGAGGGTCGACGTCGAGAACTTAACTTGTTCTTCTCAAGTACCAACAACATCATGAACCTCCAACCATGGCGCTGACTCAGCCCGAGACAATTCTGGGACAGACGGAAGCGGGAAAGATGGAAGAGGAAAAAGAGGATGAAGGAAGAATGTGTGACGAGCGATGACGGCGCATTCCTCCAGGGCTGTTTTAAAGTCCATGATCTCCAACGGAGAATGGCATTTTTGCATATCATCTTTCCTCGTCCTCTGTCACATTTGGCAGTCTCCGCCTGAGTCCGGAGTGGCCGGTTGAGATCAGACGTCAACAAATCTCCCCGTTTCCAACTTTCTCCGCCAACCTTCCGCCCTCATTTCTGCGTTGTCGAACGCCTCCCAACTCGGCCTCTTTTGGGCCCTGTCACTCGTTGCTCTGGGACCGTCATGATTGTACATCTCTAAATCCTCTTGTCCGTCTCTCGATTCCATCCGTAATCCCTCACGACATCATGGGAGCGTGGCTCCCCTCCTTGCGGCGGATCGACAGGATCTCCGTTCTCTGCTTCCTCCTCCTAACGCTCTTTTCCTCCTCAAATTTCGCGCAGAGCGTGACTCTGATCCCTTCCGCTGGCTCCGATACCTTCCCTGCCTGCGCCGTCAATTGCGCGACTCTGACGGAGGCCCAGGATTCCTGTGTGCCGCCGGCAGCTCCTACGACGAACCAGGCGACCTACGTCTCATGCTTCTGCCAGTCGGCCCTGCTCACGCAATTACACTCGTCTCCCAATGGTGTCTGTGACTCCAGCTGCACGAATACCGCCGATCTCCAGAAGTTGGAGCAGTGGTACAATAACTTCTGTTCCACAGGAGGAAGTACCACAACTTCCTCATCGACAACAACCGCAGCTGCTGCTGCTACCGCAACATCTTCCAGGACTCATGTGCAGAGTTATCCCGCTCCGAAGTCATGGTATGTTCAAGATGCCCCGTCATATTGCCCTTCAATGGCCCCACAGTTCGAGATGGGAATCCCACTGACGGCATTGCTTCTTACTGCAGGATATCCACCCATTACCGATGGGTGATCATGCTTATCATCCTGGCCGTGGGTCTGACGGCAATCGCCCTCGTTGGCATGTGGCTCAAGCGTCGTTACGACGCGAAGCGCCCCGGACTCTACCATGGAGATACCTCGACCAGAGACGGTGTTGCCCCTGTCCTCCCACACCATGCGGCTGGTGTCTCGGTCCTCCCCTCCGCCAAAACAGAGGCGTGGGGTCCGCCGCAGACCATGGCTCACAGCCGCAGCCGTGACTTCGCCAATTCGGAATCGACAACCGCATTTGCGGTAGGTTCGAAGTCGGATCTGTCTGGAACCAGTACGCCGGACCCTGTTGCTCAACGTACGGCTGCCAATTCGAGTAGAAACAGCCGCCGGTCCACACGATTACAAAAGGCCGCTGGCCCCTCGCAGGAAGGAGATATCGCTATCCGCGAGGTCTGAACCGCGCGTCCCTTCGGCTCTATTTCCTTTGCGTCATTATCCTTTTCTGCATTCTCAATTGCTCTATGTTGTCTAATGTCCATAGCTCATATGGTGGGTTTTTCTTTTGCAGCGAACCCGTATCTTATAACCATGTTGCATTTTTTTGGATGTGATCCCATAAGGCGGCGTATCGGTGTTCTCATTGCGTTATATTGCAGCAGAAAAACAGAAGGGGAGTCAAGAGTATAAACTCTACAAGAACGCGCAGAGCAGCGGTCTTGTTCAGGCATCATTCCTCCTATTCACAATCGAACAGTATACTGAAATCAGAGATATCCAGATTACTAAGGAGCTCACAGCTCAAATGGGGTCAAAGGGAATATCAATGTCTTTTCCCATGTTAACTTCGCTCTTTGTCTACATTAATTGGCTCTCATCGCTTTTATTCAATAGGCATATTCTATTGCTATATAATTATAGATAATGTTATTTTGGTTACTCTTACGTGCTCCTGTCAATATCATAACTCGGTCTCTATTCTAGGATTCGACGGAAGTATAATTTCAGAGACTCTCTATTCCTAGGGAGATCCTAACGGGTTTCTTCCACACCTTCCATCTACCGGAGGAGATAAATAGCCTCGGCTAGTTGCTAGAAAATTCAATCACATTCAAGCAGCAAATTCGGCTGAGATATAATCCCTTCACATCGGGGAACTCTTTATTTAAGAGCTGTGTCTACTGGTTCCTAGAGAAGTAAACGGTTAAATTCTTCTTAAATGAAGTCTTGCAGTACATTTTGGTCAATAGCACCCTGTTTCTTGGTGCCAATAGTTTTTCAAGAGACAGGAACGTTGAGTTTTGATTCGAAAGGTCCTGAGGTCATTATAGAGAGATAATGAGACAATCGGATACTTTTTTAAGTGCCCTGACAATTTGCCGGACACTGACGAGATGGACCAGAATTTGGCTCCCTATATCAAGTTTTCAGAGAAAGACAGACGGTATGAGAAGTCCCTAACCTTTGTGGATGAGTGAAGAGAAGAGAACAACATGATAATTCTTGTCAAAACAAGATAACTCAGAACAATAGAAAGAAAGAAAGAAAGAAAGAAAGAAAGAAGGAAAGAAAGTCTTCTAACGCGAGGAAGAAATGGAACAATATTTACAGTCATTACCATTATCACGCTCATCATGGCCATTAGGCACGCGTGGGGGAAGGCCGTCAGGAGCTAGGAGTAGGGAAGAAACCTCGCATAAAAAGGATTTACGTTCTCTTTTAAGTCAGGGTGTATATCATAGTCGATTGTCTTTATCGACGAGGTTCCATTTAGGGGGTTTCTATAAGTAGGAACCTAAGATTCCTGTCTAATAAAGCCCTGTTGGTGTTTTTATATTTATTTTTCTTTTTATTTTCTTTGAAAGTCTCTATCAATGACCGGCAGCTAAAACATCATAATTTCTAGCATCGACCTTACCAGGAGAAATGTGCTCCCGGCTCTCACTGCGGCCTTTGTACTCGCGAATGCTATCTTTAACCACAGTGAATAAAGGTGTCCCTTGTCCGTTTGGTCCTAAATTCACTTTCAGAAGATGATAATTCTCATCCATCTGCCGGTTGGAGGACTCTGACCGACGGGACCGTAGACCTCGAAATAGCTTGTCGAGCGGCTGCTTCATAAATGGGAGACATGTACATATAAGACCGCAGCTGGCCTCGATGGAGCTCCATAAAAGCGCCATGAACGATCCCCATGTGACATCCTTGGTTGTGGTACTATCGACTAGAGCACTCATACGGACAATACTCGTAAGGCTCACGAAGAGGCCGAGGGAAAAGAGGATCATAATTCCCACTTTCTTGAAAGTGTCCATCTGTAGTCGCCGAATGACCGGTAGGGGTATAAGACAGACCCAGATATCAAGGACAGTGTTGAAAGGAGCCCAGCTCCAGCGGAACGCAGCGTTATCAATGCAATGACCGGGAAGTGAGCGGTCCCAGTACTTCTCAACCGGCCGGCATTGGAATATTGTGGCCACGATGAATCCAATAGACCCTCCCGCGATTACAGCGATGGATGCTAGGCACACTATCCGGAATTTTGGCGTCGGAAACAATCTCATATAAAGTAACACAAATGAAATTTTGTTTAGGCAGAGGACCATTTTGTAGAAGAGCTGGAATAGGTAAAAGTACTGCAAATCCAGTGTGAGTCAAGTGGCTTAGTTATAGAGCGCCAGATACTCTGTTGAATTAACTTACTAGTAAGGCTAAGACCAGGTCACCTCCAGTTCTAGGAATATCTACACGATGTCGTCCGAAGCCATAATACACAGCTGAACAAGAGGGCATATTAACAGTGAATTTGCGCGTGATAGATAGGTTCTTGCATACCTAGACAGGCAACAGTATTGCTTATAATGTGAA
Organism: Paecilomyces fulvus; assembly: GCA_029606305.1. Taxonomy (NCBI): domain Eukaryota; kingdom Fungi; phylum Ascomycota; class Eurotiomycetes; order Eurotiales; family Thermoascaceae; genus Paecilomyces; species Paecilomyces fulvus. Next base: position 35,061 of record JAPVCG010000044.1, read on the forward strand.
TCACCTATTCCGACGTAAGCATTGACCCAGACTATTCTCAGCAAAGTTGTATAATCGACTACATAATAGCCGATGATCAACAGGGTGATTAGTCTCATTAACGTACCGCAGAAATCGCAACAGTTGTATCTTCTAGCCCAACAACGTTTCTCCTAAACGAAGACAGTACTCTGAGAAATACGAGTATGCACGAGAATGCCACCAGCGTACTGGAGATTATAGTGAACAGAGACCCTCTGTTTGGAGCGGCTTTCTGATCACCCATAGCCTCAGTCATGACTGTCTTTTTCTATGGGATGCCATCCACCTTGGTTCCGTCGCTGGAAACTTCTATAGTACGTATCTGGAGAAAGACAGGCAAGTATCCAATCAGGACCACAATACAATGGAAGGCGGCTCTTCAGCTCATTGCCTTCTTGCTATCGAAGTCCTCTGAAAATAAATAATATTTAGAAATCTGATAAGTGATCGAACTAGGTAGGCACTGACAAGAAAGTTTGTGCAATGAAGGAACTCTGAGATCAAGATCTGAGGTAAGTTATAAATCAGTGGAACAGGATTATCCCTCGCTACAGAGAAGCTCAAAGTTGCTTGTTCGTTTTTGGCAAATCAGAAACATTTTCTTGGGACAACTAGTTTGACGAGGCATGATGAACCGTTGTATATTCTCAGAGAAATAAGCTAGGCAACTAAGTTTTCCTCCCTTGCTGGCCGGTATTTGACAACGGGAATGCAGAGCTTATTTTTTAGGATAACAGACAAAACCATGTCATAGTTCGCCATAGATGGACTTAGAGTTGAACTGTGCTAAGCGCGATTATAATGACAGGTGAAAAAGAGGTCGTCCAACTTCAAGAATGTCTTGTTGCACCATCATTTGTTGGTAGAGTATAGCCAAAACAGGCTCTCTCACATTGAAGCTTCCTGAGTACGTCTATTCTGGACTCTCAAATCACCTATACAGTAGATGATAGGAAGACGAACGAGAATGTCGATCTAGGAATGTCTTCTATGAAACAAAAATCCCATCTAACACTTCTTGAAGAATGCTGGCGGTCCTTGCCGCGCCGAAAGTCGTACCACTACGGAGTAAACTGGAGCCTAAACCAGACATGCTTCTAGTATCTACCCCTCGCACATGCTGTAGATCACTTAACAAAACGTATCTTTGGTTCGCGCAGCCACGTGGATGCGAGCTTCAAGTGTACAGCTATAGCGACTTCATTTCTAATATAGAACCCTTGTCCTCCAGTCAGTACGATCGAATATCTCATATTACTAAGAGTGCAAAATCTGGTTGTAATACAACTCACAAGGTCCCTCGGAACGTCCAAGGTCCTCAACAAGACATGCCTTTTCTGGTCTCAATTCCTGTGGGCGTGTCGTTGCCCAAAGCAGCCCTACATTAAGCAGCGGAATCCATCTATAAGGGAAACTATATATTTCTTTAACAACCAGCCTAAGTCTCTAGCCAAGCTGTACATCTATCTCTTCTCGACGACCGGTTTGCCAGTCAAATTTTGCTGAGAAACCAGGACGCCTCGGTAGCGCATGTTGCCTTCTTCGAGGGTCTTAAATGCGGTCTCAACACCACCCTTATTTAGCGGGAACTTCACGATGATCGGACGCATTCCGTGTAACACTACGAAGTTAAGCATCTTGCGGATTGCTAGTCGAGATGCGACTGCAGAGCCCTGGATCCTAATGCCGTTTGCAACGAGTGAGATGATGGGAACGCTAGAGGGTTCAAAGCTGACAGTTAGGGGGTAAATGCCGCCGTCATTGGCCACAAGAGGTATAATCCTGGATACGGTCAGTACATTCTGATGCTTAGACCTCACAAAGGGTCGTCACTGACTTTGAAAAGTCCGGGTTGGCCCTTCCACACCAGAACAGATGGTTGACCTTCTTGATCGGATACTCCGGAGCGTCTCCCTTCGTTACATGGAACTCCTTGGCACCCAATTGCATGGCCTCATCCTTCTTCGAGGGGTTGCTTGACAGCACCACGACATCACATCCCAGAGCTGATGCGAATTGAATGGCCATATGTCCCAGACCACCGATTCCTTGAATACCAACGCGATCACCAGGTTTCAGATTGTACGTCGTTATGGCGCCCCAGACAGTTGCACCGCCGCACATCAACGGGGCTGCATACTCAGGCTCCAGCCCGTCCGGTAACTTGATCAACATACTCTCATGCCAGACAGCATGACTAGCGAAGGAACCGATTTCAAAGTCATGTGTACCGTATTGTTCACGTTTATCGCAGTACTGGTCCCTGTCTACCGTTTTGTCATCAGCATCGACCATCCCAGTGGCACAGGAGCATGAATGCACGCATACCGCTAACACAATAGTCGCAATGACCGCAGACCTTCTGAATCCAGCCGAATCCCACTTTGTCCCCCGGCTGGACCGAAGTCACCGAGCTACCAATATCACGGACAACACCAGCGCCTTCATGGCCTAGAGCGATGTCTTTGTTCTTGAAGAGTCGGTCCGTTCCGCAGAGACCGGCGTGGCTGATTTCGACGAAGACGTCAAATTGGCCTAGAGTACGTCGGGAGGTAGCGGGAATAATCTCACCGGACTCTGAGCCGCGGAAGACGCTGAATTCGACGCTCTTCGACATTTTGTTTGTTTATAGGATGGCCGGGGCACAATTCAATTCCCAAATGAGTGAAGCATCTCAGGGCCAGAAACGGCGACAGACATCTTATATACGAACACGATCTGGGAATATTGAATGAGATCATCCTAACGCCCTAGGTATCCAATGGCAACTTCTCGCAAGTCTGGGCCCACGATGGAAGGTTGTGGATAGTGGATCCAGGCTCTACTCTCAGAAGCAGCAGGACACGTACAATCATGGGTCGCGAGGAAGTATTCTCCGAAACCTCACTGGCGGTGGCCTTGCCACTACCGCGAACGATGGTAATCAATTGGCCCTGGGACTGCTTTTGGAAGACATATTGACTGGATAGTACCATGCTTATTTGCTTAACTTGCTGAAGTTCAAATGCTCATGACTGACGCTTTACAGAACATCGTACATAGTACATCTCTTAATCCAGCCCCTGTACTGTCCATAGATTTTGTGGTAAGTATCCGTGTCTTACGAACTCAAAGAAATATCAGCCAATAATATTACTATACCATATTATAATGAGGCAAAGAGCGTGACATTTAAGGCGCTGACATCAGGACGGGCGCTCCGTTGCCGCTCTGTTTTGACAACGGGGAAGTCGGAGAATAGGTATACTCCAGGAGGATTAGTTGCAATTAGTGAAACTAACTAGGAATAGACCTTCGATCTGATCGGCTAAAAGACACACAGGGCATTGCAACCGAATTTGCGCTTGTAGCAGTCAGTTTGTGTTGTACCGAAGCCGACCCGACTTTTTGATGTCGTGACGGGCTGGTGACGCCAGTAGCGGGTCTGCCAAATGGGATCTCGTCTAGGCCATCAGTAATCAACAGACTGGTTGCTAAGCTACATCGGCAAATTAAAGCTTTTTGACTGGCCTGACTTCCTAATAGAGCATAGAGTCGGAGATTTACAGAATGAATCCTTCCGTGATTTCTAAGCAGGAACACCCGATCAACGGTCTATAAACCCACAGTGTGCTCATGTCGTAATAAATTCCGAAATGGATGCAGAGGCTCATCCCTCTTCTATAATTAGGAGGTCTTCCACAATGCCTCGCATGGGCTAGGCATTGAAGGATAGGATATTCTGAGTAGAACGCCCAAGGTTTTGCTGATTGAGCCGTCAGTCTCTGAAAACTTTTGATTTCCGTACTTTACTTCCAGACCCTGATGGCACAGATGGAAAATTTCTAGTAGAGAGATATCTCATAGATCACGTCAAAATAACAAAGGTCGACAGCTATTGTAAAAGCTTCATCTTCGGAAGTTGTGTCATCTAAGAGCGCAGTAGCATTTATACTCTCCCATCAGTAATAGTGGAAGGGAACAACCTCCACTACCAAAAGAGCTCTATGATAGTTACGATCATAAAGAGGTCATCCGGGTTTACTCATGTCCTAAGCATCTTAGGTCCATTGACCCAGAGAGTCGCATTTCCATATGGACATAATGTCTTTAATTATACCTAAATCATAGGGAATCTGCTGAGCTTCTGAGCTAGTAAGATATTTCGAATAGAGTTATCACAGATAGAAGAATTAGTGAGAAGTAGCGTTTACTAAAGTCTATGTGCGAAGCGATCTATTCTATTGACACAAATTTCAATTCAAATACTACTAACATTTCCTTGACGTTGACAAGGCTGAACTTCAGGACCATATCTAAGCAAGGACTCCGCTGGCCAACAAAGCAAAACTCGGAGAATCAAGCTATTGCTGGTCTGCTAAATGCTATTGTTGGCCATCTGTTATCTGTACAATTGGCTCTAAAAACTAGCTGCATAAGCATGGAAAGTAAAAGGACACATTACGCAAGAATATAGACCATCAACTAATCATGAGCTTCGAGAGATTACCGATACTGTTGGATAGTAGAAGGGGTAAGCCCCAGTTCGGGCCCCGGAGCAGCATCTAGGATAAGTACAGGACCGTCTTCGGCATGCCAGGGACCAAATTCAAAAGAAGGGGTAGAAGATTTGGACCTCCGCGAAGAGTGCCTACTACTACTACTACTACTACTACTACTACTACTACTACTACTAGTTGGACTCACATAATTCTAGTGCCATAAAACATGCTTCACTTGTGATCAATCTATGTAACATTTTGGAGGAGCTAATACCTCGGTCAGGGAGTCCAGGGTGATGATCTTTTAACGCTCAACAAACGCTCAACAAACTATTTTAAACATCCCTCGAATCCAGTGTAGTCTGCTGTTGGAAGAAATGTGACATTTGTGCACATGTGTACTGGTTGATGGAAACGGTCTTCACATAATTTGCTGGTGAGTTCTCGAGGCTTGAATATGTTGGGATAGCTTGCTTGCCCGAAGACGAACGCTCATTCCTTGTCAAAGTCTGTGCTGCGAGCGATCTCCTCGGTCTCATCCAGGTTTTTGCTAAGTTCTGCGACTTTGGCCCTCGCGCGTGACAGGCAGTCTGGTCCCAGCGGCAGACGCAAGAGATGCTCCTTTCCAACACCCATGCTGGTGCCATTGATCACTTCGATGATCCGATCGGCGGCCTTGACAGGGTCGCCAGGCTGTTTGCCATTGGCGCCATGGAAGGATTTTAGCATGTCTTCAAGGACAGTTCCCTCGTAGTCTTTCGTCAACCCTGCCGCTGGGGTGACGAAGGAGCCTAGGAAGTTTGTTCTGAAGGCGCCGGGTTCGACGAGCAGGACACGGATGTTGAATGGAGCAACTTCCGCCTGCAGCCCTTCCGAGAAGCCTAGAAACGTCCACAGAGTGAGTATATTCGTTCCTCTAACCACCCTACGGTTTATTGCTGTTCATATACGTACCCTCCAAAGCAAACTTGCTAGCAGCGTACAGAGCCGACGAAGGGCGGCTGGTGAGGCCCGCGATGCTGCTGACGTTAACGATAGTACCGGACTTTTGCGACCGCATGTACGGTAGAGCTGCTTTGATGACGCGCATGGGCCCGTATACATTCGTGTTGATCTGCTGGTGTATTTCCTCTTCACTATGGAAGCCAATCAGACACTTTCCACTTCACCAAACCCAAATGGATGCTGCCAAAGGGTCACCTACCTCATGTCCTCGACGCTCCCAAGGATCGAGTAGCCAGCATTATTGATCACCACATCGATGCGTCCAGCCTCCTTGATAGCTTCTTCCACCTTCTGCTTCGTGTCTAGAGAGGTTACGTCGAGCTGTAACCATCGCCCTCCCAGAGATTCTATTTGAGGATGATCCTGGGCCGCCCTGACCGGGTTGCGTGCGGTTGCAATGACCTCGTAGCCCAGTTTGAGAGCCTTCTCAGCCAACACCGTACCAAAGCCGGAAGAAGCACCGGTGATCAACCAGACTTGTTGTGTTGCCATAGTTTGGAACTGTTACCGCCCTCGTATAGTTACCGGATTGTGATTTCCTAGTCTCTAGTTAGAGGTAATATCAGCATACGATGCAATAGGTAACTCACAGAGGGGGGTCTAGCAGTTGAGTTCCTAGAGCAGCTTGATGGCAGACTTATGTACTTGATCTTCTGTTACGATCCCAAAGCTCGGTGTTAAGCTTCCTAAGCCCCCTATCTCCACCAGCCCCACATGTTCACGCGGAGATAACGGGGTTTCTTTAAGCTTATCTTATATCCAGAGATAAGTGAACAAGTATGAATTTATGGGGAGTACCTTGTTTAGAAGTCCAATCAGTCCGCAATCTTACATTCCGCTACAGAAATGTCGATAGGTGTCCGAGTTGTACAGATTCTTTGAAGATGGCTTCTCATCCATGGAAATGTATTTAGCTTTTGCAAGGATTTTCTGTACGTTAACGGATGCAAATCTCAATCATTCAGTCAAAGAATGCCGCTTAGTATAGAAAGGAAACTTGACGCCATAAGCTAAGTGGCCGTCTACTTGATGTGGGAGCAGGCCCTTGTCTCCAGACCTGATGTATAGCTTCAATTCCAGTCCTCACAGCATCGATGCCGAAGAGAAGCTATGGTAGTGATATGTTCTCTATTGTAGTCTAAAACAACGAACAGTCTTGTATTTCGCCTCAGCACATTTATCAGTCTCAGAGAGCTTGATCCAGGAATAGATATCTATCGCTTACATTCTGCCTCACTGGAGCCATTTGAATAGAAGTACTAACCACATAGAACGCAGAGAAGTAAGGAAAAAGAGCACTTGTTGTCGTCATATCATTTCAATCTCATGCAGTGACCAAATTAGATATTTCCAATGTATTATCCTGATTCCCTTGCATATATCATGAGACAGACAGTATCCAGCGATATAGATTACCTGGCTTCAACTTAGTTTCTCACAGCCTCTTCCCTCTTTCAACTAAGGTTACAGGGCATTAAGCAGGATTAGTTAGTGCGCATCCCAAAGTGAGTGGACACGTCTCATAGTTCACACTCACGCAAATGTGTATGAACAATATTACAATCATAATGCGCTTCTCGACATTCTCGGCTTAAACCGTACATTTATTGAATCTCTCCGAAGTGTCTCTGGAATTCTTCTGGTAGCTTGATGATTCTGGAAGTGTGGGCGCAGCTACAGTGTCAAGTATGATGTGTTGGACAAGGTTATGGATGATATGACAGCTCATGCATATGCGTGGGGTCTATCCGCAGCAGCGCCGGATTTGAATTTCTTACTAAGATGTGTTGGAGATGACCATCTACCACTGCGCACAACTTATATCGGTAGAGGAAACGATGTTAAGCCTGGCGTGAGTGCTACAGATGCTACACACCACCACACCTCATTAATCCTTGCAAAAGCTAAATACATTTCCATGGATGAAAAGCCATCTTCAAAGAATCTGCATAACTCGGACACGCAAAGGGTTTTCTCCGGGTCATGGTTATCGTATAGGACTTTTCCATGGCATAATGAGTAGGATAACCAATTGAAAGTGGTTGTACTCATCCCCGAACTGATTTAGACCATGCAAAAATATGGGTGATTACTAGCTATGGCAAATGGACAAAGAAAGGGAGTCGTCATGGGACAAATATAAAGTCGCAGCAGTCAAATTAATAATACATTGACAGAGTTATATTAGCATAGTATCTATCATTTTTGTCCCCTTTATTTTAATCTTCTGTGTGATATATCGTTGATAAACAGCTGATGGTATAGAACTTCGTGTTTGCCAATAGTACAACTCATGGAGAGTGCGGGTGACCACACCACTTGATTGTAGGAAACAGTAAGTGACAGCGAGAGCGGGATGAATCTAGAATAGTGAGGCGGATCTGGTGGATCATTGAGTTAATGTCCATGCAGCTTATCTGTTGTTCCCTTATCGCATGTCTGCTGAGACTCGTATCGGAGATTATTCCGATGTTGTCTTTGCTTAAACTACTCCAGGATATCGGACGGATGAAGTCGCCACCTTAACAAGAATATCAATCCAGTCCTCATTTTTTTCTGTCTCGATCTTGATTTGTATAACAGCGCCCTGCTCTGGCCACCGCTTTGTATCTTCCTGGTATCGGGCTGAGCTTCACGATTTGTGCTTGATTTCCGGTTTGCTTTAGGGACAAGGCGCCTATTTCGCAACAATGACTCGTATTGTCAAGCAGGTCGACCTGTCTAATACGACAAACGCGTACTACGCTCCAGCAACTGTTACGCTGGGAGGTAATCTCATCCATATTGCTGGACAACCTGGAAGCACCAAGGATGGCTTTGTCCCTGATGACTACGAGTCGCAAATTCACCTGGCTCTTCTTAATCTACGCAAGATCATCCTGACTGTAGGCGCATCAATTGATAATATCGCTAAGTTGACACTTTTGATCGTTGATTACGATGCGACGAACCCCAATCATGCCCGCCATCTGCAACATTTCCTGCGCGGCCACAGACCCGCTATCACGCTTGTCCCAGTCCCTAAGTTGGCTGTACCTTCCTGGCTGTTTGAGATCGATGCCTTCGTCGCTCTACCCGAACAGCCTTCAATCGCACCGCCGATTCCTACCGCGCGGCAGGATGTTGAAGTCATCATCATCGGTGCCGGCCTTGCCGGACTTTCAGCAGCCCATGAAATCCTCCGTGCAGGCTTTTCATGTATAGTTCTCGAGGCCCGTGATCGAGTCGGCGGCAAGACATGGAGCCAGCCGCTGAATGGCAGTAATGCGGTGGTCGATCTTGGAGCGGCCTGGATCAACGATACCAACCAAAGCAAGGTATACACTCTTGCAAAGAGATATGGTGCTGAGTTGATTGAACAGAATACTCAAGGAAATGCTGTCTTGCAAGACTTTGATGGGAAGTGTTTGCCGTTCCCGTACGGAGAATTACCTTCTGTATGTCACCTTCTCTGGAAAGCCGCCTCGATATACTTGCGTATATACGAGGAAAGGACCAGATCTCTTTTTAAATCAAGTTCTCAAGTTCCCGTGAAGAGCTAACATATTTCCCTTTTATCAAGTTCGACGAAGTGACCCGTGAGAAGCTGGCTGAGATCCGTGACATGGTAGAGGCGGATTGTCAGGAAGTAGACACCTGGAGGCCGCAAGACACAAACCTTGACGCTCTTACCTTTGAGGCCTATCTGCGCTCTCGCGGTGCTGATGATGTCTCGGTAGCCACTGCTGCCGTGTGGACACGAGCCATGTTAGGACAAGAGCCCAGTGACATCTCGGCTCTCTACTTCCTTAACTACTGCAAGTCAGGTGGCGGTCTGCTTCAGATGCGCTCCGACCGAAAGCACGGTGGTCAATATCTCCGTATTCGCCAGGGAACTCAGATGTTCTCTCAGGGGCTCGCTGCGTCACTACCTGATGGTATCGTCTGTCTTTCCAGTCCCGTTCATGCGGTCGTGCAGGCCAGTGGAGATTCAGTCAAAGTTCAGGCCACTGGAGCCGTCTATAATGCTCGCAAAGTTATTACGACTATCCCTGGGCCTGTCCTCAAGACAATCTCTTTTACCCCTCAGCTGCCTCTCACTAAGCGCACTTATCTGGACTCCCTCACTTATGGCTACTATACTAAGGCAATGATGGAGTTCTCATTGCCGTTCTGGGTCCACAAGGGATTCTGCGGACTTGTCCAATCCTTTGTAGGCCCTGCCAGCGTAATACGTGATACCTGCAGCCCGGCGGATGGGAAGTACATTCTCACCTGCTTTATGTGTGGCGAACCCGGCCGTGCTTGGGCGGCGCTATCAACCAGTGATCGGGAGCTGAAGTTGCTCCAGCAGCTGGAAAGTTTATTTAGTTACAAAGATATTCAACACGAGTTCATCCAAATGCATACCTATGAATGGGTACATGATGAATTCTCTGGTTGGGGGTGTCCCTGCACCTCTCTTACTCCTGGTGTTCTCGATGCCGTCGGCGGCGACGCGTTGAGAGAGCCCTACGGAAACTTGCACTTTGCTGGCACGGAGACTGCGGGTGAGTGGAAAGGCTACATGGAAGGTGCGATCCGGAGTGGTGAGAGGGCTGCTGCTGAGGTGGCTGAGAGTCTACGAGCTGGCATTGTTTCGAAACTGTAATCCTTTACTTTACCGACACATCTTTTCCCTCGTGGGAGTCAATATAACGATTTGGTGTTTAAGCTCTATTTTCATAAATTCTATGAGACTGATAGTCATACCTTCTATTGTCTCATCAAATTCTATTTTCAGAGACACTAGCATTGGGTGCTTTGGTATCCCTCGGATCCGGATAGAGAATTCTCTATGGAGCCCGATCCCAGTCCTCCCTCACGGGCGGTGCTAGCAACCATTTCCACACGTACATCGATAATCCCCTTCAGTAGTCGGTGCTTTCTCTTGGCAGTTGAGTAATTTCCACGGCGTACTTCGGTGAACCAGGAGAGTATCATCTCAATACACTAGTTGTTTATGCTGATTGGCGTAGATAGGCCTTTGAATACGAATACGCGACACTTTCCCAACACGGAATAACATCAATGAGCGTCGTAGTGGATCTTTACCAAAAGCGGCAATTAACTATGCAATGCTTTATAGTAAAAAAAGATCCTCAGACCGATAGACCCACATTGTAATTGCATAGAGTACATTATGGAACGAATGCAAGCGCCAAATGCGCAAACATTGCTACGATGGTCGTGGTTACTATTGCTCCGTTCAAAATTTCTAATTTTCCTCCTGATGAGATTCTGCGACGTGACTTGCTATGTTGTGGTCCTTGTGCGCAGTTATTCCGGAGTCGTTTTCCATCCCTAACTATTGTCTCAAACTCCTTCAGAGAGAAGTTCTCTTAGAGTACATAGGGCAAGCAACCTCCTAAACAACAGAACGAAGCCATGCCTCTCACAATCCATCTTGACAATCCGCTACCTGCTTACTTCGGAGGGGAAACCATTCGAGGTCGAGTGTTCCTCGAGTGCCTCAGCCCGATCGAGGTGAAAGATATACGAATCTCACTTTCTGGGAAAGCCAAGACCAAGGTCAGGAAAGTCAAACATTCCGGCGCTCCTAGGGCAACTTATCGCGGCGAAGCTTTGCTATTCGAGAAAGAGAGGATCTTGCTCCATGTTGACGGCATACTGCCTCCTCAGACCCTTGAATGGACTTTCGAATTCACATTTCCCACGCATGTCCAGCCCCGGTCATCCAAAAGCCAGTGGCCGCAAAAAATCCCATTCGCTAGTGAAATAACGCACTTGTTGCCACCAACATTTACTTCCAACGTCAAAAACGAGTTATGGGAAATCGGATCTCTCGTGTCTTATCAGATTCAGGCGGAAGTGTCTAAGATGCAGCGAATGTTTGTGGGAAAGTCACGGCTTTTCCATGAGATAGTACCACTAACGTTCATACCACCTGCGCTACCCGAAGAAAAGACCAATGTTTCGGCATCCAGAAGGGAAGCTTTTACAGTTAAAAGTCTCTTATTGTTACCTGAGAATAGAGGAAGGAAACTTGACGTTCGAGAAAAGATGACATCGTGGCTTTTACCAAGCCAGCTTCCTCGGTTTAAATTCCAGATCACTTTCACATATTCTTGTCGCCTGCGTCAATCGGAACCGCTAGCTTGCACAGTGGAGATCCAGCCCGTAATGGAAGATTCAACAGTCACATGGGTGCCCCCAGTGTTCTTGGAGTCGGTGTCTCTTACACTAGTAACTCGAACGGCGGCCCGGTCATCACCATCGCTCATGGGTACTCTATCAGGGGACATAGAAGAGTCCCAGAATGTTTTGTTGAAAGAGTCTTTGTGGGTGCCTTTCACTGACCAGATCAACATTGGCGAACTATTTGGGCAGATTTCGCTCCAGCATCCAGAACCATCATTTTGCACGTTCAACATCTGTCGGTCATATAAGTTGCGCGCGAATATTGTTTTCGAGTGTGCCGAAAAGAAAGTGAGCCTTTCGCTGAGTGACCTCGATATTCATATCTGTCCGGACAAAAAAGGCCCTGAGGCTTCTGATACTTTGACAGCTGGAAAGGCTAAAGAATTCTCCCTGGTCAGACAATCTACCACAGTAATAGAACAACTAACTGAGCTCGATAGCCATGGGGCTTCGCCTCCTGGTTATGAATCTTCCTTGACTGTGTCGATTGTTAGCTGTGAAAAGGAAACTCTGTAATTAGCATACTTTTTTTTACAATGAAGTTATCATTTTAATAAATTTGGCATAATACATTTTAACTATTCATTGACCCAACCCTCCTGAAGTGAGACCCAGACTCCGGATATTAGTGCCAAAGATATTAGATTTTTATAATCCCTTGCAATGAAGCACTTGGATCTTCTGTCCGAGTCAGATGTATCATGTGATGAAATTGGATATGTTCGACAACGATGGTTAAGATCGAAGATCCTAACGTTCTGCTGTGTCATTGCGGCAATAGTCGAAGTCTCACAGGCTTTCTGGTCAGTAACTTCAAAGACAAACGTCGCAGCACCACCACCATTCACAGCTAGGTCTGCTGGGACATCTCCAACATGGTCGAAGCGGGCTCGCTTCTGTCGCTTCCAACGAGCCACGATAGATCCATCGGCGCTGGTCACATCGAGAAACTGGTATTCACCAGGAGAGAGAGTCATCGCTGTCCAATGTTGGCCTCCACGAAATAGCACATCTGCTTTGCCCGCCTTCGAATTGGTACGGCAGATCATTGCAATAACACAATCATCGCTCTCATGAGATTCTGAACCAGGCGGTACGATTTTTTGTTCTACCTCCCTCGTAGATTGTACGTATGGTTCCCTTTGAGTGACGTATATGTCTCTCGCAGCTGGCTTAGGAAAACCATCGAATTTTCCAGTCATAAATATGGACGGCCGGAAGATATCAAGAAGTGGACGCGGTCGGCTAACATGAGATAATTGTTGCACTTGCAATATAAGTGCTGGGAAGAGGCGAAGCTTTCGATGCTTTTTAGGAGGAATGGCCAGTTGAAATATCCTTTCTTCCTGCTCTTCTTCTAATTCTGTATCGAGCAGGTACACCCTAACGATGTTAACTGTGTTCTTCTTTTCCATCTCTCTCCTTCTATAAAAACATCATTTAACATACCTCTTGCTGTGATCCCTTTTGCGGTACAAAGTATCCATTATGAAGATAGCCAGATAATGTACGGAGAATCTAGTGGTTGAAAGCTAGAGAAACCCTTACATTCTTTACGAGGTCTTATTTTCGACAGACAAGCACATTTAAAGGATGCAACCAAGGTCTATTACGCACAGCCACGGAAGCATCCATCCTCGTATTCGTATTTGATGAAGGCGGAGCCATTTATTCTGCATGTGCAGGTCTCATCACAAGACAATAGCTTCATATGGATTGTATCATTTAATGGATTAGACAATAGATAGTCTGATGGTAATACTTCTGCCTAAACCTGGAACGTTAGTTATGTTCTGGGACATTTCTAGTCAACTAGACTGAGAGACAGAGACCTGTTGCATCGCTTGGCTGCCCAAATAGGGCTTAGCTCACCGCATGAGGTCTTCATCTCTCCTCTGTAGCCACGTAGTTAGTTAGATAACTAACTTCAATGCAACAGTCATTCATTCAAGCATCTCATCATCCAAGACAGCTAAAACCAGCCACTCAGTGACAAGCTGATTGTGTCAAAATGCTCCTGTATACATCTTTATATGAACGATAGAAAGTAGCGTTAATTGACTAGCATCAGATACACTTATTCCAATTTACGAAAGGGGAGGGTCTAATCTCTCTGATTTATACCTGATTCGGTCAGATCGGCGGGGATTGCCGTACCTAACGAGCTGGTCTTGGCAGGCACCTGTTTTTTCTTGAAGACACATCAGAGAGAAAAAAAAATATTAACAGCAGGATCATTGGTATCCGTTTCGAAATGATCAATGATGGGTCTTCTTAACTTACCTCTAGAAATCCACCGCGAAATTATCGGCTTTTGCATTCCTGAAGGAATCGAACAGTTGTCAGAGACCTGTAGAACTTTGTACAGTGCGGCTCAACCGTTTCTTTCGGATCACTTGACGAAGCGCCTTGAATATACCGTTGTTGAATATGATTATGAGCGCGATTATGATGATGACGACGAGGATGAGGATAACGGAGAAGAAAGAGACGAAGAAGAAGAAGAAGACGAAGAGGATGATATGAATCAGTCTGAGCGCAGCCAACTTCAAATCTTCAATTGTGTCGATTTACTGTTGAAGATCGCTCAAGAACCGGTGATTGCGCGTTACATCCGGGTCGCGGACCTCCGAAATGATTTCGAGCCGTATGTGGACCATGACGAAAAGCAGGACGCCGCATATGAAAAATTAATTACACAGAAGAGTGATATCTTAAAGCTACTTGAGCTATGTCGCTCTTTGCCACAGGCCGGGGTGGATGCAACTACGTTCTGGGAATCCATGGTCAATGAAGAAGAGAAGACATTTTTGCCATCACATATCACGTTAATTATTCTATCTCTCCTTACTGAAGTCAGGAGATTAGCTCTTCCAAAGCACATTGTGAGAGCAAGTACTGCCAAGGATGACTCTTTCAAGAAAGTACTCGATGCCATAGTCAAAGCAACACAGTCTACGGCCGCTCAAACCGGAAGACAAGTCACGGCCCTAGCTAAATTGGAAACTTTACTTCCTATGGCTGGAATCGACTATGATGACAGGGTCCCTTTACAGACAATGGTACCCTTTCTTTCGATCCCCTCAATCCATACAATGCTAGGTGGTGGCTGTGTCGCCCTCGACGACGGTTATAGTGGCTATCCTTTTGATCCCGATCACGAGGGGTTCGGGCAGAATCTCGAACGAGTCGAATTGATTGGCAGTACCGTGGGCCCCCGTGAAATAAGAAAAATGCTGCAACGCTGTCCGAAGCTCAAAGGCTTTAAGCTCGACTACACGGTCAAATGGCATGGGTGTGGTTGGAATTGGAATGCTGGACATTTCATGCGTGCTATTGAAGACACCACCAATGAGACGCTCGAAGAAATTGGTATCGATATTTCCGGGGGGCTCAATCAGATCGGTACGGGTGTTGTGTCCATGAAACGGTTCCAAAAGCTCAAACGGATCGAGCTGAATGTGCAAATCTTTCTGGGGGTACCATGTGGAGGAGAGATCGATCGAGCCTGGGTGTATGACAGTGATGAGGCTCCCCGGGGGGATCCCGAGTTTCCAAAAGTGACGGAGCTGCTGCCTGCATCCGCCGAGAAACTATTGCTTCTCGCCCTGGATTCTGACGAGCATGCGAAATGCCTCGAAGGATTGTTTGTTGGCGTAACAGCAGCCGAGCGTGATAAGGACCTACCAAACCTCAAATCCGTCGAGATCCAGGTTGGAAAGGACTTGACGCGTGGTTGGTTGCTAGACTCGACAGATTCCCGGTCACCGGAAGATAGAACTCGGACAAGATGGAATCGTGTCATCGAGGCGTTGGATGTCTTTAGAGGGTGCCTGTGTCACAGGAAACGCCGATGCACGATCACCTTGACTCCCGAGATATTCGACTATATTTAATGGAATAGCCATCTAGATTGAGGTCACCTTTTTGCCAACAGGACTTCTTGGGAGGACATACAGTCAGTGGCAACAATCAATGCGAGAAAGAGAGCAAAAGAATGTTGAAGAGGGTCTGTTCTCTTCTCAAGGTTTACTGAGTGCTCTCAGTCCAGCTGTTTCTCCACCATGCTCCAATCCATTCAGCAACTCATCTAGTCGTGTCAATAGCCACTGGAATAATATGCGCTCCACTCAAGACCTGGACACTGGCAACTTCAGTATCAATCAGTCTGCTTCTACTCGTCAAAAACCTCTCATTGACCTCACACCAGTCTACCAGGAACCACCACAACATGCACACAAAGGCCATGTGGTCATGGTAGCTCCTGGTGTTCCTCTTGTTGACACTGCAACTGGCCCTGAACTAGCACTGGGTGCCATAGTGGTTCCTAGTACGACAACTTGGAGACAGCCAGCCCAAAATGGTGTTCCTGTGCTCCCTGATGAATCTGCAGGCATGTCTCATACTGGCCCTGGCATACCAAAACGCTCCAATACTACTTGTAGTCGCAAGCATGGGGCAAACGGAGCCCCCTCAACATTAGTAGACTGCTGTGTGATGTCCCCTGATAATCAGTTTGCATCAAACAGTCTTTGGGCCCATTCTGATAAGCTTGCAACTGCTCAGAATGATATAGGAACTGGACATGGTGTCGCCTCTGGCCACCGCAACACTACAAAGCCACTGCTTGATCTAACCCCGCAAAGTCAATTTGCTGAGGGTAGTTTGTTACGCCAATTGGAGTCCTCATGAGCTCTTCATGTTCGGTTTTACGTGGCTATATGTGACGAATTTCGTTATTGTTTTTAAAAGGGAAACTCTATGGCAAGTATTGCATTCTCGGGATTTCTAGCTCATTGATATCTTCCTTTTGGGGATACCCAAGGCTATGTCATGCTTTCTGAATATGATAAAAGCTATATTTTATGACAGAATAGTTTTGCTCAAGCTTCCACCCGAGGAATTCGTCCAAAGGTTCAATACCCTGTGGTGTCTTCGAAGCATAAGCCGAGGTTTATTGGTTGTCCCCGCCATAAGCTATCGAAAAAGCCATCCTTTGGGAACTAAGAAACATTTACTCACTCAACATGGTATCCGTACTCAAGTAATGTGTCAGCAGCGATACCGAGTCCACATCCAGGGAATGTTTCCGTCATGAACCGAAAAAACGACACCACAAATCCGTCCTTGTCCAGAATAGCACTTCCACAACTGCCATTAGCCGGTTCAATACCATTTCCCAGGTATACCCAGCGGCACTTAATCCACCGATGCTCAATTGTAGCTTCATCTGCTGGGAGACGCATGAAGTGATCTCCAGCGAAAATCCCGCCAAGCCATCCCATAAAAGGGTTATTCATTGTGATGGTGTCTCCGTTGCGAAGATTTGCTTCTCTGATACCTTTAATGCGTTGACCATCGATGATACCATCGGGCACGTTGGTCGTAAAAGTCTCATTGTCGTAGCATTGGTTTGGACAGAGACGGACTAATGAAATGTCTGCGTCAGGGATCTTGGCTGTGATGTGACCAATGAGCTCACCATCCCTGTTGGGATGATAGACCTCATCAGTTGGGAAGCCATGGCTTGCAACTGTAATAAAATAGTTTCCATTGTCATCGAAAACTTTGATACCAGACGTTGTGAGTAGTTCGGAGCCTTGAACGTTTCCAGAACTAAGCATAACCCCTGGTCGAAGAACGTCGTAAGTTGACGAGTCCCACGCCGCGTCCCCATTGGGTTCCGATCCTCGAAAAGCAACCTCGACCGGTTCTTTCACATCACTTGCGAACATGTAGGAGGATGGAGACGTTGCGATCGTGAACGGAAGGTTGGATAGATCCACATCATCCGGTACAGTGATAATCCACTGCCCGAAGAGGTTCGAGATCGAGAGTACTGTAACCCCAAAATCTTCCTGCAGATAGTCGACAACTTTCATGAAGAGTTCCTTTGACGCACCAGCCCTTGCATCATAATCAGGTAGACCCCTAATATGGCCCCCTGGCCGCTGAAAGGAAAAGGGGAAAACTATACTTTCAGTACTAAAGAAGGCTGGGAGACCCGCAACAACAGCTGGCCATGGCTTTGGAGGGAGCTCGCGATATTGGAAAGTGAGCACCCCCCCCATGAAGTACCTATCGAAATCGCAGTTGGAAAAGCCCTTTGCAGAGTCTTCATTTGCTCACGAGACGGTGTCAATGGTATACCGTCTTCTATCAATGAAAAACCTAACTCGACTGGAGGGAAGTGGACACTCTCCGATTGGAGCCAAGTTTCTGCATGCAATATGAGTCTCTTGTTGTCCCTTCCTTCGTTCTGTGTGTCACCGAGCGACCTAATTCTCTTCTTTGGAGTTAGAGCCTGTGGGCTCACTTTGGTCCTCAGAGGAGATGGCTGTTTGTGCCGGACAGGTGTTTTGGGAGATGATTGGGGACTACAAGTCTGAGACATCCTGAATGGGATGGAGATGCGAGATGCGAGACAAGGGATGAAAGATGTGAGATGAGAGATGAGAGATGAGAGATGAGAGATGAGAGATGAGAGATGAGAGATGAGAGATGAGAGATGAGAGATGAAAGAAAACTGGAAGTGGAGAGCGGAGAGAAGGATATGTTTAAGGCAGGTGTCTGCCTG
Organism: Paecilomyces fulvus; assembly: GCA_029606305.1. NCBI lineage: Eukaryota > Fungi > Ascomycota > Eurotiomycetes > Eurotiales > Thermoascaceae > Paecilomyces > Paecilomyces fulvus. The sequence goes on from JAPVCG010000044.1 coordinate 53,325, forward strand.
ACATGTAGCAATGGAAGGAGCGTAGCTAGAGTCCCATGGAACGTAGCGATAAACGTAAAACGAAACTTCCCCGAGAGCCTCTACGAAGCCTAGTAGACCTGGAAGCTCTTGAGTTGGATTGAGAACTTCCATCAACGCGCGATCTCGGTAGGCTCATGCTTCGAACCGGCTCTAGAGGATTTTCTTCGAAAGAAAAGCCACTACCGAGTGGCATCAGGGCGCCTCCTCATCCATGGTACTAGTCGACGTTCGCCTTAAGCCTCAGGACTGTAGAGTCGTTCCGACTACTTGCTTTCAGCTAGAGCCGGGATATGATGATACGTTCGTCTTATCCTCGAATGGACATAAGAAGGCACCACAAATAGCACCGTGAAAGATCTGACAAGAAGACATGAGAACGATTTATGCTCAGACTTCGCTAGTAAGCTCGACCAGCTCTTGCCTGGTCAAAACAATATCTGCCTCCGGAGCAACCTAGCCAGGTGGGGGTTATTCTCGCGAACTGCCCACACCAACTTATTGTCGAGATATGTATCGACTTCGTTGTGATGTATAGAAGGCCGCACAACCATCTATGGGCCAATACACAGAGATGGCCCAATAAGAGGGAGAAGGAATATAATAGGGCAAGGGCGATTATCTCTAGTCAACAAGGTGCCATCATAGAACTGCTTCTCAGATGGTCATCTTGTTGCCACCTGAATTGCATCGACGTCCTCGGCATAATGTTATCATAACATCAGTGTGATGCTTCAGATGATTTTGACACAGTGCTCGAACCAAGATAAAAGGCTCAGACTAGCCATATTCGGCGGCAGTAATGTCCTCGTGTTTCACTACCCCCATAGTTTCCCCCGCAATCATGATCTACTATCTCACCATCCTCGACCCAGACGCAGAAAGCAGTAATGTTATGTTTCTGGCGATTTATAGGTGGATCAATTGTTGATAAGCGAGTCTTTATTCTCTTCTGACATGTTTAAAAAAAAACAACTCGGAAACGATGGCAACAACTACTACTTCCGCGGTCTCGTCGAGCACAAATAGGGCCACTCCACAAGGCATCCTACAGGGAGGAAATCCATCCAAATATGATTCAAGCAATCCGATCACGTTGTTTGTCATTCAGGTGGGCACCCATCCCCACTTCAGCAAGCTCATATATGTTCTAACCGATGCCCAAGGCTGAAATTATTATCATCTTCTGTCGTCTGCTGCACTATCCACTTTCTAAGATCAGACAACCACGTGTGATCGCCGAGGTGATCGGTGGGATTCTATTGGGCCCTTCAGTAATGGGTAGAATCCCCGGCTTCAAAGCTGCTATTTTTCCGGATGCCTCCATTCCAAATCTGAATTTGGTCGCTACGCTCGGTCTTGTATTATTCTTGTTCCTAGTGGGATTAGAGACCGACTTTCGCTTTCTCGTCAGCAATTGGAAGATTGCTCTGAGCGTTTCGGCAGCTGGGATGGTGCTGCCTTTTGCTCTCGGATGCGCCATCTCATACGGGCTCTACCATGAGTTTAGAGACGAGCCGGGTTTAACGCCAATTAGCTTCGGCACCTACTTGCTCTTCATCGGTATTGCCATGGCCATCACTGTAAGTGGAATCCCGGGATTCGCTCATTCCCACTGACTTCCTCAGGCGTTCCCGGTTCTCTGCCGTATTTTAACAGAACTAAAATTGCTGAGCACGAACGTGGGAGTCATTGTGCTCTCAGCAGGTGTTGGAAACGACGTTGTCGGCTGGATCTTACTCGCGCTCTGCGTCGCACTGGTAAATGCAGCAAGTGGACTGACAGCTCTATGGGTCTTACTTGTCTGCGTAGGCTACGTCTTATTCTTAGCCTATGCCGTCCGTCCTGTGTTCATGTGGTATCTTGAGCGGACAGGAAGTATCCAAAAGGGCCCTAGCCAATCCGTTGTTGCCGTTACCTTGCTGATGGCCCTTATCTCGGCTTTCTTTACACAAGCAATCGGAATCCATGCCATCTTCGGAGGTTTCCTCATCGGCCTCATCTGCCCCCATGAGGGCGGCTTCGCTATCAAACTGACCGAAAAGGTGGAGGATTTAGTGGCAACGATATTTCTTCCTCTTTATTTTGCACTCTCCGGTCTCAACACCAACTTGGGATTGCTCGACTCAGGAATTGTATGGGGTTATGTGATCGGCGTTATCTCTATAGCCTTCTTCGCGAAAGTCATCGGGGGTGCATTGGCTTCCAGGTTCTCAGGACTTCTATGGCGAGAGAGCTTCACAATCGGGGTATTGATGAGCTGCAAAGGCTTAGTTGAACTCATTGTCTTGGTATGGAATTCCCCAGGGTCTATTTTTAGGCTTGTGCTAATAAATATCAGAACATTGGCCTGCAGGCAAAGATTCTCAGCGTGCGAACATTCACGATATTCGTGGTTATGGCTCTTATTACAACTTTCGCCACAACTCCTCTTACCTCTTATCTATATCCCAAGTGGTATCAAGTAAAGGTTGAGCGATGGAGGCGCGGTGAGACTGATTGGGAAGGTAATCCTCTTCATCCAGGAGACGAGGATGACAACGCATCCGTTGTAAAAGCGAAGGCGTTGTCAGTCCAAAAGCTTGTCGTATATCTACGACTCGACACACTGCCTAATGTCTGCACCTTCATTTCCCTGCTCGGGCCGAACAGGGACTCAAAAATCCCACCAGCGACGGTACACCATTCAAGAATTCCTTCCGTGTCGAAGACCGCATCTGCTGCAGAAGAGTCATTGGAAACAGCTCATACGGAAAAGGAATGGCCTCTACATGTTCATGGTGTCCGTCTCCTGGAACTGACTGATCGAGATTCAAGCGTCATGAAAGTGTCCGAAGCAGACCACTATTCTGTTTCTGATCCAATCATAAACACTTTCCGGGCATTTGGTCGGCTTAACAGTATATCTATGCTCGGTGGAGTAGCAGTCGTCCCTGAACATTCGTATGCAGACACAATGATTGATATGACCCGGGAGGTTTCCGCCGACTTTTTACTGCTGCTTTGGAATGAGACTGGAGCCATGAGCGATTACCAGAATTCCTTGTCCTATGACGGGCCACCTAGGTTTGCTCGCGGACCCTACAGCAGCTTCATGCGCAGAGTATTAGATGGCGTTTCGAGCAACGTTGGTATCTTCATAGACCACGGATTGTCGCCTGAGCGGCAGCATCCTTCGGCACCACAGCGGACAGTCAATGCTATGAGCTCTGGTAGCTTCCACAAGGGGATGCAAGTCCAGAAAGGAATCCATCGACATCATATGTTCTTTCCATTTTTTGGTGGCGAAGACGACCGTTTTGCGTTGCGTTTCGTGTTGCAGCTAGCTCAGAAAGGACACGGTTACGGCGACAATAGTCCATATCGATGTTCCAGCTGCTCCAGCGGGGGAAATTACAGAAACGGGATCTTCTACCCATACCTCCTCATCACCATGCCATGATAAGCGGTCAGATAACACATTCTTCAGCGCGATCCGAGACTCTCTACCCACTGAGCTGTCAGCGCGCATTGTGTTCAAGACTCTCACCACAACTGACAAAGGCATGTCTCCTGTGAGTGCCGCAATGAACCTAGCACGGGAAGAAACCGGCCGAACCGTGGGATACATGGAAGATATCATTGTCGTAGGCAGGGGCATCAACGGCTTCGACCAGTCCCGGAATCCAGAGATAGCCACCCTCAGTGAAGTTCGATCGGAAACCAGAGCCGTACTGGGCGCCATGGGCGAGGCCCTAGTCATGTCACAGAATGACATTCGAGCCAGCATTCTTGTTCTTCAGGCTGGAAGGACTATCGATTCCTCCTGAAACACAAAATAGGAGAGGTTGATTTGGATTTCCTGATAGTAAGATAACATGTTCATAGTTTCATACCTCCATAATTCATTCATCTTTCCTCTAGGGTAGTTAACAAATTCTTCTCGGCCGCTTTAGTAAGAAGCCCATCAACGTAACACGATGCTACGCTGCAATAATTTCCTGTTATATTCTGTCCGTTTCTTATCTCTAGCCAGAACATATGCTACAAGATTATAGCAGAAATAGAAAGTCTCAATCTGCGTCAGGTTTTCGGGAGAATACATGTATGCATCTTGGTTATATAAAAATGGAGGGAATGATACATCACCAACATTGCTGTGTAGTTAACCTTGCTGGAAGAAAAAAAATGATCTTAGAATCAGATCCTTGTGTTCACAATAGAAGAGGATAAATAGGAGCTAGAGCCTTCATGTTCATTCCGTTTGGTAGGCTTTTCAAAAGGATACTATTAATTTATATAATATTACGATTCCATACCCAGATCGATGAGACTATTTCACAATAGTAATAGTAGAAGACCACAGGTTAGAAAAAATAGCAAAAAGCGTAAGACAATTGACCTCAACGTCTTTAGTGAGACAGTCTTAGAGAAGCCATGACAACATCGACACTGAAGCTCGCATGTTCGCGAGCAACTAGTTAAGTGGTTATGATTTGCTAACCGATGTAAATGGTTTTTACACTACCATAGTAACTATTCTCAGCTCAGAATTGATCCTTCTAGCCGAGAACAGGAAATTCCAGGCCAGAAGTGGCGTCCCCCTTGCTCTCAACGAAACTTCTTCAGTGGCGCAGATCCATCACTTTCATCATGTGCCCCCTTGTTCCTGTAGCCACTCAAAGGGTATGTGCACACATTATCACCTGTCCTAATGAAAGTACAGGTGGATGAGGCGTTTATAGTCCAAGAATGATTTTTAAGATCCTTGGAACGTATTAATTTCAAGGCCTCGTTCGCAACCCTTGCCTTTCGCGTGGGTTCAGTGATGTACATGATGTACCCATTGAGAACATGTGGTTAGAAAGTGTCAGATTTTATGTAATACAGTAATGAGATTACAGGGAAAATCTGAGCATGTCAGGGTCAATCTGGATGAAATTGCCACACTGTTGTAGATGTGTGTTTTTTCTAGGGGAATTGCAACAGGACTCAAATTTATATATGTTTGGATCTGACAAAACAGACTAATCAACTAGTGCTACTAAGCAAATAGAAACAGTAATTCAAATATCAAAAATACCACTTTTTGACACATCTCCTCAGCTAAACAGTGTTCAGCTGAATATTTCAACACCATGTTTTTTTATTCTAATTCTTCAAATCAATGTGTAGAATATCTAAATTCTTTAGCCCTAGTATCTCAATGAATTTTTGCTGCTTTTCATTATATAATGGCTTGATTAAACTATCAGCAGACATTAAAGCAGTCAGCACTTAGCTGACATTTATCTCTTTGATCTGAGCTTATTCATAGAGTCAATGCTGATGAATATCAACATAATGAAGTTTAGTAGTCATATGAAAATTTTCACAATTTATCAATTAGATTGTTTGACAATTATTACATTAAATTGAAAGATTCATTTTGAGGTCAAAATATAGTGCTTTGAATATTTGTTTTCATTAAAACAACTGCTTTTCAGCTTCAGATATCACTAACAGCTTCACTTCAGTGAAGAAAGTGATAACTGTTTTTTAATGCATTACTTTTCAATCAACTGATTTTCTGAATAGCTTTATTAAATATTTCTCTGAACTGTGCCAATTAGAATTATTAGCTAAAGAAGCATTACTCATGTTGAGAAACATCTTCTCAGTCAGAATATTATTAAATTTAATTGCATATTATTTGATTCTCAACAAATATTCTATGATATGAGTAGCAGCTTTGAGATGCTGTAAATCAGAGTTTGACAAAAACTAAAATAGATTGTTTGCAGCATATATAACATCAAATCTTGTAATAACAGTAAAATATAGAATTAACTTTACTAGCTGCTGAAAATGATGAATTTTCTATCTGATAGTCTATTCTGTGAAAAAAGTCAACTTTTTATAGAGAAAAGATAATTTCAGAAACTTTTTAAAAAAAATATTATATTTCATCACCATGTGTTTGATATAGAAGTTTTAACATAGCCAAAGCTTTTTATTTTCTTTATTCTAAACAATTTTAATGTTAAGAAATCATTTTACTGAATTTAAATTCTGTAGTTTATACTTACTTTTCAACTGCTTGATGAATTTTTTAGTTTTTAGTTTTAAATATAGATTATTGAAATGCAATACTGAAATATTATTCATGAAAAACATCACTAGTAAATTATTTTTAATGAAGAGACACAGTTCATCTGATATAAAGTTAAACTTTAAGTAAGTTAGAGTAGCTGACAGCTGCTTTCACCACAGATGAAATAATTTTTATAGTTTGTATAATGATTTTCATAATAATTATAATTTTTTGTGTTTTTGCATGCTTGGTGAAAGTTTAACATAAATAGTTTTATTAAAATTTAACTGTATAAATGCATTAATGATATTTAATTAAATAATTTTCATGTCAAATACTGTGATTAGCAACATTATCATTCTAAATAGTTTCACAGCTAGAGTGGCAATGACAATGTTCTTTTGATTGATGAGTTGAAAATTTTCTCTGACACAAAGACAAGTTTTAAATTTCACAAAATATTTCTTTTCATCAAACTTATAAATAAAAACTCATTTCAGCAGAACAATGAATATATTGAATATATTAATTTTCTTGTAAATGTTAAAAGCAGTAAAGTTACTAACTTTCTTTTTAGCTGCTTATATTCAATTGTTTTTGAAAATATGCTTCATTATATCTTTTTATTCTTTCAAAGAGTCAAATGAATTATTTTAATATTATGTGTTCTGGTTCAAAGATCTCTTTCAATTTTTATGTAATTCTGCTATGAATGTGTAGTGAATGCTTGCATACAAGTTGAATAGCAAGCTCAATAATTAAATATAAAAGAATTTCTACAGTTTGAGTTTTTATTATTTATTCAGTATTAGCAATAGGCTTAATGTTAGTTTAATCTTTTTGTTTAGTGCCATTGCTAATGACAGTAAAAGTGTTTGCAAAGTAAGTTTAAAATTGAATTGAACTCTTTTTAAAGTAAAAGGTCTCAGAGAAGTAAACACAGAATAATATAAATTTCAAACAGTATAAAAAGTAATTAAATTCATTTTATTCTTATTTTTTTTTCTTAATATCACTTTCTGACAAGTTAAAGTTTAACAACTCATCTTTCAAAAAGATCTTTAATGATGCATTTGATGTATTCTTTAAATACTTTTTAAGCAATTTTTGCAGTGTTTGATATACTGCTAATATTAAAGCTGATCAAAAAAGTGTTTTAGCAAAGATGTAAAAAATCATTTTTTTATTTAAATCAGAAAATTTCTCAAGCATTTTATAATATTAATTTGAGGTTATAAAAATATCTGAATTAAATTTAGAAAACTGCTTATTAGTGTGCTGTTGAATAGATAATGAGGTCAAGTCTAGCAATATTAAGTATTTCAAGTTTAAATTCTTAATGTTTTGTGCAGTTATTTGATTTTCAGCACTAGTTACAATAATTTCAGTAAATTCAATATTGTGGTGCTGAGAAGACTTTTTTTAATATTAAGCTTAATCAGCATTTTGATACTTTAGCTGCTTTTTCACTTTATTCTTAATTATTTTAAAGTGGTAAATATTCTAAACATTGACTAACTTATAAATTTTTAGTAAAGTGTAAATTTTAGTGAGTAATTCAAAGAATTCAATTTTAAGTTTTATATTCAGTATAAAGTCATTCAGATTATATTTTCTCATCTCATTAAACACTACATTTTGCACACAAAAGATCTAAGCATTCTCTTTCAACTTTAGATTGAATATTTTTTAAATGTTAAATGACTTATATTTAACTAAATATTCAATCACTGCATATGGCTTCATCTTATTTAGTTTAAAAATACTTTCTCATTAGTAGTATGCTATAGATTTAAACTTATATAGCATAAACACATCTGGTTTGATCACTTTATATTTTAAAATATTATTTAATTTCTCAATTAAAGTAGTTTATTTTTTATTTATTTTAATTAGTGTTCTGTTTAGAACTCAGCACACAGCTTTATAAGCTTTAAAATGTATCATTTGAGAAAGATTAAATTTTATTATTATTGCTTTAGATTTTATCATTAATATAGCTTTTACACATTTTAAAAACTCATTTATTTCAGATGATGTCACAATTGTGAAATAAACTCAAATACTTTTCTTCTTGACAAGATCACTTATATTACTTTTTAAAAACTGCTTATTATCACACTAAATTATTTGAATATTTAAATTTCACTGCATCAGAACATAATTGTAAAACATATAAATCACATTGACATAGCCACTTTTCTTCTCATGAGTAAAAACAAAATAAAGTTGCATATAATGATCTAGAAAGTGTATTACTCAGCAGTGCTCATTATATTTCTTTGTCAGTTGAATTAAATCAAAATAAACTCTCTAAAATGGTCACTAAGCTCATTTTATCACTAAACAACATAATATTTGCTTGAGTGCTTAAAATAGCTGGCAGACAAAGCATTTCACTGATGTGAAAGTTGAAGTTAAATTTTCAGCAGCTAAGCTTACTGAAAATGTTTTAGTTAACTTCATTTTCTTTACAAGCTCAGTTATATTTTTTAACACTTCTCAATTAATATGCTCAAAACACTTATATCACTTTTGCTCAGTGTCTTTTAGCAATTTTAATATAGCAGATTTCATATATTTTCTGCTGATTGCTGCAAAAACATATTCAGTGTTAGTTTTCATTATTTTCTTATAGTGAATTATAAGAAGATTATAATATTATTCAATTTTGTATATCTTCTTTATTTTATTTTTTTTTCTGACAATTTAATCAACAATGCCATTTAAAATAAACTTTGCTTTTTTTGCCTTGGACATGAATAAAATATTCATGTGCATTTCTGAGATATACATCATGTCTATGAGCAAGATAATAACTTTTTTGCCATCAGAGATTTGACAGTTACTATAGCAGTCTTTCATTTCTTTATAAAAGTTTGAGTATTGTTAACATTTATAAAGTCTCTCAGCTTTAATTTTTACAAATTAATCATTCAATTTAAATCATTGCAGATGTGCAACATTGAATTTAAGTCTGCAATCATTGATTTGAATAAATTAAAATTTGCTATCACATTGGCATAATAAAATATTATCATTATCATCTTTTTTCTGTCAGTTGCAGACAAGATTAAAAAGAAAAAAATCTTAAACTCAATATCTTCTCTTTTAAAGAAGTTTTTAACAAAGATATATATTTTTAAATTCTTCAAGTTTTTTTTTACTTTTTCAATGATTTTCAGTTTAAGCTTTCAATTTGCTATTGTTATGGACCAACCATGAAAGAGCATAACTGTGACACTCTGATAAGATGAGACTCTACAGCACAGCACTAGAGCAAGGCAGACACCAAGGTCACATAATGATAAGCAAGTCCAATATCACATGATAAGAAATAGTCCACAAAGGACTATAAGAAGATAGTTCAGTGAGAACTACAGAAAGAAAGTTCATATAGAACTATCAGAAATCATAGAAAGAAGAACTAAATCATGAGATATATAAGAACACTTATTTCAGTTTAGCAAATGTATTTAATTCTTCATATTCAATCTGATTTTATTATTTACTATCTACTATGGGTCAGTAAGAACAGTACTGAAAGAATTACAATTCAACTAAACTTTACTTTTAACTTAGCTATTGTTATTTAGTTGAGACCCATCAAGTTACCTGATGTATGAAGCCTTACTCAATAAACTGTAGTAAGCAGGCTGCATCAACTGCCTACAGACAAGATCTAAGCAGGTTTAGGTTATCAAGAAAAAACCAGATAAAGTGTTTCATTGAGCTTTTCTTAATCAATAGTACAATAAGATAGCTAGAAAAAATTCTGAGGTGGTAACACATTGAATGCCCTTGACCCTGTTATCAAAGGCTCAAGTATTATAACCAAAAACAGCAAGTCATCATGTCAGCATTCAAGACAGCAGAAAAACAATCAGCTGCAGAACTAGCAACTTCAGCATAGCCACCATCAGTGACAACACCTGAAGACAATAATAAATCAAACAATTCAGAATTGATGAAAGAGATTAAATAGTTGCACATGATGATACAGAAGAATGACACAAAAGATATTGAAAAAAGACTTAAACAGCTTTAAGAAATAATTCAAAAACTCAATAAATTACAACATGCACAACAGACCACTATGACTTAACTCAAACCACTGAAACTCAAATTATTTGATAGGCAATCTCACCATTTACAGGCATTTCTCACTCAGCTTAAATTGTATTTCAAAATAACAAAAATCATCAGAGATTATGACAAGATTATACTAGTAATATTCTACATGAGAGAATCAGCATTTGATTGAATCAACCTTATTGTAAAGAACAGAAAAGAAAACTGAGACAATGAAAAAAACCAAGATGAAATCACCAAGTAAGTATTCAGTGAATACATAGGTTTCACCACAGAATTAAATAAAGCCTTTAAAGTGATTAATTAAACCAAAGTCATAAAACAGAAACTGCAATAACTTTGACAGACTAAATCAGCCAGACAGTATGTAACACAGTACTGACAAATCATGTCTCACTTGCAATGGGAAAACAAAGTACAGGTTGTGACATATGAACAAGAACTAAGAGAAGAAGTCTAGAACAAACTAGCCAGAGAAAAATTAATTATCAACATCAATGAATTGATTGAATAATTTATACAAATCAACAACAGAATTTATGAGAGAAAGTTAGCCAAGCAATAAGCAAAACAATGAAGAAATGATGAACAGCTTACATGGCAATTACAGCACACCAATTAAGAACAATGACAAAGAGAATCTAAAGTGGACCCTTACAGGCCACAACCAATGAAATTGAACATGACACAATAAAAAGATAAGGCTAAGACTAAGCCAAAGAACAAGCAAAAGAGAGAGATCACATGCTATAACTGCCAGAAGAAAGGGCATATAGCCAAACACTGCAAATCACCTAAAAAAGAGACACAACAGCTTAACACAACAAGCAATGAAATTAGTGATGATGACTTTCCAGAAATCAACTTTAGTGATAAACTTGAAAGCCAAGAATGAGCACAATATAAAGAGTTACAGCATTCAGAATATAAAAAAAAAGACTGAGAATCAATTAAGACATCTGAAGAGACAATGAGACCACACAAAATCATGACACAAATTGAAGATGAAATGAATAAAGTATTCCAGAAGACACTTAAAGAACTCAGCCACAATAATGACACCAAAGAGCAACAGATTGTGAGATGCATGAGAACTGAAATGAACTTCACAGTTGAAACCATCATCAATGCAGTGAAGATGGCAGTGATAGAACCAGATGAAGATATAAGTGATGCTTTAGAAGATGTTGAGATGATCACAAATCAGATCACAAAAATTAAGTGATACAGAAGAGAAGAGAAACAGCAACACTGAATGAAGAAAACAGCAGAGCAAAACAACTCAGATGACAAAATCATTAAATAATATGCACAAGAACAAAACATGCAACAGATTTATAAAGAACTAATGAAGAACAATAAGAATTCCACCACTGAAGAATGGCACAAAGCCAGTGAAACATCTGAGAAATCAGAAAGTAAGTGAAGATCACTTGAGATTGAAAGAAAACCAAACAATGAGGCAACTGAGGCCAAGACATAAGTGATAAATCCCACTTTGCTAAACTCAGACAAGAACAGTCATGAGCAAGAGACTCATTGGACTAAAGAGAATTCCCCAGAGAGAGAGATATCAGCTTACTATGATAAGCTAGAATATATGTGCATAGAGTATCAGAGACACCCACAGCACAAAAACATGCATTGGACAGCATGTTATGATAACTATTGCATAAGACACTATGATGTGAAGGTCAGCAGTGCATATTTTTCATAGAAAAATCAAACCAGAAGATGACAACAAAAGTAGCAACATCAGATGGCAGTGACAGCCAGAGGCTGACATGTCAAGATACAGGCTAAGATTATGAGCTAGCTAGCTAGAGTGCTAGTTGACTCAAAAGCCATAGAAAACTTTATGAATTCAGAATTCATGAAGAGGCTACAGATTTTAGAAATAGCCAAACAACAGCCAGTACCAATTTCAGAACTCAATGAAGAGAATTTGAAATGGTTTCTGACCACAGAGACAGAATTGATACCAGTCTCAGTTCAGAACCATTTGAAGTTATTCAACTTTGATGTGACCAAAGTTGAAGGGTACAATATGGTACTCAGAATATCATGACTAAGACAACATAATTTAGAGATTGACTGAACACACAACAAGATACAGTTCACACAATGTACATGCAGAATAAGGCCAAAACAAGACCATTCACAGGCTCTAGAGAGTTGGGTAAGAAGCAAGGTAAAGTCAGCCACAAAAGAGACTGAGTTAAGAAGAACAATTAGTAGCTCTAGAACAAAGGGACAGACAGAGCCTAAGAAGCCTACAAACAGTGAGTTGACAGGTGAGACTATGTGAAGAGACATATAAACTCAAAAGAGGCAGCATAATTAGGCACTATATGACACCACAGTGAGCAAAAGAAAAGCATAAGAAGTGACAGAATCAATAATTCCAAAAAAGTATGAGTGATTTAAAGATCTTTTTGATTTTAGTATCAATGAAGAATTGCCAAACTATAGACCATTTGACCATAAGATATCTCTAATGGAAGAAAAGAAATCAACATGCAAACTGATTTACCTGATGTCAGAAAGAGAAGCAAAAGTTGTGAAAGAATACATTGACAACAAATTGAGACAAGAATACATTGAATCAGTGACATTATCAGCAGAATACTCAGTGTTATTTGTGCTAAAGAAAGACAGTGATTTACAATTCTGTATTGATTACAGACAGCTGAATAAGATTACAATCAAAGACAAATACCTGTTACCATTGATCACAAAAATACAAGATGCAGTACAAGAAGTGAAATAGTTTACAAAATTTGATGTTGCAAATGCATACAACTGAATACAAATCAAACCCAGAGACAAATGAAAAACAGCATTTAGAACCAAGTTTAGACACTATCAGTACAAGATCATGTCTTTTGAATTGACAAACACACTGGCAACATTCCAGAGATTTATTAATTCAGTATTAGATGAATATCAATTTGACTTTGTTATAGCTTATTTGAATGACATCTTAGTATTCTTCAAAAGCTTCAAAGATCATGTCAGACATGTCAGAATGGTACTACAGAGACTACAACTAGCAAAGCTACAACTCAAGCTAAAGAAATGTGAATTTCATATTCAGAAGACAGACTTTCTAGAACATCAAATTACTCAAGAAAAAATACAGACAAACTAACTAAAGATTCAGGCAATCAGAGATTAGCCAGTACTGACAAATCTACAAGAATTACAAGCATTCATTGGAATGGTGAACTATTACAGACAATACATTGAATGATACACAGATATCATGAGACCACTATTTGATTTTTTAAAGAAGGAGAGAGAATTCCAGTGGACAGAAACAGAACAGAAAGCATTCAAAGAAATGAAGATGAGAATGACAATAGCACCAGTGATCAAACAGCACAATTCAGTGAAGAAAACAATCATTGAGACTGACACATCAGACTATGTGATTGGAGCAGTTATGTCACAGTCAGATGACAATGAGAAGCTACATTCAGTGGCATATTATTCAAGAAAGATGATACCAGCAGAACTCAATTACAAAATCCACAACAAGAAATTGTTGGCCATAGTGACAGTGTTTCAATAGTGAAAAGTATATCTTAAAGAAGTTAAGCACATGATCAGAGTGATCACAAATCACAAGAATCTTACTTACTTCACAACAACTAAAGTGTTAACACAAAGACAAGCAAAATAGACAGAGATTCACAGTTCACATCAAAATTATGAAAGACATTGATGAATATAACTGGCATTGAGCATAGACTCAGCACAGCCTATCATCCACAAACAGATGAACAAATAGAAAGAATAAATCAGACAATTAAGCAGTATTTACAAAACTACACAAATTACAACCAGAGCAATTAAGTTGAACTGCTATCCATGGCACAATTTGCATACAACAATTCAGTTAATGCAACAACCAAAGAAACACTGTTTTATACCAATTTTGGGTATAATTCTGAATTTGGCAGTGAACCAAAGAAAACATGGAAAATGAACTACAAAGCAAAAAAAAAAGTGACACAGCTACAAACATTGCATAAGCAACTACAGAAAGATATCAAATTTGTGAATCTCAGAATGGCAGTTTACTACAACAAAACTCATCAGAGAGGACCTAACCTAAAAAAGAGGGAAAAAGTATACTTACTACATAGAAACATCAAGATAAAACAATCAAGCAGCAAACTTGACAGCAAGAAAATTAAACCATTCATTATTAAAGAAAAAATTGGATCAGTGAACTACAAATTGAAACTATCAGACAGCATGAAAATACATCTGATTTTTCATATTTCATTATTGAAACCAGCACCACAAAATGCTCAAATGTGAGATAAAGAAATTGAAACCATGAAAGAAGAATATAAAGTTAAAAGAATTTTAGACAAAAGGAAAGTTAATAGGCAGACACAATATCTAGTGAAGTGGAAGAGGTATGATACCTTGGAGAACACTTGGGAACTCATCAAGAATTTGATAAATTGCCAACATCTAATGAAAGAATATTGAGACCAGCAGAAGTCCAGAAACTAAAACTCAGGTCACAGAGAAATTGACTCATCAAAAAATCATCAAGAGTAGCTGATAGCTCTTGACATTGACAATCACTTTTATTGGCCATATGATGCAATTCAGCTGCATTCTCAGAGGAATTCAGCTCTTCAAGAATTTTAAGAACATAAGTGTTATGATCAGACATTTTAAAACCACACTCTTTCAGAAACTTTTGATGCTTGTGAAGACAAGAATGATAAGCAAGGACCAAGACCAGTCAAGACTGTACACAGCTCATTTCAGATTGAAGATGTTTTAATTTCTCATTGGTATCTTGAAGTTTATATTGAATTTTATCTTCAGCAGATTGAAGATCACATTATTCTTTATTACTATAAAAGCATTTTTCACATTTTTGACCATGTTTGGTACACACAGCACAGTTTTTGCAACAACCATTCATTTTGCAAGAGATACCATGAGAAAAACAATATTGATAAGAAAACTCAACAATGAAACTGTTCTTTTCAATCTCCTCAGAGTGATAACAGTTTTTGTAATACTGATCACAAAGAGAGTCAGTTTTTGATGCATGCTTACATTGAGAAAGCATAATGAAGAAAGAAAAACATCACTTACAGAAAAGAGTCAAAGTCATGATGGTGACAAAAGTAAGCACTTTATTTATGAGTCTTCAGGGATGAAGACCTTAAAGAGAGGAAGTGATGTTACAGATCAACCATGAAGGGGCATGACTATGACACTCTAATAAGATGAGACTCTACAGTGCAGCACTAGAGCAAAGCAGACATGAGAGATGATCATAAAATTATGTAATGATTTGATATATCAACCATGCCAAGACATGAAGAAACAGAAATGGTATACAACATAGAAATAAATGGTATATGGATTGGTATATAGAATAATATATGGATTGGTATATAGAATAGTATACAGAGGACTGAATATATAAGAAAGCTCATTCCCACTCAGCAGATGTATTTAGTTCTTCACATTCAATCTGATTTTATTATCTACTATCTACTACAGGTCAGTAAGAACAGTACTGAAAGAATTACAATTCAACTAGGCTCTACTTCTGACTTAGCTATTGTTATTCAGTTGAGACCCACCAAGTTACCAACATACAAAAGCTTTACCTGATGAACTATGGTAAGCAGACTGCATTAACTGCCTACAGACAAGACCTAAGCACATTTAGGTCATTGAGAAGGAACCAGGTAAAGTGTTTCATTGAGCCTTCTCTAACCAATAGTATAATAGGATAGCTAGAAAAGATCCTAAGGTGGTAACACTATGGCACAATTTGCATACAATAATTCAATCAACACAACAACTAAAGAAACACCATTTTATATCAATTTTGAGTATAATTTCAAAGTTGGCAGCAAACCAAAGAAAACATAAGAAATGAACCACAAAGCAGAAAAGAAAGTGATACAGCTACAAACATTGCACAAGCAACTATGAAAAGATATTGAATTTGTGAACCTCAGAATAGCAGTTTACTACAACAAAACCCACCAGAGGAAATCTAACCTAAAAAGAGAGAAGAAAGTATACTTGCTACACAGAAATATCAAGACAAAACAATTAAGCAGCAAACTTAACAGCAAGAAAATTGAACCATTCATTATTAAAGAAAAAATCAGACTAGTGAACTACAAATTGAAACTACCAAACAGCATAAAGATACACTCAATTTTTTATATTTCATTATTGGAACCAGCACCACAAAGCACTCAGACACAAGATGAAGAGATTGAAACCACAGAAGAAGAATACAAAGTTGAAAGAATTCTAGATGAGAGAAAAGTCAACAGACAAATACAATACCTAGTGAAGTGGAAGAGATATAATACCTCAGAAAACACTTGAGAACCAGTCAAGAATTTGACAAATTGCCAGCATCTAATGAAGGCATATCAAAACCAACAAAAGTTCAGAAATCAAAACCCAAATCAGAAAGAGAATTATCTACAACTGAAGCCAGAAAAACAGAATTAGATGAAGAGACAGCCTCAGAATTATGATGAAGAAGAAGAGCACTTTGATTACAAAGCTCTCATTGACATTTACAGAGCACTTCATGCTTAGATAACTTTTCAAATATACATTTTTGAACAACACTCATTTCAGCATGCAATTGATCAGTATGTTTTTGAAGCAGACAAATATTGAAATCTCTAGTGATCAAGGTGAAAGTAACTTGAGCTTTTTCTTTATGAAGCAAATCTCACTGGTAATTATTCATGATAAGACCAAAGTAGTGGAAATTGTGATGCAGACAAGAAGAACAGAATAAGAACTAAGAATCAAACATCACACACAGAATAGATGACAAAAAACAGTGATTGCAGGAAAAAAAAACAACAAAACTATCACTGTTTATACAGTCAGCAAGGACCATATATTCTCTATGACAATTACACAAAACTCAAGAAAGTTTGCAAGAAGGCATTATAATGACACTCAGAACAAGACACAACAGAATCACTTACAGCAGATAAGTCAAAGTCTCAATGATGACAAGAATGAGCACTTTACTTATGTGTCTTTAGAGATGAAGATCTTGAAAAGAGAGAAGTAATATTACAAACCAACCATGAAAGGGCACAACTGTAACATCTCAATAAGATGAGACTCTACAGCACAGCACTAGAGCAAGATAGACACTAAGATCATGTGACAATAAGCAAGTCCAATATCATGTGATAAGAAATAGTTCACAAGGGACTATAAGAAAATAGTTTAATAAGAACTACAGAAAGAGAGTCCATATGAAACTATCAGAAATCATAGAAAGAAAAACTAAATCATGAGATATATAAGAATACTTATTTCAGTTCAGCAGATGTATTTAGTTTTTTACATTCAATCTAATTTTATTATCTACTATTTACTACAGGTCAGTAAGAACAGTACTGAAAGAATTACAATTCAACTAAGCTCTACTTCTGACTTAGCTATTGTTATTTAGTTGAGACCCACTAAGTTACCCAACATACAAAGCCTTACTTAATGGACTGTGGTAAGCAGGCTGCATCAATTGCCTACAGACAAAACCTAAGCAGGTTTAGGTCATTGAGAAGAAACCAGGTAAAGTGTTCTGTTGAGCCTTCCCTAACCAATAGTACAATAAAATAGCTAGGAAGGATTCTGAGGTGGTAACAGCTATATACTTCTTTTCATTGAGATAGAGACAAAATTATAATTAATGCTTGATAAGAAATTTTTCAAAGCATAGCTAATCACACACATATTTTTTCATTTCTCATTTTGATCTTTGATTAAAGTTGTTCTGCTTATATTTTTAAAGTGTTGTAAAGAATAGCTTAGTCTGTTTATCTTTTGGTTTATTCTTGATTTTTTTTAAAAATGTCATCAAAATCAAAATTTTTTATTATTTTCTTCAGCTTCAACATTAGATAAAAAGATTGATTAATTTTCTTTAGTGCAAGTAAAAAATCTTCAACATCTGCTTTATTCTCAATTGATTTTAGTTTAATATTTTAAGCCTCAAAACATGTGACTTCAAAAGCCTTAATTCATTTCTGAATACTTTTTAATGATTTGTTCTTTGATGCTCATCTCACAGTCTTATACTAATTGCATATCTCAATCATTTTTTTTATTCTTTAAACTATACTTTTTTTTAATATCTTTAGTATGCTTTATACAGTTTTCTGATCTGCAATTTGCTGCTTTGCATGCTTCAATATCAATTAATAGATAAGTTGAGTTATATAAGCCAATGTCAACAATGCAACATTTCATTTCTTCAACGTCTTATCATAATAGTTTATATTAGTATTATATATCTTCTGTTCTTTCTTCATCAAATTATTATAGTCTTTGATAGTTTTCTAACATTTAATATTTGCAGAATCAAGATATTTTTTTCAATGAGAGACATTTTGTTCAGTAGAAAACTTTTTCTCTCTTTTTAGATCAATATATTTTCATATATTGCATTGCAGTGCCACATCTTTGAGATGTTGCATTCAAAGTCAGTAATCTGCTTATGTCATTAAGATAATGAGAACAGTGATGTGTTTTTCATTCATGATTGCTTGTCAGTTGCTGCACACTCAGCAGTCTTATTCAAATTCAGTAATTTGAGCTTGATCTCTGCTTGTTTTGAAGCAATCTTTTTTCTTTTTTATCAGTCAACAACATCTATTCTACAGAGATAAATAGTTCCATCACCAAAAGCTTCAATATCAACATGTTCAATATATTTAGCTATCTGGACTCATAACTGTCAGATTTTATGTAATACAGTAACAAGATTACAAGAAAAATCTGAGCATGTCAGAGTCAATTTGGATGAAATTGCCACACTGTTATAGATGTGTGTTTTTTCTAGGGGAATTGCAAGAGGACCCAAATTTATGTGCATTCAGATCTGACAAAACAGACTAATCAACTAGTGCTACTAAGCAAATAGAAACAGTAATCCAAATACCAAAAATACCACTTTTTGACAGAAAGGAATGACAATCATCTGAGATGAGTAAACAATGTGGGCCAACTCCCCACACCCTTCAGCTGAGAGGCAACTAGTTAGTATGAAACACCCCTGTTGAGATGTTCTTCGTTTTGCTTACCATAGTTACATATTCGGTTACCCTTCTTTATGGGTACCTTTGCTGGAGGAAGACTTCGGTTGTTGCTGAAAAGCATGCAGTGCTCGGTTTTGCAAATACTTCAGATGCGTATTTCTACGTGCATGTTACAGGATTTCTGCTCTTTCGCCTCGTGTGCTAAGTAGTCAGGGATAGAGGAGGATAATTAGGAAGCTGATCTTGCACTGTGGTACTACCAGGCTGTGTTATTTCCCCCCGGTTGATGTGCTCAACCTTTCACATAGCTTTTGTATCACCACAGGCCCAAGACTTAGTTCTACAGCACCCGCTAAAGGTCCACAAGGCGCCAAACTTTGTTTCTAGTCAGCGACTACCTAAGCTTAACGGGTCCGTATACCAAAGGAAAGAGTTTCCCAAAATACTAAGTACGTAGCATAGCAGGCCGCAAAGACCCAGTTTCTCACTTATTAGAGTTACCACAAACTTGATCTCTTCGTAATCACCGGAGAAATCAGATCAGCAAGTCGGGTTGGCCTTAAGGTTCCCTAGCCGGATCCCCGACGCGAGGGTTAACTATGACTAGTAGTGGCCGACGGTGGAGAAGATCGATCAGTGGCATCCACATCACCTGTAAATCCGGAAAACCAAAAGAGCACGGCTTCTATTCTATCCTCACAGAAGACCGATTATCATCAAGCGGTCATTTTAGTGAAAGACTGAAGTAACTAGCTCCTTTGGTCATGGTTGAATTACTTTCTTAGGTTTTCGAGATCCAGACTGGAAGACAACCATCAGTGACAGCCGTGGAGCTCAGAAATCTGTTCCTTGGGTGCTGCTATCAAGCGATCCAAGACCTCCATATCCTGCAGTATCGGGTACATGTCAAACTTCCCGCCTGTGCATGTGCTGCGCTATGTTTCTGGTAACAAAATAATTTCCGATACGGAGATTTGAAACTTTCTCGAGTATATTAGAAGTTAATAAGCTTCTTAGCTTACCCCACTGAGACTATTTAACTAGGCATCGATAACTCTAATACTCCTTGTTGGCGTGGTTGACATGGGTTCAAAGCGTCGCACTGAGCAAGCTTCCAGCGACATCCCTTGGTGCAGTATTACTCAAAGGAAAGCCAACTCCGGGGAAGTTCCCAGCGACAGGTGACCTCATAGCCTTTTCTGAACAGTTTTTATGGTGGATTATCTCTCGTCTCTCATACAAGAAATCTTAAACGTAAGGCTATTCACATCCAGCTGTAGTCATCATAATGCGGATCACATCTCCTAGTTCCTTGCATGTCTTTGCATCTCTGGGTAAAGTGTGACCGCCACCATGGTCAAAGAGGTTCGCAGTGTCTTCATCGCAGATATTGTAGAGAGCCATGGCACCCTGGATCCAAGGGTCTCGAGAACCGATCACATGGCAGGTGGGTATTTCGATCAATGCCTCGCACTCATCGGCTAGGAGAAGACTTTGAGCGTCGTCCGCAACTGGAGGCCAACCTGAGAAAAATAGACCACATTTGATCTGAGGTTCTCGTCCTTCTTGGACGAATCTTCGCTTTTCATCGATCACCAGGGTTGAAGCGACACTCGCGCCTTCTGAGTAACCAATTATGCCATCAAAAGGACCTTCTTCCTCCATCACTCGATATAGTTGCTTCAGCGCATCCTCCACGCTTGCGGGAACTATCCTGGTATCGGCGGGCAGAACGAGCCTCATAGTATCTTCAGCAGAAGCGCGATCTGGGAAGTCGCGTATCATATCTAGTTTTGCCTTCAACTCCTCCTGATCTTCGCTCTCCGTCACTGCAGCTCCGTCAGCACGATCCTTTGATTGTCTCTGATTCGAATGGGCACACCTTCAAATTTCCAGAAGCGCACATGTGGTTCCTTAGTGTCCTCAGTTAGATAGAGGCATCGTGGGAAACCCTAGAGGTACATACCGGTCCAAAGAAGGAGTCAAACCCGGCAGGCGCGGGGGCAGGCACTGTGCCTTGTGTAATAAAGAAACTGGCTTCTCCATCAAGTTCTTTTATCATTGGGCCTGGGATAGTAGTCAACGTTACTAGTGGCTCCAAGAAAAAAAAATAAGAATACAGAATTACCCAGAAGGACCGCAAAACTCTAAACTCATTTTATCAGTATGGTGTGCTACTTGTTCTCCTGAGGTCTTAAGTCGTTCTTACCTGGGCATTTGCAATAGCCCCTGGGATGCATAGAAACTTCATCATGAGACAGAGATCAGAGCGGGAAGTCCAGAAAGGGATTTACAGCCTCTGGTATGCGAACATCATCTAGAGGAGATAGGCATTGCTTTCTGACTTATAGTAGGGTTTGCTGCGGTCACGATGGCTTAAGCACAGAAGCATGAACTATGATCCTTGATCAGGTCTTCAGATAGCGATTTTAGGCTACTTATTTTAGAACTTGAGCCATAATTAGACGTATCAGACAGAGCGCGTCAACCATGGAAACACTTTTTTGATGTCCCTGACCCACAATCCCATTTGTAGATCATCTTGGCAGCGCCAAAGTGCATTATGTAGATCATTCCTCACTTATCACATCACAATAAGGTTAGTTAGTTAACCGTGCCCCTGTCGGGAAAAGCACAATCTTGATTGAGATCCCTTGATTGTCTGTTTATGTTGTCGGAGAAGATGCTCCTTTTGGCAGTCCAACTTCTTGCTCACTGTGGTCATCTGCAATATTTGAAGTACCTATGTACTGAAATATGATTCAGATGACAAGCTCTCTCGGTTCCGCGAAGGCCATCTGATACTCTTCTTTTAGTTGACGATTCTACGCGCAGGAGAATGTCGAATGTAGAGCTGAAAATGGATCCTAGCCCTTTATATCTCGGTTACTGTTTACTGAGAAGTACGACTAGCACTAGCTAATCATATAGCAAGGATGACACGCGTCCTTTTGCACTGCGCAGCCTTACTAGGATAGATTTTGATATGTGATGTATTGTATTTCAGTGGGCCTCTGCTACTAAGTTAAATTATCGACGAAACTACTTTGCACGGACAGCAACTAGGTAATATGTTTGATCGACGAATCCTTTTACTATGGACAACCCCTGCAGGAAATGCCCCCAATTGAGGCCGTCTATCTTGGACATCAGCCTCTACAGGATGCCTCTTTGGATCAGTGGCACGCCGCCTCAGTGTTATCGTCTCAAAGGTTCCCGTCTGGCGTGCTGGAGTGGAACCTTTGATAACCTCCGAGTCTGGAATCTCTGGATGAGAATCATTTTGGCTTGACAGACTATCTAGGGGATTCTGATCTGTGCCCCCCCCCCTTTTGGAGGGTATCTCGATTGCCGCTATCTGACAGCCTATCCTCCGTTCAGATACTGAGACGAGGAGCATTCCTTCCCCGCCCTCCTCGTGCTCAATAATGGTGTCGTGGCTATCATACGCAGAGCACAGGGCCCGCGCTATTCCTAGGAAGACATGTTGCCACGACGCTTATAAACAGATCTCGGATGCCACATTCCCACGGTTTGTCCCTTTGATAAGTGGCTGCCAATCCTTGACTCTGAAATTTCTTCGTCCCTTGGTACGTCATTGTCTCTCTCCCTTCATTTTCTGGTTTTCTTTAGCTGACTGCGCCCACAGCACATAATTTACTTCATTTCGAATGTGTACATAGGACTACGATGCCTTTCATTGGGACGAATAGCTCTGAAAGCGTCGATGGGATTCAGGATGGCCCTTCTTATGCGCAACGACCTGTTATGCCCATCGCTATCGTGGGCATGTCATGCCGTTTGCCCGGCGATGTGACGACGCCCGACGAGTTCTGGATGATGTGCGCTCGAGCACGAAGTGGATGGTCAGAGATCCCGAAATCGCGTTTTGCGCAGGACGCATATTATCACCCCAGTCCTGGTAAAACAGGCACTCATAATGCGAAGGGTGGTCACTTTCTCACGGAGGATATTGGCCTGTTTGATGCTCCGTTTTTCAACATAACGGCCGCAGAAGCTAGAGCACTCGATCCGCAACAGCGACTGATGTTGGAGACGACCTTTGACGCTCTTGAAAGTGCTGGAATCCCGAAGTCGGAAGTGGTCGGACGGAATGTTGGTGTTTTCATGGGAGCATACGGTGCAGACTACGAGCAGCTCAACGCGAGAGACATCGAGACGGCACCCATGTATCTTTCTACCGGGTGTTCCAGCGCTGTTGTATCCAACAGGATCTCTTACTACTTTGATATGAGAGGCCCAAGTTTCACCATTGACACAGCCTGTTCGTCGAGTCTGACGGCCTTACATGTTGCTTGCCAGTCTTTGAGGAACGGAGAATGCCCTATTGCAATTGTGGGGGGAGTGCATTTAAATATTGGCCCAGATACCTTTGTGACAATGAGTTTACAACGGTTGGTGGACCTCAATTTGTGCAGCATTTTCGGTTTCTGATATGGACCAGGTTATTCTCCGATAGCGGCAAATCATATGCTTTCGACCATAGAGGAGTCGGGGGTTTTGGCCGTGGAGAAGGCGCTGGCTGCATAATCCTGAAGCCTTTAGATGAGGCTATCAAGTCTAAAGATGTGATAAGAGCGGTAATAACGAACACAGGGTATGTTTGGAGGTGTGATCGAGCGAGAAATTTACACAACACTTACGAGTCTGCAGCATCAATCAGGATGGGCGTACTAACGGCATAACTATGCCCAATGGTGCATCGCAGGAGGAGCTTATGCGTTCAGTATATGCCAAAGCTAATATTAGCGTGGACGACGTTGGCTTTGTAGAGGCCCATGGTACAGGAACGAAAGGTCAGCTGGTCCATTCTACGGGTGCGAAATCCAACAGCTGATGTTTTCCAGTCGGCGATCCCATTGAGGCCAAAGCTCTTCATGCCGTCTTTGCTGCGAATCGTACTCCAAAAAAGCCCCTTTATGTGGGCTCTGTTAAATCTAATATCGGACATACCGAAGCAGCTAGTGGTGTCGTGTCCGTTATAAAGGCCGCCATGATGCTTGAACGAGGCTTCATCTTACCTAATGCCAACTGGGAGAGGTTTCCTGACAGTATCCCTGGAGATCTCAATTTGAAGGTGCGATTTTCATCTACATTGCGGTTCCTATGATCTTGGTAATCATCAGTATTCTGACTCCGAAAAGGTGCCCATCACACAACGGCCCTGGCCCAAAGATAAGAAGTACATATCGGTAAATAACTTCGGCTATGGCGGAGCAAATGCCCATGTCGTCCTTGAGAAAGCCCCACGGTCCGAGAAAGCGGTTACGAGGGAGGTTGTGCCTTCCAACCAAATCAGAGAACCTCCTCGAAGGCTCTTTGTACTCTCAGCCAACGACGAGAAGTCGGCGGAGACTAGGGTCAAGGACCTTCTTGTTTACATAGAGCAGCGACCTGAAACTTTTGAGAAGTTCCTCACTCGCAATTTGGCATATACCCTGGGCGAACGTCGGTCCATCCTCCCCTGGAAGATTGCATTGACGGCGGTTAACTATGATGATATCATTCGGCAGTTCTCAACGGGAAACCTACGACCCGCGCGAGCCGTAGAAAATCCCAAGATTGGCTTTGCATTCACGGGTCAAGGTGCTCAATGGCACGCCATGGGTCGCGAGCTGATGGTCTACCCTGCCTTCTCATCTTCTCTTAAGATGGCAAATGTCTTGCTCACTCGAATGGGGGCTAGCTTCTCAATCCTTGGTATATTCCTTACAAAAACTAGCTCCGCAGGACTGTTGCTGATGACTCCCAGATGAGCTTTCGAAAGATGCAGAATCATCGTCAGTGAACGAAGCACATATTAGTCAACCGATATGCACATCTGTGCAAATTGCCCTTACAGAATTGCTGCGCTCATGGAACGTCTATCCCACTGCAGTCACTGGCCACTCCAGTGGAGAGATTGCCGCAGCGTATGCCGCCGGAGCGCTCACTCTCGAGGCAGCAATGGCCATCGCTTACCATCGCGGTATCGCCACCGTCAAGCTTAAAGCAAAGTTCCCTGACCTTAAAGGCGGTATGATGGCAATAGGAGCAAGTCCGACAGAGATTCAACCTCTGCTAGACTCTCTAACACAGGGAAGAGTTGTCGTAGCTTGCATCAACAGCCCCTCGAGCATCACAGCATCTGGTGACGAGCCAGGAATTTCCGAATTGCAAAAGATTGTCGACGAAAAACAGATCTTCAACAGAAGACTGAGGGTCGACGTCGCCTACCACTCGCACCACATGCAACAAATTGCCGAAGACTATCATGCCGCCATCAAAGATGTTGTCCCTTGCCAGACTACAGGAATCAAGTTCCATTCTTCCCTACTAGGTCGAGAGATCGATACTAGAGAACTGGGCCCTACATACTGGGTTGAGAATTTGACCTCGCCGGTCAGGTTCTCTGAGTCTGTGGGTGATATGTGCATCTCATCGGCTGGCGACGGCTCCTCCAGCCAGAAGATTAATATGGTCATCGAGATCGGACCCCACGCTGCTCTTGAAGGACCTATCAAACAAATTCTGAAGGCCAACGGTATCTCTACCACGAAGTTGCCCTATGCTAGCGCCCTTGTGCGAAACAAGGACGCTGTCGAGACAGCCCAGGCCCTTGCAGCTAACCTCTTTATGCGTGGCTGCCCACTGAAAATGTCTGCCATCAACCTTATCGCTCCAGACTCCAGAGAGCCGACTCTTCTCACCGACTTGCCCCGTTATCCGTTCAATCACGAGACCCGGTATTGGCATACCTCGCGCATCGCTGCCCAGCATTGTTTCAAGAAATCCGTTAGAAATGACATTGTTGGGACTCTGGCAGACTACTCGAATGAACTGTCGCCTGAATGGAGAAACATAATCCGAGCGGATGATATCCCGTGGGTGAGACACCATAAAATGCAATCCATGACCGTGTACCCGATGTCCGGATATATTGCTATGGCATTAGAGGCTGCATCCCAGCGTGCAGCGTCTCGCGGTGTCGAGTTCATTCGAAATTTCAATATCCGCGAGCTTGTCATTAGCCGACCTTTGGTCATCAGTGATGACGCTGAGATAGAGACAACCATAACATTGAGACCCTACAAGGAGGGAACGCGAAACTCATCCGATATCTGGGACGAGTTCGCCGTCTCATCTTGGTCCAGTGATCGAGGCTGGATTCAGCACTGTCATGGCCTTGTCTCTGTTCGAGAGCATAAAGACCCGAATATAGTAAGTGGTCAATATGACCAGCAAGACGCTAAGAAATACCTATCCGATCTCTTGAGATTTATTCGAGAGCGATGCGATACCAAAGTTGACATAAAGAGAATGTACGAGGACCTGTCTGCGGCCGGAGCCACATACGGGGAGACTTTCCAAGGTCTGGAGAACGGAACCTCTTCTGACGGTTTCTCCATGGGTGAAATTGTCGTTCCCAACACGGCTGCTACCATGCCCCAAGAATATGAAACAAACTATCTCATTCACCCTGCTTTCCTTGACATCTTCTTGCATGCAATGTGGCCAATATTTGGTGCTGGAAGGACTGGTTGCAAAACCCTCTACATGCCATCCTCGGTCAAGAACATCACGATCACCAATGGTATACCGAAAGGTGTGGGATCGCGTCTTCAGACGTATGCAACTGGGTTTCCGAATGCATCGTCACCGAAGCCTACATCAATCACGCTCTATGCAACCGCACTAGACTCTACAGAGGAGGCGCTGATCATATTCGAAGACATGACCATGTCACCTGTCCGAGATGGCGGTGACGCTGCTGGAGCAGAGTTCCACCGACAAATATGTTACGGTATTGAATGGGTACCTGCTTTCTCTGACACTGAGATGGGCGGACATGACAAGGTCAATGGTGTTAATGGTGTTAATGGGACCAGTGAACAAGTACCAGCCATAAATGGAGTCGTCAATGGGACGAACTCGCATCTCTTGGAGACTCCCGTTCCTCAAGTCACCATTATTTTCCGCCACCATGACCAGTCTGCTCTGGCGTCACAACTAGCAAGCGAGATTAAAAATGTCACTGGCCAAGACACTTGGTTGAAAACTTTGGCAGATGATACGATTTCGGGCGGGGTATGTATTATGCTCGCTGAACTAGATCAACCGTTCCTTGCCGATATGTCGCCTGAGCTCTTCAAGACCGTCCACCAGCTAGTTACAAGCTTAGAGGGCCTCCTCTGGGTTGTGAGAGGGGCCAGTGGAAAGGTTGGGACGCCCAACTCCAGTATGGTTAAAGGGTTTGCAAGGAGTGTTCGCTCGGAGATGAATATCAAGTTCGCAACGCTTGACCTGGATAGTGAGCGGAGACCTCCTAATGACGGAGCTGTCAGTAGCATCGTGACTGTCTTCAAATCTATATTTATGTCAGGATGCACTACAAACGATTTTGAATACCGAGAGCGTGATGGCCAATTGCTTGTCCCGCGTGTGGATGGTGACTCCGATATGGACAGGTTCATCCACAGGGAAACCAGTGGGAAGACAATCTTGGACCTACAACCATTCTCCCAGCCCGGTCGTCCATTGAAGATCAAAGTTGGTACTCCAGGAGCATTAGACACACTACACTTCATTGATGATACCGCGGTCGGCACGGAGCTAGCACCTCAAGAAGTGGAGATTGAAGTAAAAGCAACCAGTATGAACTTCAAGGACATTATGATATCGATGGGCCAGCTCTCCAGCGAATACCTCGGAATTGAGTGCTCTGGTATCGTCTCAAGGATCGGCACTGATGTTGTTGGTGTTGCAGTTGGTGACCGCGTCTGCGCTTCCACGGAGGGAGCTTACTCTACCTTCACGAGATGCAAGTATACCAGTGTCTCTCGTATCCCTGACCAGATGACTTTTGAGGAGGCTGCAACGATACCCATTGCCTTCTGTACTGCTTATTATTCATTATTCGATCTAGGAAGACTCACGGAGGGTGAGACTGTTCTCATCCATGCAGCAGCAGGTGGTGTTGGACAGGCCGCTATTATGCTTGCGAAACACGCCGGTGCCGAAATATATGCAACAGTAGGCTCAGAAAGCAAGAAGAACCTGATAATGGAACGCTATGGTGTGCCTCAAGATAATATTTTCTACTCCCGCGATACGAGCTTCGGCCCAGCTATCCGTCGCGCGACTAAGGGTCGTGGTATAGACGTTATCCTCAATTCCCTGGCTGGAGATCTGCTACGTGAGACATGGGATTGCATTTCCCACTTTGGACGATTTGTTGAGATTGGAAAGCGCGATATCGTCGGAAATAGCCGTCTTGAAATGCGACAATTCGATTACAACGCAACCTTCTCGAGTGTTGATCTCACTGTCGTCGCGGCGGAGAAGCCAAAACTCATGAAACGTCTCCTTGATGACGTCTTCAAGTTGTTTTATCAAGGCACAGTCAAGCCTATCGCACCAATCAATGTTTATACAATGTCTGAGGTGGAGATGGCCTTCCGGCTTCTGCAGAGTGGAAAGGCTATAGGTAAGTTGGTCATTGTTCCCAGCAAAGATGACCAAGTCAAGGTGAGCTTTTACATTCCCCATTCATTTGATTGCCTCTTAACTTTTTTTTTTCAGGCCACCACCTTCAAAACCCCCGACAATCTGCTGCGGCACAACGTTACCTACGTGATCATTGGTGGTACTGGTGGCCTAGGCAGATCTATATCGCGCTGGATGATCTCGAAGGGCGCACGGCATATTGTACTCCTCTCCCGCAGTGGCACCTCCGGCGGCAAGGTACATGAGCTTATTGAGGAGGCAAACACTGCAGGTGCAACAATAGTAGTACGCCCTTGCGATATCGCTAATCGTACTCAAGTGGATGCCGTCCTCAAAAGCTTGTCTGACCTACCTCCTGTGCGTGGTTTGATACACGGTGCAATGGTCCTCAAGGTAAGTCCCAACTGGTACCACTTCGGTTCCTTCAGCTTACAATCGAAAGGATACACTCTTCGAAAATATGGATTATTCCAGCTGGCACGATGTTGTAACACCCAAAGTTGCAGGGGCTTGGAATTTCCACAACGCTCTGCAGGCTCTATCGATACCACTTGATTTCTTCATCATGCTATCTTCGACCGCCGGCATCATTGGTAACCGTGGCCAAGCGGCATATGCTGCTGCAAACACATTCCTGGATGACTTTGCCGCTTTCCGACGCTCCCAAGGCCTTCCAGCCACTTCTATCGACTTGACCGCTGTTTCGGATGTCGGTGTTCTTTCTGAGGACAGTGCACGTCGCGCTGCTACTACACAGAACTTTGGTTCCGAAACCCTCGTCGAGAAGGAAGTCCTTGCTTTGGTTGCAGCTGCTATCTCTGGGAAGACAACTCCTCTATCAGCTGATCAAATAATCACCGGTCTTTACGTCTCTCCCGAAACTCTACCAGCAAATTTCTGGATTCAAGAGGGCAGATTTACGAAGCTGCGCAAAGCAGCTGAGGCAGCACTCGCTGCAGCTGGTCCTGGAACAGGCCCCACAGTAAGCCTTGAAACCGCCGTCAAGAGGGTGAAGGATGAGTCGGAAGCGGAGAATATCATATACGATGCGTTGGCCGCCAAGGTCAGTACCGTGCTCATGGTTCCCCTTGAAGAAATGAATCCCGGGTCGTCCATTGCTTCGTACGGCCTCGATTCGCTGGTCGCTATCGAGATTCGCAACTGGATTTCTCGCGAGCTGGGTGCAAACTTCCAAGTTCTGGAGTTGCTTACTAGCCCGACGATGAAGGCGTTGGTGAAGACCATTCTGGAAAAGAGAAATAAGGCTTAAGCAGAGGTCTCCTTTTCATGAGAATTGTTGTTTGTCATCGATACATTATGCAAATAGTCATTTGTTGAATTCACACTTCTCGCCGTAGGATATCCTCCAATGGCTAGTACCGAACGCGGTGTAATCTTGTTCTAGTTTTTCTTGAAGCTTCATTCCTTATAAGACTTGATTTCTAAATTGGCTGATGGGCATTCCACAGACCAGAGATACCAGATACGAGATAATATTCAGGTTATTCTGGTGTATGCATGCTAGCCGCTTCATGGGCGACCTTTTCAATCTTGTCTCTCCAATCTGGATGTTCTTCTTCCAATATCTCTAGTCATGAGTCGCACAACTGCCATCTCTGAGGATATTGCCCAACTGAACGCCATGGTTATGAGAGAAATCGTAGTACTGCAGGTTCTAGAGTCATCAATATATGGTCTACTGGGGCATCCATAATCAGTCAACATCAATTTGCTGTGAAAACTGGACCATTTGCGGCTGAGCTGCTCATGAGACCTACGGTAAGAACGCGCCAAAGCACTACCAGAAGTCGATGAACGTGGATAGATGATTCGGTCGACTCTATGGATTTTACTCTACTCATCAAGTTTAGCGTAGTCTATTCTGGGTGCGACTAACCGCAGATCCTGCCTTATATCGGTAATGAACTACAGCATATCCGTTCGGAAGGTTTCTGTTTCTCACCGCAAGCAGTGGAGAGTTCGTCTTACTAGGCCACAATAAGACTGTGATCACCAAGATGTCTGAGACCTCTATGCTTTCAGCCTTGGCGCTTTCTGTTTTCCGTATGAAGCCGACGACTTAGTATTCATTGGCGCGGGCAGCAATGGATGCATGGCGGAGCACCACATCATTACTAGACCGCCACCGAACGATCCCCAGATCACTCCACAGCAGATTATAGCAGTGTTGCAGTACCTAGTTCTCGATGTAACCATAGAGTGTAGGTACCCGACCGCAACGAGCACTGTACCGCATGGTCTACCAGAAACTTGCCTGCTAAAGTCGAGTAACGAGACCCCACATGCATGGATGGCCTTATATCTGCTATTTTTAACATATTCCACATCCTGTAATGCTTCTTTCCTGGGATCCTTCTGACCTACGATGTGGGGTAATGTGCTGTAAATCTGTGACTGTGTCTCACATTCTTTTTCTGTCTTCTCTGGACATGGACGCCCGCTAGAGAGAAGGGACGATATATGTAGCAACTACCAACTTCCAAGTACAACAACACATCAGAAGAAATTCACTTCAAAAGATATTCCACAACATCTACTCGCGAATACCTCTTTAATCAGTGCCTTACTCGAGTCCTCTATTATCTAACGTCCACAACGCTTCTCCATTCCGAGAAACGACCACGACTATCAACTGCATAACGCGAACTATCTATTGAAGGACACAACCAACAACAGCACTCAGTATCAAAATGAAGGCCGTCCTCTTTTCTATTCTTTCTGCCCTCTCCCCGCTCGCCGCTTTTGCCGCGCCTGCTGATACGAGCGTCACTGTCTCTTACGATACGACGTACGACAATCCTAGTCTGGACCTGAGCACAACTGCTTGCTCGGATGGTCAATACGGACTCATCACCAAGGGCTACAAGACTGCTGGCTCTCTGCCCTCCTACCCACGGGTTGGAGGTGCCTTTACGATTCCTAGTTGGAACAGTCCCAACTGCGGCAAATGCTACCAGCTGACATGGGAAAACAACAGCATCTATGTCACAGCTGTCGACCATGCGGCCGAAGGATTCAACATCGCACAGCAGGCTATGGACCAATTAACTGGTGGCCTTGCGGTGCAGCTTGGAAGGGTGACAGCCACTTACGTTGATGCTGATCCTGTGAACTGCGGCTTGTAAACTTGGAGGATACTTCGATTCTTTTCCTGCTGAGAGAACGAGCATCCGAGGAGTAAGGGATGTCACGGAAGCGCAAATTAAATTGAAGTGCACAAAGTTCGGTTTTGATTTCTCGATGGTCCCGAGGAGGTGGATATTGCATATCATGTCCTTGTACATGCACATTCCTTACATAATTATCGCGACGACAAACTGATTGATGGAAAGCATTACTTATGACGTCAATTGATATTTTCTTCACAGTTTTATTCTGAATCTGAATGATAGACTGAAAAGAATATAATTTGCTGTATATCCAAATGAAATCTCCGAAGAACACTAGAACTTAAATTACCAGTACAGGATTGCGATTCTATGCAGACTGGCATAGAAACCCAACAAAAACTCTTATACCATTCAGCTGCTTGGGCATACGTACAGGTCTTGCCCTACCAGCCTAGCTCTGGAGCTCTAGCTAACTATCTACAGGATGTGAGTAGCCCACTTGCACTAGGCTCCTTCGGTTCCCAAGGAGGAGATGGTTGAAATAACTTAACAGGACCTGATAATTCCCATTAATTGGGGCAAAAAAAAGGATAGAAAAGAGGCAAAAACACATACGACAGCCGGGATTCGCTGGTGGTCACCCACCCAACTACTAACCGGCCGGCGTGTGGCTTAAGTACGGCTGAGCGGACGGGAAGCCCTGTTTTCCACACCCTATGGTCGTATGTACCTGTTCTGTTCTTGATTGTTTTGATATAGACAGAGTTATCGGTATCAAATTCTCCTGTTATAGGCCTGTCTCCTATGGCACCCAGAATTTGGCCACCTTCTTGTCCTCAACATCCTCTTCCTCGACTATTCAGACCCAAAAATAAAGGTCAAATATCTCAACCTTTCTCATTATGGCCAGGAGGGCACAGTAGTTCGCCCTGATCCCCATGCTGTTGAAATCACATCACGGAGTGATTCGTTGGCGGAAGCAAGAGGATGGCTTCTACGAAAAAGCGACACCAACAACTCTGAAGCGTCTCGTTCCTTTTATACCAGAGATGTTGGCTACCAAGGATATTTACCATTGCTAATGGAGATGCAAGAATAGTAACTAGTCAATCTAGATTGATTGTAAGATTAGTTTAGGGATGCGTCTCGGAGGGAATAAGAATCATTCGGAACGTATGACGGAACAGTAAGCTCCTGGAGGAGATGACTTGCGGGCAATTCTAGTGGGATTATCAATTCAAGCAATTTTGCTAAATATAAGAAGAGTAGGTGTTATTTTAGTTGTTATATTTATTATATTTATATCCTGTTAACTCATTTGAACTAGCAGAAATTTGTAAGTACCAAGACAGACATAATGCAGAATGTTTAAAACTCATGTTGCTTCTTGCGTTCTTTGGGAGGACTTATTGAAACTAGAACTCCCCAGATTGCGCTGATTGGTGTGCGATAAGAATACTCTCGGCGGGCCGTCCGAACCTCCAGAAACAGTCTAGTAGAGCATCCAAGTCGACTGTAGATCTTCAACCTTTTCCAGATGGAGTTATCGGTTCCACAAATTCCTGCCTGAAGTTGGAGCTATCAAGCTGTTTCACACGACCAATGATGCTAGCTCATGGCATCTGCACGCTCAATCCATGCTGATAATTAACGGAGATCTCCTGGAACATCTTAGCCCTATTATTCGCTGTCATCCACACGAAGGATCGCTTATCATAGGCTAGGTACTTCCCATGCATCTGATATAAGTAGGCAGACGTCTAGCAGGGGAATCTCACTGACAGCTCTCGGGCGACGCAATACACGACGATCTACTACTCCAGGCTTTCAACGGCCGTTGTGAGAACACAAAATGGTCCAGCCACATATCAACAAAGATGTCATCCCAGGAACGGTGCACTTGGTTGGTTAGTAATACACACTCGCGTGCTATTTATTTAATATGTGAATCTAACAGCGTCGATTCAGACCTGCAAGGGACGATGCACACGGCCCATGCAGAGGGCAAGCAGCACGATGTGGTCCTAGTGCCGAAACCTTCCAATGACCCTGATGACCCATTGAATTGGTCGCCCAGGCGTAAGATGCTAGCGACCAGTTGCATGTGCATGTATGTCTATATCTGCAATCGGAGGGCGAGAAGTATGATGGTGGTTGACGTGCAACACGCAGGTATACATTGATGGTCGGCATTGCCTCTGCTGCGATATACTCCATATTAGTCCCGATTTCTGAGGAGACCGGTTTGACCCTCGGCGATCTAAACTCGGGTACGGGTTACATGGTAAGTCTCCAGCGGCGAACATCCTGGTTGGAGTTAACAGTGACCAGTTCCTCTTTTTCGGCTGGGGCTGCTTGGTGTGGCAGCCATTAGCGCTCCAATATGGAAAACGACCAGTGTACCTCTTCTCGACTTTAGCAACAATGGTCAGTCTCTTTCGATGACAGCCGTATAAATCTTCTCTGACTGGTCACAGGCGATGATGATCTGGGCACCATATACCAAGAGCAATGGTCAGTGGATCGCAAATAAGATTCTGCAGGGATTCTTTGGTGCTCCCATTGAATCACTATGTGAGATTTCTGTAACAGATATTGTACGTACAAGATACATCTTACATTTCGAGGACCATCTGTTAACGGATACTTTCCCAGTATTTCACACATGAGCGTGGCGCTTACATGGGCCTCTATGCTTTCATGCTTGCTGGGAGTAACTTCCTGGCCCCTGTATTAGCTGGCTTCATTAACGATGGCCAGGGCTGGAAATGGGTTCTGGTGAGTCAATCCCTTGTTTGCTCTGGAATGACAAGAGTGGGACTAATATTTAACTCTAGTATTGGTGTGCGATCTTCTGTGGCATTGCCTTTGTCTATCTCTTCTTCTTCCTTGAAGAGACAAACTACGACCGAGAACCGCTCGCAGTGGAAGAAAACTCGGACATGCCACTTGAAAGCAGCGCTACATCGACTGAAGGCCAGACCACTCCTACGACTACCGAAGAGAAGACACCCCGAGAGCATCCCGCGGCCAATGTGGAGGACGAAGCCGGAGAAGTGTATAAAAAGAAGAGCTACCTGGATAAGCTCAAGCTCCTTGACAAGCCGCGGCCATTCAAAGTCCCTCAAATGATGTGGCGGCCTCTCTCCCTTTTAAGCTTTCCAGTTGTTGTTTATTCTGGTTTCGCCTATGGCTCGAACTTGGTGTGGTTCAATGTCCTGAACGGAACTTCATCCTTGATTCTTGGGTCGGCGCCATATAACTTTTCGTCATCGATGGTGGGCTTGTCCTATGTCTCCGCAATCATAGGGGTCGGGCTCAGGTACGTCAACCTCTCCGGCGTGCTGTTCTATAGCTAACTTCCTGCACCTAGCTCCCTTTATACCGGAAAATTTGGAGACTGGCTCATGATCAGATTGGCTCGTCACAAGAACGGTATCCATGAGTCGGAGCATCGTCTGTGGCTCTTCGGAACCAATATCCTCTTGACCCCTTTCGCGCTTATTCTCTGGGGAGTAGGCGCTGCCCATGATGGTAAGAAGACGCATTATTGCATACGTCGATGTTCCAGACTGACACATCTCCAGTCCATTGGTTCGGCATAATCTTCGGAATGGGCGTGATCGCCTTTACTAACACCGTCGGCATCCAAGCTTCGGTTTCCTACTGTGTAGACACATATAAGGACCTCTCCGGTGAAGCCCTCGTGACCGTCATCATTATCCGCAACACTATGAGTTTTGCCATCGGCTATGGGTATGTCATATATTTGCCTGTTTTGATCTCTGAGACTATTGAGAAGCCGTTCTAATATCATCATTTAGTATAACTCCCTGGGTCACCAACATGGGATACCAGAACGCTTTCTTGGTTGCAGCTTTTGTCGGTTTGGCACAGGCTCTTACATTCCTTATCTTCGTGAAATGGGGGAAGGGCTGGCGTGATATGTCGAAGCATCGCTACTGGCGATATGTAGAAGAGTCAGGGCATCTGGGAACTCATTAGAGGCTTTCTATGCCTCTTCTATTCCTATCGAGCTCTATTTCGTAAGCTATAGCTAGGCAATTTCACAACTTACATTTCGGTCCATCATGGTGACACATTGCCGTTACATCCTCCGAGATGCCCGATGGTGTCTGAGGTATGAATGCCTCTTTTCGGCATTTCCACACGAGCAGAATATGACAACTGCATTTAGAACAGTGGACATTTTTCTTCTTGTATATTACACTGCTAGATATATACTTGAAAGCCCTTCTCGCGGTAACAACCATCCGCCTCCACCCAATCACAGTCGCCAGACGTATCAGTCATCATATCCAAGATTGGTCTAGTAGATATTCCTATTCAAGTGTATAGTAAATGGAACTTACACTTACCTACAACCGAACTATGGGGGAATGATAATATCAGTGATGAATGAAGTTGCAATGGCTGCCTAATCTCAGCTATTTATTTAACCCAGTTCTTCTCTTCTTTCCCTTCTTCCACTCTTACCCTTCAGCCTTGAGCACTATCTCGATTCCATTTTTACACCCAGGCACTTTCTTTAAAAGATTCGATAAAAAAAGGGAGAAAACGAAATCGAGGATGGCTACTTCGGCTACGTCAAGACGCCGCAACCGTGGCTCTGAGGTGGAGCTCTGCTACGCGAGCCCCTCGGTATCCCCTCCGTCCTCTGCGTCACCTATATCTCCCTTTCGAGATGGAAGACGTCGCAAGAACCGAGGATCAAGTGAAGGTTCGGGCGTGGAGCTCTCTGATGGGCTCATAGACGAGGATTTTCGGACCGGCGGACCATATCTTTGCGCTATCCCTACGCGCAGTCTTCCTCTGCCTCGGGAGTCCCCCGTTACCTTAGAAATTGAACGTCGCATTCAACACCTCAGCCAGACGATCTCCCGCATTCTCCGATCATATGGCGTCCTCCCCGAATTAATCGACCTCTGCGGCCGCGTCTCAACGGTCGATCCTGAACCTAACCCGGTCCCAACTGTGTTCATCCTCACCGAGAAACGCGAAGGTGGTAGTAAGTGGCTCGAAGCGTGTCGAGAGATACTCCACTTTTTGGCGAATGAGAACCTGAGACAATTTTCTGTCGAGATCGCTTCCAAGCGTGCCTTCGAGCTTCCGCGATACTTTCCTGTCAAGCCTACCGATCTCATTTACCGCCTCTGGGATCAGGTACTGGATCGTCTTCTGGAGGAGCTTGACCTCACAGATATCAACGCCATTGACTGTCTCCGTATGGGCTTAAGCGATAACCGTGATGAAGATCCACCGACAATTATCGTGTCTGTGGATAGACGTTCAATCAAAGACTGGCGGCCGGTCCGCGAAAGTATCGTACGTCTTCTCAATAATTTCGACCTCTGGACTGTGGGCGTCAGCATAGGACCTGGGGAAGTAGTGAGACAGATTCCGCTGGACGCTTACAAGACGCCAGCACAGGCTGGACTAAGCCTCGGAATCCATGGATCAAGGAGAGCCTCTGGAACATTCTCCGGCTGGGTTGAACTTGAGAATCCTCAGACAGGAAAATGGGAAAAATTTGGCCTCACTTGTTTCCACTGTGTAGACCCAGGAACAAACTTCGTCCTGTCTCCTTATGAAAACCGTGAGTGCTCCTTTATCCGTCTTAGAACATGATTGATATATGCTCACAGACTTGGATCTACAGACCTTAAACACTGGTATGATAAGGGGATACATCCAGGCGATCAGAACACACAGACCCTGCTCCGCGTTGACCACCCTGCTGAAAAAGATATCGCAAACAACATACAGACACTCAATGAGAGGATCCAGCAGCAGTTACAGAATCTGAGATATGTTAGCCTCAAGAATGCTGTCGACTCAGGGGAATTTGTCATTCCTCCCGACATGATGGCTTACAATCGGATGAAAGTGACCATTGAGGAACAGCAGCAAAAAAAGCAACACATTGAAAAATTCCTGGCGCAGAATGATCATGAACTTGGCTATGTGTTCACTGCTTTGGGATATAGAGATGAGAGTCACCACTGTTACTCACTCTCCTCTTACAACAAATCTTGACTGGGCTCTCATTCGGCCGAAGTCATCTCAAGCCTCCAGTACAAATGCCGTAAGTCATTGCAATACTGTATGGACTGCTGGTACTAACGTAAAAAGATACTTGGCTATGGGACTCCCCCACCTGCCATCAGTCTGCCGCACAACCTGACTCTCAATCGTTCTATCGGACCAGACATGTCGCAGATCGATGAAGTCTACAAGGCTGGTCGCACGACGGGCTACAAGAGGGGTAACTATTCTGGTCTGGATAGTGCTATGATCGCAAAAAAGTTCGTGAACGGTCAGTGGGTCAGGCATGCCACGAGGGAGCATGTCATAACCGGACTCCACGGAGATTGGTTCTCTCAAGAAGGTGACTCTGGAGCCTTCGTGTTCACCTGGGATGGAATGGTTATCGGTATGATTTTCGGCGGCAATACCCAGCGACAGGTTTCTTATTTCACACATATTGTGGATATCTTCAATGACATCAAAAAGATCACTGGAGCTAAGAATGTGAGGATCTTCGGGGATCACTAACGAGCTGTCAATCTGGGGTTGGGTATTTCCGGTTTTAATTTCGGGTTGCTTTACTAGGGTTATTGCTCTTATGGATATAGCTTTTCGGCTTAGATCTAGACAAATACAATTTCGGGAATTTAGCTATCCGGATTCCCGATGTCAGCACCCTCTGAGTGGCCGAACTAGGTCTCGCCATCGAGATAGAGATACGGAGAATGAGTATCATGACGGTATTATATGTAATTTGGCGATGGAATTTATTAAATCCTTGGGAAGAATCCGTTGATGATATTCAAGAACAGGCTGGGCAAAAAGGAGGAGAACAGCCTGAGGCATCGAGGCTTGCCGTTTGTCCCCGACGCTTGCAATTACCATTGCTGTGATTGGCTGAACTTGCTGAGTCAGCGGGTGTCGACCGATGGACCCGAGGTAGAGGAAGACGAACTCGATCTCTTGACTTCATATCTTCGATCTCCTCGTCGTCGCCGTGTCGCTGAGCCATCCCTCTCCCCTCTTCAGCTGCCCCTCAGGCTTACTGCTGCTGTCCACGCTTCTGATCTCGCTGCTCGCACTCCATTGACCTCTTTTCTCCCAGGTTGAGAGTGTCTGGCTACTTTTCGCGAACTTCCAATTTCTTTCCGCCCGCCCGCCATGGCTGCTCTACGATCAACCTCGCGCCTGATGGCTGCCTCGAGGCCTTTGTTCCGACCTGCCGTCTTCTCGCGATCCTATGCTACCGTTGATCCCGTCGCGGGCTTCACGGAGGCCACTTCCCAGAGCACTCAGCCCGTGTCCGAGAAGAAGAGTCCGGCTGTGCACGAACCCAAGCCATCGGAGAACCCCAGAATCAAGACCTTCCACATCTACCGATGGAACCCGGACACACCCACAGAGAAGCCACGGATGCAGACCTATACTCTCGATCTGAACAAGACCGGTCCCATGATGCTCGATGCCCTCATCCGGATAAAGAACGAGATCGACCCCACCCTGACCTTCCGACGGAGTTGCCGTGAGGGTATCTGCGGTAGTTGCGCCATGAACATTAACGGAATCAACACCCTGGCCTGCTTGTGTATGTGATTTTCGGTGGATTTCTTGTGAGAGAGAGGGCGTTGGCTGACGGATTGCAGGCCGTATTCCCACTGAGACCGACAAGGCTGCCCGGATATACCCTCTGCCGCACACCTACGTCGTCAAGGACCTGGTCCCGGACCTGACCCAGTTCTACAAGCAGTACAAGTCTATCAAGCCTTACCTTCAGCGCGACACTAAGACCGAAGATGCAAGTTGACTGCCTTCCGTGGCACTGTACTTGAGTTTATCACTAACTAGTATCACAGGGCCTGGAGTTCCGTCAATCTCCCGAGGAACGCCGCAAGCTCGACGGTCTGTACGAGTGCATCCTGTGTGCGTGCTGCTCGACCTCTTGCCCCTCGTACTGGTGGAACAGCGAGGAGTACCTGGGCCCGGCCATCCTGCTCCAGTCCTACCGGTGGCTGGCTGACTCGCGTGACGAGAAGACGGCGGAGCGCAAGCACGCCCTGGACAACAGCATGAGCGTGTACCGATGCCACACCATCCTCAACTGCTCGCGGACCTGCCCGAAGGGTCTCAACCCGGGTAAGGCCATTGCGGAGATCAAGAAGATGATGTCTGCTCTGTAGATGGGATGAATAGTGGGCGTGGCCGCTGGTTTTCTCTTGTTCCTTCTCTTCTCCGGTCGGGAGTTGAAATGTTTCCATTTGTCCCGTGTGTCATTGTCAGAAACACAAATAGCGAATCCGATGGTATTTCTTTTGTGTCCCCTGTCGTTGGTGTTCTCCAGTACTTAGTCTAATTGGCGTGGATGGCCTGTGTGCAAATCTCAAAAATGAAGCTCGAATTTTCCTCTTGCTTGTTTCCTTCATGTATTCACTCAGTTGGGTTATCTTCTATTTTTAGGCGATTGATGAACATGAACTATTCTGCATCTATGGTCATGTTAGGACATCCTGACAGAACACAATAGTGAATACACATGACATGTTACGGGCTGTTAGCTCAGTTGGTAGAGCGCTCGCTTCGCATCCTGATTATGATCGCATCTGCGAGAGGTCGTGGGTTCGATTCCCACATAGTCCATAAGGACTTTTCTTTTTCTTTTTCTTTTTTTTACTCGGCATTCAGACGACAAGACTTTGTGCTAATTAATCACTGCCAAGGTCAAACTGGCCGGATCGACACCTGGCCTACACGGCCCACTAGGCATGAGCTTAGCCTTCTTCAGATCAGCTCCACACTCTAGCGCAAGCGACCTGGGGGGTGTGCTTTTTAGCATCATGACTTCCAGGGATTCGATGAAAGGCGCAGGATTGAGATGAATGTCAAGGGCAGCAGAAAGATACTACCAGCAGTATGAATCCCCTGCCTATTCCTCTCGTAGCGCTGGTCCCGGCTGGGATCCTGGCCTATATCGTCGTGGGCGCCATCTATCGGCTATACTTCCACCCGCTGAGCAAGTTCCCCGGCCCCAAGCTGGCTGCGATAACGCATCTTTATGAGTTCTACTTCAACCTCGTCAAAGGGGGCATGTTCATCTGGGAGATTGAGCGGATGCACGAGAAATATGGTACCATTCACACCTAGTTCGTGCGAGTTCACCGCACTAATGATAGTCCCAGGTCCAATTGTCCGGATTACCCCTCACGAGCTTCATATCAAGGACCCCCAGTTCTACGATGAGATCTATGCGCCTAGCTCAAGAAAACGGGAGAAATATATCGGCTTCGTAGCCCACTTTGGGACCCCGCAGTCGATGGTGGCGACCATTGGCCATGACCACCACCGTCTCCGTCGCGGTCTTCTAAACAGCTACTTCTCCAAACGGTCTGTGACACGCCTGGAGCCTCTAATCCAGGAGAATGTGAACAAGCTCGCCAAACGGTTTGAGGCTGTTAGCAAGAATGGCACTGTGATTCGACTGGATGCCGCTTTCGCGGCTTTCACCATGGATATCATCACACGTTATTCCTACGGAAAGAGCTACAACTGCCTCGACGAGGACGACTTCAAGCTGAGCTGGAAGGAGGCAATCCTAGAAGAGTCTGCCAACGGAGCGATACTCAGGCATTTCCCGTCCGTTCTCGCCATCTCGAAGAGCATACCTCCATGGCTTCTGAAGAAGCTGGATCCGCAAGCGGCTGTTCTCTTGGAGATTCAGCACATGCTTCGGAAGCAAGCGTTGGAATCATTGCAGTCCTCCCGGAAGGCAGAAGATAAGGGCTCTCAAGCCACCGCCTTCGACGCTTTATGCGACCCCAGTCTTCCACCGGAGGAACGGACGATCGACCGCTTACAAGACGAAGGGCAGATTCTCCTCGCTGCCGGCAGCGAGACTACTGCGAAGACGCTGACCACGATTGCTTTCTATCTTCTCAACAACAACAAAGCTCTCCTGTTGAAGCTGAGAGAGGAACTCAAGAGGGTGCTACCAACGCCGCTCAGCACTGCGTCCTGGACAGAGCTCGAACAGCTGCCATACCTGGTAATCATCAGCCCTCGTATTTCAGGTCTTGTCCAAACATCTATTAATCGTAAATAGAGTGCCGTCATCAATGAGGGCTTGCGCCTCTCATACGGAGTCACAACCCGACTGC
Organism: Paecilomyces fulvus; assembly: GCA_029606305.1. Lineage (NCBI taxonomy): Eukaryota > Fungi > Ascomycota > Eurotiomycetes > Eurotiales > Thermoascaceae > Paecilomyces > Paecilomyces fulvus. The sequence continues at coordinate 95,401 of JAPVCG010000044.1, forward strand.
CCCGTGTTGCGCCTACTGAGACTCTAAAGTACAAGGACTGGGTCATTCCACCGGGGGTAAGTTTGCAAAGCGTCCGACAGTCTTTTGAAAGTTAGTTGTTGAACCTCATCCGTCAGACACCTGTCAGCGAATCCTCCTATTTCGTACACATGGATCCGTCCATCTTCCCAAATCCCGAACGTTTCGATCCGGAGCGATGGATCCGCTCCGCGGACAAGGGAGAGCGACTTGACCGATTCATGGTTTCGTTCACCAAGGGAAGCAGGCAGTGTTTGGGCATCAAGTACATTTCCATAGAACCGCTTCTCTGTCTATATCATGGTGCTGACTTTGTATCTCCAGCCTCGCATATGCAGAACTCTTCCTCACGGTGGCAGGTATCTTCCGTCGCTTCGACATGGAACTGCACGACACGACCGTCGACGATGTCCGGCTCGTGCGGGACCGGTTGCTTGGAGCCTCAAAGCATGGCTCGATGGGTGTTCGAGCAACCATCTTGGGGGTTGTCGATAGTTAGATACCCAGTTCTTCTTCCATTATTTCCAAATAAACAATGTTCTTTCTTGATTTAGCTTCACCAGCGTTCGATTCTATCTTTAACGCATGGTGGCCAGCACACATGCTGTTCTACATAGCGTAATGTCTCTAAATATCTTAGTCTAATCTATCAATCCTCACGTCTCCCCGCCCGTGTGATATCCAACACCTTCCTCGTCTTCTCATCTCTGTCACCCAGCTGGTCCTTGCCCAACTTCCCATACGATTTCTCCACATTCTCACACAATGTTTCCACCCACGCATAATTCTGTCCATCCGGACCCTTCAAATCCGGCTTTCCCGCATCATCCCAATACCTCTGGATCGTATCGCCAATATTCTTCAATATGCCCCTCAACCCACCCTCGCCACCACCAGCATGGTAGCTCCAGAACGGCCCTCTGACCGCCCACCTCGGTCCCATGCTCTGCTCCACGACACGATCGATCTCTTCGGGCGTTGCGACACCCCGATTGACCAATTCCACTGCCTCCCGCAGCAGCGCGAACGCAAGTCGATTCGCCACGAAGCCTTGCACTTCCTCTTTCAGCACGACCGGGTCGCGGTCCAGACGCCGCCAATACTCCAGCGTGCGCTGGACATCTGAGTCCCGGCTGTCCAGATCTGCTCCCGGGCTTGGGACCAGCTCGAGCAGCGGCATGATATGAGGCGGGTTATATGGGTGGACGACTAGAAGCCGGTTCGGGTTCTTCATCGATTTGGACTGGACGGAAGCCGGGATACCGGAGGTCGAGGTCCAGAAAAGGGCGGTGGGAAGGGCTAGGGATTCGATGCCGGACCAGAGGGATTGTTTGATCGAGATGGATTCGGGACCTTGTTCCTGGACGATGTGTGCATTGGATACGGCGTCGGCGAGGGAAGGGGAGAGGATGAGGGTGTGCTTTGCGATCGCAGCGGGGAGAGCGATGGAGTTTGTGGCCTTGGAGGAGGACGGTAGTTGGGTTGAGCTCGATGAGGGAGACGTGGAGAGATATGCTATGTAGTATATAGTACATCTTGTTAGTAAATGTAGACACCAAATCGTATAACAATCAGAAGACATAACCGAATAATAGCATGCCCCTCTCTCTGCATACTAAAAAGCACAATCCCCCCCCCAAACCATTCCAGGTCAACTTACCAGGTAACATCCTCTCCACATACTCCTTCAATCCCGGTCTGGGATCATGTATCCTGATCTCGACTCTCCGTCCATCTTTCCGATTGCCCGGGTGCGATAGATGGAGTCCCGTGAATGAAAGTCCAATGGTTCCGGCACCGATTACGGCGATGCGGAGGACATCATCGCCTTGGGTTGAGGACATGATGGTTGAGACGAGCAAGTTTATGACGGCTACCTTTCGACTGTTACACGGGATTCACAAGGGATCTTCTTGAAGGAACAAGTGGACACGGTAAATAAGTGATTCTCGGAATATTCTCATTCGAAACAGCAGACTCTATGTTTCGCAGTCGATCCCGAGGGCCGGGCCGGACCGAGGCCCAAAGCCTGATTCTCCAAGGTACCAATGGTAGCATCATAGTATTCCGTAGGTGGTGATATTGTTAGTGGTACGGTGACTTTCCATATCGGATGATGCCTCGAGTCTATTATTTTGAAATGTGAACTAGATAATTATCCATCTGGCATTCCCGCTTCGATGCGGGGTACGGAGATAGATAACGATGAACAGTTACCTATCAGCTTGCTTCTTAGGCATGCACTACTGAGGTCTGTGTCACCAGTCAGTTCATATAATCTCAGCCTGTCTGCGAAGTGGCCCTTCTCCTTTGCAGCCGAGGTTGTCTGAGACCAACATCACCCTAGTGGTTGTCTATCATCTATTTCATCTATAAGAACCATGGCTGATTACTCTCAGTACGCGACTCCAGCGCCAGAATGGGTTGAATTTCAAAAGAAGCTGCCATCGCCTGCTCCGCCGACGGTAACGGTCTCTGAGGCCCGAGATGCTAATAATACTGCGACAGCAAAGTTGCAGAAGGAATTCTACGGCATTGCAGGTGCGTTTGCAGACTGGACATTGAACATCATTTCTAGTGTCCTTCAATCCTAACCGGTTCCTGCTAACGGTATGAACAGACGATGTCCAAATCGACGAGTTCACCGTCCCAACTCCCGGTGGCTCATCGATCCCAGCTCGTCTCTATCGTCCGAAGAACGCCGGCAAGGGCCCTCTGCCACTCTACATCCGCCTGCACTCCGGTGGCTTTCACCTGGGAACCTTTGAGACTGACGAGCCCTTCTGTGCACATCTCTGCTCGACGTTCACCAAGACAGACCCCACGGGTACGGGCATCGCCGTGCTGAATCCTCTCTACCACCACACGCCCGAATATACCTTTCCCACGCAACCCAACGAGGCATGGGCCGCTTTCGATCTCTTCGCGTCTGAAGACTCCGGTGTCGCAGCCAAGTATGGCATCGACACGGAGAGGATTTACCTCGGTGGAACATCCGCCGGGGCGACCCTCTCGATTGGAATTGCGGTCAGGGAGATGCGACGCATCCAGCAGCAGCAGAATGAGCAGGGACAAACCACCTCCCGCGTGAAAGGGCTGATCCTCACCGCTCCAGCGACCGTCCATTACAGCCTCTTCCCCTATCATCTCCTCGCGAAACGCGAATCGGCCTCATACATCCAGAACGCCAATGCGCCGCTCCTCCCAATGACACTGCTGGGCGCTTTCACGGACATGTACATGCCCAGCGCTTCCGAGGAGACGAAGGCCGATGAACAGCTGTCGTTCCTCCTCATTCCGGATGAATCATTCGATAGGGATTTGTGGCCACCAACCACGTTCCATATATCGGGACTCGATACATTACGGGACGAAGGGCTGTTGTTTGCGGAAAAGTTGAAGAGGGTAGGCGTGGAGACGAGAGTGAACGTCTACGAAGGCTTCCCGCATGGGTTCGATTTGTTCCCGCAGCTGAATGAGGCTGGGAAGTGGAAGGAAGCTACGTTGGAGGAGTTACGATGGTTGCTCAGTAAACAAGGGGGAGAAGTACGGAATTGAGGAGACAGTGTTTGTCCATAGCGTAGTCGAATTATATATATTTTGCTCGGATAACTCTCCCGCGCCGAGTCTCCCATAACAAGACCAACCCCAGAGTTTCAGTATTTGATTCATAGAATCATGCAGGGGAAGAAAAGAGGAAAAAAATCAATCCGAGATTTGAAAAAAGACACCAAAGCGATAATCAACGAGGCAGAGAGAAGATTTAGGAATAAAAAAGAGAAAATCCTGAATTTGTCATTCAGGATTATCCAGTCCCGAGCGTGACTCGAACACGCGACTTTAAGATCTGCAGTCTCATGCCCTACCCCTGGACCACCGGGACGGATTTGTTGTATGTTCGCTTGAAGCTTTTAATTTATCAAATAAATATATTGCCACCATTTCAACTTCACCTTGACCTCCACTCATAGTATCCTCAATTCACCTCTGCAGATAGAGGTAGGGAGCCGAGGCAATAGTTCCATGATCACATAGGAAACTAATTGGGTACTACTACAGATCATCCAAAGCAGAGCGATAAGATGGATCTTAAAACATGGACAGCCGCTAGAAGGGCATAACAGATTGACCACTATATTCACAGGATTGCAACCTCTCTGAGATAGGTATTCGGATTGGAAACGACGGCAAGGGCATCAACCCTGCCCATCTCTTGTATTTGGAATATCAATCGGAGATCCCATTGACGCAGGGCGAGCGAGCCATGGAGCATAAAAGTATCGAGATAAGTAGTAATTTAGTGTATATTGAACTCTGGGACCATCTTTCTCAACCCCGCAAAAACAAATAGTCCACTCAACGTAATTTAAATAAATGTATCATTATGAGGTCACATTAATAGGTACCTGGTGCTTGAGTCTGCTGACCCAAACTCAGTTTAGATAAAAATAAACCTATTATTAAGAACTTTATCGTCCGAGTTAGAAGTATGTTCGTAGAAGAGGCTCCTCTACCGTCGGTAGTATGTATATTTTTGACAACATAACTTAGTTACCCCACGTCACCTTGTTGCTGATATAGATTCACTTTGTGTGGGTGATTAATCTATCTATTTATGGCAGCCACCGCCATCATGCCGGTGAAGATGAATCCGTCAAGCAGGCTCCCAAAAAGTGACATCTTGAAAGGATTACCCGCTGGAGTCAGTGAATATCGATATTCAGGGCCTCAAAACCTGATTCACATAGTCGACCATGAAAGCCGTCTCCGCGACAGCGCCAGATCGACAGTCAGATATATCATCCTATTTGATGCAACCTGGGGGACCTTAAACCGAGACCCGGGAAATTCCAGTGAACCCGACATTCTAAAGTATATAGATTCGGTCGACTTGGTCTCGGAAATTGTACTTCTCAAAATCCCATCCATGGCCCACGCACGGGCTGGTTCAGCCTTCACGGACATCCTGCGCGAGATGCTTGTTCAAGCAAAGCTAAACGAAGAATTGGAATCCTTTGCAGAAATGGATGTCCAAGGGTCCACGAAGCAAAAAAGATCCAACCAAGCGTTCTTGCCGGCGGTTCTTCCAGACGGACGATCAAACACGTGGCCGTCAATGACGGTCGAAACGGGATATTCGGAATCAAAAGCAAAGCTCGAAGTAGATTCGAGATGGTGGCTTACCGAATCAAATGGGGATGTGAAGGCTGTCCTGACCATCTCCCTCAACCCGTCGAAGAGAGAATGTGTGCTGGACTTGTGGAGGCGCCAGGAACGAGCAACAAGGAGCGATGACAATAGAATGGCCCCGGCCGTTGATCAGCACGTGGTAATCTCTCAAGGGTCTCCAGAAAAGGAAACAAAAGTCAGCAATACGCTGATCGTGGCATTTGAGGATCTCTTTTTAAGAGAGAAAAACCAAGACGATAAGGATTTGGTCTTTGAGAAGGAGGATTTGCGCCGTCTCGCAGAGACAACTTGGAAATATCAGGAGTTCTGAATTGAGAACCAAGGTACCATATGAGACCATGCGGCATGGGGAGCACGGGGTCCAATTTGAAGGTAGTTAGGTAGAGAAAAATCTAGAATACTAAAATAATATTATTGTTTTACTATCAATAGATAGATAATTAAGGTCTCTTTTCTGCCATATATCTATTCTAGTCGTCAACATTGCTCAATCGAAAGAACGGAGTCCATTAGCTATCTGCTCCTACGTACAGAAAACACGCTGATTAAACTACAGTAAGGGTATCATCTACAGCGCCAACAAAAGACCAGCAGCGCCAGCGAGTCCTGCCACGAGACGCTTGGACTCAGCAGTGGGCAGAGCAGCTGCCAGACCCTTAGATTTCGACGTCGAGGCGGCGCCGGTCGAAGCTGAGTCTGAACTGGAACCAGAACTTGAACCTGCAGTGGGGACGCTGGTAGAAGTTTCCGCTGAAGTGACAGCAGTGGCGAAAGCCTGAGAGTTGATGACGGTGGTCACTGCGGACGCGACACGAGTCGCTCCTGGAACGGCGGTCGTGCCGGTGCCGATCTCCAGGATGTGCTCTTTTCCCGGGTTGAAGTTGGCCTGGGCAAGTGAGATCTCGTTGTTGGCGAGGTCGTATACGACGTAGGCGCTGCGCAAAAAGGGGTCGCCCATAATCACGGTATTTTCGTCTCCAACAGACATCCCGAAGAGGCAGAGAAGCTCGTCACCGTCGTAGCCTACCTCATCCAAGACAAGCTCGCTGATGGGGGTCGAGATATCAATCCCAGAGAAGGTGTAAGTCAGATTCCAATCCTGATTTTTCATACTACAAGGAATGACGCCCTCGTTTACGGTGGAGTTGTAGTCCACGTCGAGGTCATCGAAGATATCTTGAGCTATGGCATCAGGAAGGATGACGAAAGTGCTGCCACAGTCGAGGGTTGTCATCAAGGGAAACTGGTCGGCGCTGTAGCTCGATGCCTTCTTGCTGCCCTTCTTGAGCGACAAACCCGTGAGGGCGATGGCCAAGCTGTAATACACGCCGTCCGTTGCGATCATGGGTACCGACTGGAGTTCACCGGTATACTTGGACGTGTCGACGCCACCGAATAGGACCTGACCCTTGGATGCATGGAGATCGTTGAGGTACAAGCTGAAGGCGGGAGAGTTGATGTACCCAGCATCCACCAAGGCCAAGGGGAAGTTATTATATTTATCCTGGTCGCCCTCGTCGGCCACGTAACCCACGCCCAAGATTCCTTCTGTTCGAGAGGTTAGCTACTGGACCCACAAGTCGCTTCACAAAGCCAGCACGCACTGTTGGATGCTGTCTGGTATGCAACACCGAATTGAAAGTTTTTCAGAGTCACTCCTCCGAACTCCACCGTGTCGGTGACAAAGTCTCCCACTGCTTGAGAGCCATCGCCGTAGGTGTTGCTGAGATTATGATCGACAAACTTGTATGTAGATGATTTGGTGTGATCGTATGTGCCAAAGGGCTTGCATGGTTTTGAATCCTGAGAACAGTAGTCTGAGGAGGCGACATTCACCCAAGTGTCACTGCTGCCGGTGTCAATCGCAAGGGTGATTGACTGGCCTGGGTTGCCCACTGTGCCATTGATCCAGTAGATGCTGACATCTATCTGCGAGGGGAACAGTACATTAGCATGGAAAAGGGAACAGAGACATGATGGGGGATACAGACCGGATTCACGATATCGGCACTGACGGTTTTGTCTCTCTTCCGGCGGGCCTGCTCTCGCCGCACTGGATCTTCGATCTTTCTCCGTTCGACATCGAAGCTCACTACCGCTGGTGCGTCCCGTTCATTCAGGACGATGGCCGTGGCCGAGTGCGCCAGCAGACTGAGTGACAGCACAAGCGTAGGCTTCATGATTCCTGTTCTCTTGTACCGAAGTAACCGTTCCCACCCACAACTCGAAGAACAACACAAGCGGCCACCAACGACCTATTAATGGATTTTGGACTCAGGGGCGCAGACTCAGCCCGGACAGAGTCCTGTTGAGTTCTCCGGTTGCCTAATTATAATGTGCAGTAGCGTTGTAGATGGTGTGGCTATACTGGTTGAGCCGCAGTCTACTCGTGAACCAAGCGCCGACAGAAAACATGGGCTTTGCGGGCAATATGTCCTAAAGAAGTAAGAAGCACCTTGATTTTGAGTCATGCAAACAGCAGCAGACCAATGGAGAGAGAATTATGGAGGTGAAGTTAAAAGTAGCTCGCGTAGAATTCGAACTTCGCTCTAGTTAACGCTGGTGGCGTACAGTCTCCCCCCTTTGTGTTACACAAGACAAGGCATCTTCCAAGGGGAAGTTGAGCGTTGTCAGTTCCCTGATGGTCTGTACTCATTTTTCTCCGGGAGAACAAAGAAAATGGTGATATTGGGCAGTGAAGGAGGGATACAGATGAGGCGGGCCTGTTTGAGATCCAGGAGGCTCGTGCTACAACTGCTAATCAAAATCTTCAATGCTCATCGCCCATTTAGTCATTTAGCGCCCGATAACTAGTTAGTTACCAACCAGGAGGAGGTTCAGCTCACTCGATTCGGCCCGTTCTCCGAGCGCAAGTGGTTAGTTATTCTTAGCTCTTCATGCTTAGACTCCCCCGAAGGAAACGGATTAAGATGACCCGACTGTACTAGCGATTTTAGTGCGCGACCAAGACTAAACCTATTCCAATACTTAAGCAGTTTTAAGCGAGTTTTATATTAGCACATGCACTATCATCTCATCATTACCATAGCTCCCCAGCCAAGAATGTATGAAATGCATACTCGGCATAATATGGCTGAAGAACCTTTACCAAGTAGTCATACCAATCGTTCTGCCACCTCCAGACGTATAAAGACTTGACAAACTCCCAATATTCAGGGTACCATCCACTGAATTCCCAATCGATAATGCCGGTGACCTTTCCGTCTTTCACCATTATATTCCGAGGCCTGAAGTCACTGTGAGTAAATACGATGCGGTGTTTGTTTTGAAAGAGCATTCCATCTAATAAGGTTCTGATATGACGTTTGGGGAAACTCGCTTCATAGGCGTCAATGATTGCTTTATTGAATTCTTCTTCCGATATAAAGGGACCTGCCGTAAATATGTCAGATAGCAAGTAAGATCAAGACCTCGACCTCTGACCTTTAGTATGATGATTTGAAAGTATCTGGTCTGTGACAGGGCCATGATCAACGGAGCCAATATAGGAGCCATCACCAATGCTGCGAATCTCTTCGATGTATGATTTCAGTTGAGATGCGATAGCTGCTTTCGTAGATTCACTGTATGAATCCCATATGGAATCAAGCGTCTGGCCGTCAACGAGACTCATGAAGATATATGTGTCAAAGAGACTACCATAATCTTCAATGTCTCTATCAATGGGTCCATAAGTGTAGCATGCCAATACAGTGGGAACCGGGATTGTTGTTTTCCGTGCGACATAGAGCATATTCTTGGCTTCATAGACCGTGACATGAGGGCCGAACTTCACGACAATTTGGGGGGTGACTTTCACAATTAGGACCCCATCTTGGTAGATTATATTCTCTTTCTCTTTCAGCTTTTCGTGGACGATTTCTGGACCTGGTACTGAGAATTGAGGTGCAGAGTAGATAAGATCTAGCTGAGCGCCAGTCATAGCCGAATTCTGCGACTATGATAGCAGGCCCTGGGCGACGGATATGAAGGGAACCGACGTTGCGATGCTCTCTCAGGAACACTAGCCTTATCTCAAGAATAAGTCAGCAAGAAGATGCAGTGTAAATCTCCAACTTCTGTATACATTATAAATGGGAGGGTGATCATGAAGCTTGGTACAGGAAAGACTGTGTCTAGTTCAGTGGCAGTGGGGGCGCACCTGGAGTGAATATGATGAGTTTCAGGATCAGTCAGAGAGTATGGGCAGGCGATATAACAGAAAAGCTGTTGAAGGCAGAAACAATGGGAGAACGGATTGGATTATTCTGGCTGAGAACTGGAGTCCCTGATTGAGCTCTGATGCTGTTCCCAAAAATAACACTCACTGGTACCAAGCACTAGTGGCGCTGAACTCTTCGGAGCAATCCTCGCCCCAATCCGCTAGGTATACAATAACGGTTAAGATGGTGGTCAGAACCCCCGCCACACGCTACTGAAACTTGAAACAGATGTAATCTTATCCAAACCACTTGAGGTTTGGAAACAATAGTTCGCGCTAACTAAGATCTAGCTATCGGAACAGCCCGCAGAAGAGCTTGAGCAATTAAGAAGTGATGTAGAGGCTCCCCGGTCAATGTTGTGACAGAAAATAGCGTTGTAGGGAGAAAACAACCTCCTCATCCCGGCAGAGCCCCAGAATAATCCCCCACTCAGTATCCTGATTTCTGTTTCAGGAAAAATTCCGCTGGGGAGAGGCCGAAATGGCCCTTGGAGAGCATTTGTGGTTCCTGTCAATCTGATTCTAAAGGTGCAATGCAATAACTAACTAATTATCTGTCAATCGCTGTTATCTAGTAGCAGACTTCCTGCCCATTCGACGTTCTCTTTACACTACTGTGCTACATTCTTGTGTATGCTGAAATATGGCAGCAGTATTTTGTCTCCTTGGAGCGTCACTCTTCTCTACGCTCGCAGCGGCCGAGTTTGCACTCATTCCTCAGTTATTCCAGGTTGACGGGGGATCAGCAGTCAACAATGCTAAACTAACCTGGTCAGCTGTGAGCGATTCAACCAACTACATAGTGACGCGGAAAACTTCTTCCGTTTCGTCTACGATCGCAAACGTAACAGGAGATTCCTACGATGATTACGACCTGGCTGTGGGCACTCCGGTTTCATATCAGATCATCGCATATAACCAAGGAACTCAGCTCGACTCGTCCAATACAGCCGAAGTCACTCCATACACCCCTACTGGTACTTATAATACTTATAAAAACACTGAAGTTTCGTCACTCAATCTTCGATCTGGTATTGAGGTCAATGGCACGTATTATCTATTCCAACAGGGCACAGACAGCCGTGGCTATCCGTCCATCGTGGTACAGACGTCGAAAGATGGATACAACTTCGGTACCGAAACCACTGTCCTGGGCAGTGAGACTATCTGTGCATCAACCAATGGGACCTGCAAATTGGAAAGGACCGTCTTCTTTTACAACCCATCGACGGATCTCTTTGTGATGTGGGCACACTATGAAAATGCCGAAGACTATAGCCTGGGCGAGGTTGCTTGCGCGCATGGAGCAGCCGGTCAAAATTGGACTTTTGATGGTGCATATAAGCCTCTGGGTCATGACTCTCGTGACATGACTGTGTTTACCGACGATGATGGTTCTGCGTACCTGGTGTCGGCCACCAACACGAACACGGACATGAATATCTATCAGTTGACCTCCAACTGGACCGCCATCGACAGTCTGTTGACAACGGTACTAAAATCCCAATACCGCGAAGCCCCAGCCGTCGTGAAAGATAATGGGACGTACTATCTCTTCACATCGCGTGCTGCCGGCTGGTATCCGTCCGCTTCAGAGTACATCTCCGCCGCAGCCATGACAGGACCATGGAGCGAGTCTCGCTACATTGGGAACACCGCAACCTTCTGCACTCAGTCGGGCAGTGTTAATGAGGCAAATTCGAGCTACGTTATGATGGGAGACCGTTGGAGTGCTAATTGGTCCCCTGCCCAGCCACCGAATCGTGAGCTGGCCCTTCCACTGTCATTTTCGGGAACGGGTTATGCATCCTATCATTACTACAGGGTGGTCAAAGCAAGCGATGACAAGGGCATCTATGGCGTCCAAAGTGGCAAGATTCTGTCCCAAGGAAAGACGACAACCTCCAGCGGCGGATCGAACATCACTCTACCCACAGACGGTACTCAAGATGACCCTAGCCTCTATTTCACACCCGATGCAGTGCCCTTCTGGCTTCAGGTCGACCTAGAGGACTCTTATGCTATTACACAGGTTGATTTGACAACACGGATGGTTCAAGGTTCAGAAACATACTATCAATTCAACATCACAGCAAGCAACGATGGAAGCTCCTATACCCTTCTCGCGGACGCTTCGAACAACACCGATGTTGGATTCAAATCCGCCCTGATCAGCAATGCGGAGCAGTATCGATACATCCGCATTACTGTCAACAAGGTCATTAACACACACAATAGTAACGAGGCAGACTGGGCTCGGGGAGTTCATGAGCTGACTGTGTACGGCAAATAAAGAAAGCATATTGTATGAAACACCTACACATTGCTTCCAACAAGACCTCTCATCTGGATTCTCTCCAAGAAAAACACAAGTATCACAATGATGTCTTTTCGAATATTTCCCTTTCTTGTAATATATTTGATTAGTTTAATGGTAAATATTGGATTGATTGATTCTACTTCATAACGGTGACAATGCTGTTGTTGCTTGATACACTAGAAGCTGGCCTATTCTTGTCTGAACACTCTCTAATAATTGGATAGCAAGACGGTCACTCCCCTGTGACTCTTTGAAGATGCGAGGGATGGCCGCCTGCAGGAGGATGGCGGCTGCGCCTCCAGCAAACAAGATGCTCTGTTGCAATATACTTGGGGATTTCTTGCAGATGATTGATAGCAGTTATCAAACTAGACAGGAAAGTTTCTCTGTCGGAAGCATTGCTCGGGACCTCGCCATTTGCCTTTTCCTGGACATGGGCTGTTGTGGTCTCTGACTTCTTGGTCGTCATTGTTCACTTGTCTCACACCTCGTACGATTGTAAAAATAAAAGATAATTGTCCTTGCACTACATGTATCCTGTCTCATCAGGATGCCAATAGATTACAATACTTGTTTTCGCAGTGAAAGTTCATCAGCAATTGACTTTGCACGACCGGGAAATACCCTGGTTGCTATATGTCTCCTTGATATTCTCGGACGTGGTACTTTTAAGTCCTTGACACTAATCGGGGCTTGGTGGTGACTTCCTCAGGAGGTCAAGGACTGGTTGTGACTTCCCTATTGTTCACAGAGTTAACATTGTATCAGGAAGCGAGGCGGATGTCTAACATGTCGAAACTGCGGACAGCGATTCTATTGATCAGAAGAAGGAGAAGAAGATGCAGAGATTCAAGCGTCACATGCGGCGCTTTTGGCTCTATTATTTCTTGCTCGGGATCGTAGTGCTTGCAGTCGTTTTACCTATCGTGTAAGTTTTATGCTCTCGCTACTTCGACAATATATCCTTCAAATACTCACATGGGACGGTAGGTTCCTCGTCATCGTTCCCGCAGTGGCCCAGCGAGCACTAAACAAATCCAAACTTGTGCTTGTCTCCGCCCAAGTTATGGACCCTCAGCCGAATTCTATAATGTTGACAGTAAATTCCTCTCTGAACCTGAAAGGATTTAATGTCAAGATGGATCCCATGACACTCGATCTTTTTATCCGGAATCTGAGCAATCAACCATTCGCCAAGCTCTACATACCGGCCGAGAGGGTTCATGGAAACACAACGCTGGGCGTTACCAATCAATCCACACCCCTTCTGTATGAAGAAGGATGGGAACGATTTGTGAATGATGTCCTATTTCTCGACAATAGCTCGATATCGGTCAGAGGTAAAACGAGAGTACACTTCGGTGCACTTCATGCTGATGTGTCCTTGAACCGCGATCTCGAAATACCTCGTAAGGCAGTCCTGATAAACAGCCCAGGGACTCTCTTGCTAACCTTGTATTGTATAGTGCTGAATAAATTCCCCGGGTTTGCCATTGAGGATGCCACAGTCCTCTTCCCTGCTGAACCGGATGGCACAAATGTCATTGCGAACGCGACATTGCCCAACCATTCAATCTTGACATTAGAGATTGTAAGTACTGCGCACGAAGGATAAGTTAGACCATCGTACTTACGCATATCAGGGCCGTGTGACATTCAACTTACAGAGCGGAGATACGGTGATCGGAAATGCATCAATCGAACACCTCGTACTCAGACCTGGGAATCACAGTTCATCAGTTCGAGGCATCTTGGATCTTCAGAAAATCATTGATAATCTCTCAGATATCTTAGCGACACAACAGGATGCCATTCAAAATGGATATCTTGACCTGAAAGTGGTTGGCACTGGTGACACGTTCGACGGTGCTGTGATTCCCTACTATGACACTGTGCTGAAGAAACTCAACCTTACAGCCCAAGTGTCAATCGCGGACCTATTGGCCAACACAACCAGTGGAATTTTACACAATAACTGGACCGACATCCTATCGGGCCTTAACTTCACAGACCGCTCAGGACGCATCATCAACGGGCCTGATCTGATACCATCTGTCAATGACACAGGCTGGCGACGAAACTATTAGAAGACTACGCGAGACGATGATGCACCCAAGGTTATCTTACTATTCATGTTTTTAATTGGGATCATGATTTTTGCGTGAGTTTGGCGTTGATTCGGTTATTTCCCAAAGGGAGGAATATTCGATGGAATACTTTATGCGAATACAAGCATGCTTTCTGCAGTTACTATTACCTCAGATATGAAATGATATACACAATGTGTACGAGCTCCAAGTTGTCTATATCTCTAACGCTTCCTTTTACTCATCGGACATATCGACGACGCAGATTCCTCTCTCTCCGACCATCTCCATCCTTATTCTTCCCCATAGGCTCGTTATATTTTCCAGATCGTTACTCGCGTGACACGAAAACGATTCTGGATATAGCATCCGTTTCCCTAGCCGTCTTCACCGCACTAGCCAAGTTAATTGCTATCGGGATCCGCTTTCTCCATTGTGGATTACCGGGGATAGCAGACGCACAATTTGTCTTGGAACAGGTTTGGTACTTACATGATTAACTGCGGTTTGGACATAGTAATAAGCGACGATTGGCCGAAAAGGGGGGTAGAGCCGTGGTGACCATGGATGCTTGAGCGGGACGGACTGGCAGCGCAGATTCTAGCGGGTGTGGTTCATGAACTCGAGGTGGATTAGTTGAAGATCACGGCCAAGAACAATGGTTAAAGGTTGGAGGGTAATCCCAGCAATTTGATTAAAGCATGGAGTATGCCTCAAAGAAATACATGTGTGATTTTGAATGTCAAGGAAATAACACATTCAGACCGGTCTATCTCGATCCACATTTAGACACTTCTTCACGACTGTATCATATTAAATTAAAGTTAATAGTCTTAAGCTTCTGCTTGAGCCTCGGCGATGGCAGAGAGGGGCAATTAACTTCTTCTAGCGGCCGAAGACGCTTCACGATTTTCTCGGACACACATGACGGCAACTGGAAGTATAAACTTATCTAGCCATGGATTCAGGTGGGTAACATGGAGGGTGTAGCCGTCCTTTGATGATACACGATATTCACTACTTGTAATTTATTCACTCGTGGTTCTCTGTGTATAATATCACTTGCTCTGTACAGTTCTATCATCATGGCCTCTTCGCTTAAAGCTGCTGTTGCTCTCGTCTGCCAATATTCCCAGATGACCGTCTTCTATCTTCCAGAGGCGCTAAAGACGCCACGAGTTCAGAAAGTGATACTGATGCTGGCTGCTGTTGGTATCCTGCGTGAGATCAATAGCATATTGAATTACTGGTCCGCGAACAACTGGCGGAGAGCGAAGCCCTTCCAGCCGCAGCGCGAGCTGGTGCTCATTTCGGGAGGATGCAGTGGTATTGGGAAGGAGATTATGATGGACTTGGCTAGCAAAGGTATTAAGGTCGTCATTGTTGATCTCATGGAGCCACAATTCACACTACGTGAGTAAACCACCGAGTCGGTAGTGCAGAACACTGAATGCGCATAGCTCCCAATGTTTTCTTCTACAAGATGGATGTGACATCTCCAGAGAGCATCAAGGAAGCTGCGGAGGCTATCCGGGCTAAGCATGGTGATCCTACGGTCCTCGTCAACAATGCTGGCGTTGGTCACTCTGGTACTCTCCTCGAGGAGCCTGAGGCCAAGATCCGTCAGACCTTTGAGGTTAACGCCATATCGCACTTCTGGATGACCCGCGAATTCCTGCCTGCAATGGTCAAGGAAGATCACGGACATGTCATCACAGTCGCCAGTATGGCCAGTTTCATCGGTCTGGCCGAGATGATGGACTACTGTTGCTCCAAGGCTGCCGCCCTGGTTTTCCACGAAGGATTGACACAGGAGCTGCGTTATTACTACAACGCGAAGAGGGTGCGGACGAGGTGAGTTGACCAGAGACCCAATCTTCATGAGGAATCTCTAATCTATTGTATTGAAAACGGTGACTGACCATGGATGTCTAGCGTAATCCACCCTCTGTGGGTTCGCACGCCCATGATTGCGCAGCTGGAAGCAGCTGGCAAAAATTTCAACGAGCCTATTATGGATCCCGATGTCGTCTCGCGTGCGGTTGTTAACCAGATCCTCAGCCAGAGCAGCGGACAAGTCATCCTCCCTCCTTATGCCTCGATCGTCAGTGCACTACGCGCATTCCCAGGCTGGCTCCAGGATATTGTGCGCGGCAGCCGTTCAGCCGCGCTCAAGGATTTTCGGGAGTGGCAGAAGTCGTCACTAAATAAACAAGAGATGATAATGAATGACCTTCAGGTCAAAGTGGAAATGTAACATAAGGAATAGGCAACCTGTAGTTAACAAATATTTGGATGAAATGGGATGCTGCAGACTACTAACTGAGTTCGTTCTATAACTATAGTGCCTCTACCTGCTTTAGGCAAGGTATATATTACATAGAGTTTTTGTCCTAACTATGTCTGTACATAGACTGGAGTCATGTATAGTGTCAAGCGTTATCATTTGCACCGTGGCCGCGCCACATGACCGCGAACTTCAACTTCGACCTCCGTCTCACTCTCATTCTCCTTCAACATCATCAGTGTCGCTTCTCTCTACTGACGCTTCTCTCCACGGACGCACTGATCTTTTCACCCCCGCAAGCTGGAGGCAGTGCCAGGAGACACTACATGACATATGGATGGAAAGTGATTTCGCCCTTCTCGAGCCGAGGATGTTGAGACGCGGGTCGCACAAAGTCGATACCTAAGGTACCGCGGCACATGCAACTAAGCCCAAGTCGATGTCGCATCTTGCTTGCAATTCCCTCAGATGGGTTCTCTATAGCGAGATTATGCTAACATTGTTGGGACTCAACCAGGGAGAATATGCTGCAGCCTGGAGAGCCTGGAGAGCCTGGAGAGCCTGGAGAACTAGTACTATTAACACTACGCCCTGGTTGTTGTTCTTGGTGAGACAAATGGCTCGAACGGACCGAATAACTACGGCGCCAGGGCCAACATCTCTGACGTATGACGGACGACCACCCGCGCAGATCTGGATAACCTTAAGTCAAAAACCGCTGGCAGACAACATCATCCACGGTTTTGTTCGGTTCGAATTCTTTCTCCCACACATGAAAACCCGCGGAAATGAACCTGGGCCAAACTGTGGGGGATGAGGAGTTCTTGGAGGGAGATCAGCCGGTGGCATCGTGCCATGTATCGGTTCAGCATGGAGGGACACTATCCCTGCCCGACTACTGCAGGCGAATGTGATATCTACACAATCATTATTAATATAGAGTATTAGTTAGGTGCAAACCATTCTCTTTAGCCCACGTGATCCGTGGGTCTCTCCCTTGGTTTCCCACGAACGCAGTGAGCTGATTATATCTGGGAGATCGCATCCGGGCTCTAGGCAACGAAACCGAACTTGAATCTCTCAAACACCAAGAGGGTAAAAAGCAGTGCAATGGCAGTCAAGAAGAGCACCGCAAACGACCATGCTACTGCTAATGTTGGCACACGTTTCGATGTCGTGATCATTGGCGCAGGCATCTCGGGAGTCAACGCTGCGTATCGTCTCCAGAGTCAACTCCCAAACTATAGCTATGCCCTCCTTGAGGCGCGCGATGCTATCGGTGGAACATGGGATCTTTTCAAGTATCCTGGCATCCGTTCAGACTCTGATCTTTTCACGTTTGGCTTCTCTTTCAACCCATGGAATCAGAACAATCCCATCGCCGCCGGTGGCTCGATTGTCAACTATCTAAAAGACACAGCGAGCAAATATGGAATCGACGAGCATATCCAGTATGGACGCCGGTTGAAGGTTGCCAGCTGGTCGACGGATACTCGAACCTGGACGCTCAATGTGGAACACCAGAGCACGATCGTACCGTACACTGCTCGCTTTATCATCTTCTGTACGGGTTACTACGACTATCACCAGCCTCTAGAGGCCGATATTCCTGGTATTGAGAACTTCCAGGGCCAGGTCATCCACCCGCAGTTCTGGCCGGAGGATCTGGATTACAGCGGCAAGAAGATCGTCATTATCGGCAGCGGAGCGACTGCTATTACACTGCTTCCCAACTTAGTCCAAAAGGCGGAGCGAGTAACGATGCTACAGCGTAGTCCAAGCTACATCTTGCCAGTCTCGAATCGATCCAAGTCGTGGTGGACATACCTAATCCCCTCCGCGATCTCTCGCAAATTGCAGCGCGTTTCCTGGTTCTTCACTGGCCGCTTGTTCTACCTGTTCTGCCAGACATTCCCTGACCTTTCTCGATGGATCTTACTCCGGCAAGTTCGCCGTCAGCTACCTAAGCACATTCCTTTGGACCCGCACTTTCAACCGCGTTACAATCCCTGGGACCAGCGTGTTTGTATTTGTCCGGACGGGGATTTTTTCAAGAGTCTGCACACCGGGCGGGCTGATATCAAGACTGATACCGTCAACGAAGTCACGAAGAATAGAATTGTACTAAATTCCGGCGATAGTCTGGATCCGGACATCATCATCACTGCGACGGGTCTGAAGTTGCAGTTCGCTGGTGGTGCCAAGATCTTTTTTGATGGAAAGGAGGAGGACCTGACTAGCAAGTATGTCTGGAACGGTGTCATGCTGCAGGATATTCCCAACATGTCATTCGTCATCGGCTACGCCGATGTAGCTTGGACGCTGGGTGCGGATGCCACTGCGTTGTTCATCTGCCGCCTACTCAAGCTGCTTGAGAGTAAGGGCGCATCTGCAGCTGTCCCCAAGGTGCAGCCCGGTTTAAACTTGGAGGATAGACCTGTGTTGAATCTGAAATCAACATACATCACTACTGCCTTGAAGTCGCTACCTAAGGCCGCAGACAAGGCCCCCTGGCTAGCCCGTGACGACTATATTAGCGATCTTCTCTTTGCAAAGTATGGAAAGATCGATGACTCTCTAGAATTGATGAGCGGTCCTTCGGTGAAGTTGCATGAGAAGACATTATAGATGACAAGAAGGGGGTTTGTGGAAGGAGAGGAAGGAGAGACATTTTGACGAATCTTGTTACCCATTGTTCAATTTCTGGCTACGTTAATAATATCTACTCATGTCTTTACGTTACGTCTACTACATAGGCAGTCCATCTGGATACCCTCAGTTAGTTGACGATATATGAATGAGATCGAAGTTACTCTGAGTTTTACGCGGTGTAGTTGGTTACACTAATAATATGGTTTCGTTTTCTAACCAAGCAGAACAAAGTTACCCTCTACATAGCATCTTGCATTGGGTGAATTTGATCTCCTGACCTATTGAGAAACCACCCCCTCAACGCCTGTTCACTGGCTTGCATGTTCCCCCAAAGTTTGCGTTTCAGCGCACAACCACATATAACGTTCAGGCTCTGTAGCTCGGCTCCGCGACACAAGGCCCCTTTTCCCGAAGTCGCGCCCACCACAGTGTACATGAGATACTTTCATGATTATTTCAGTTACTGTGTCCAAGGCCCATTGAAACTCATGGCTGTATAGGCATTATTATACATCATGGGCATACCACAGATTCCGGGAACCGGCGGCTACGTCCCCATCATTCCCACAATAGAAATTTCTCCCCAGATTACCAAAGGGGAATATTGACGCGATCATTATAGTCAATTTTGTCGTCTGTGCACTCGATGCGCGGGTGGACGGTGCCAAAGATACGATCCCACAGACGAGTCTGCTTGCCATAGTTGTGGCTTTTCCTCCAGCCCTTCCGGTGATGAAGGTCATGGTCCTCGATCGTGAGCTCAGCATCAAAATATTTCAGAAGCCAACCCACGGTCGAAGGAGGGCTAATGGAAACCCTGAGACCACTGTGTCCAGCAAGCTCTGCAAAGACCACGTACTGGTTGCAGAGCCACCATTCATAGAAGCCCATTGGCAAGCCCATGGCCTTCAGGGTACATAAGGCTATGAGCGGAATGCCAACGATATCGAAGACCTCTTGCTCGAAATCGGCATAGAGCGTGAGCAGTGGGTTTGGATGTTTGGTAAGGTGGTGGGTGCGGTGATATTTCCAGAGAGATGGAACGTCGTGCATGAGGCGATGGTACCAGTAGAACCAGAAATCGAGCACGACACCATAGAGGCCAATTTCCAAGGGCAGCCACTTCCAGTTGAGCGAGAGAGGGGCGAGGGCCTTGTCGTATACGAGGAAGATAGCCATCATTGATCTGACGGTCGTCGTCGAGAAAAGGGACCAAACAACCTTCGTAACACCAACATCAGGGACACCGTCACGGGGATGCACGTCTCCATCGAAAAATCCGTAAAGATGGCCTAGACGGCGTAACATCTGAAGCTCGTGGACTGCAATAATTTCGAACGATAGACTGTAGTAGATGAAAGCAGCCACGGGATTCATATTGCTGCCTGTCCAGTACACGTAGAGTTGATGAAGCAGTAAAGGAATAGCATTTCGGAAGAGAATCCAACGATGTCCCTGCCATTCAGGCACGTAAGGTACCTTATCCTGCTTGGAGTGGATCGGTACAGGCTTGTCGAGATCAAGAGGATGCATATCGAAGATTTCGTAAAACCAGTGATGGATCGTCCATGACGAACGATTGCTCGTTCTCCAAGTCGATTTCATCGAATCCTTGGGATTTGGCCCAGACATCGTGGTAGAAGGATTATCACTTGACTGTTGAAGGTTGTTTCGAGGTTTCTGAAAATTGAAAAAAAATCTGCTACAGCAGAAATGATGCAAGCATGCTGTTATCTAGGTAATCTCCCGCAAACCCCAGAGAGGCAAGTGCGCCATGGCGTGAAGGGAAGAGCACCGCCCACGGTTGCCATGTGATGCCGAGGACGATCGTCAGGATAAAACGGCCATTGCATGGAATATGAAAGTTATCAGTAGCTTGACTGCTGAGGAGATCAAATAGGTTATTGTAAATCACTGGTCAGATAACATAAGATTTCAGTGTTGTAACTAATCCTGTGATCGTGAAGGCGGATTGAAGCGGTAAACGAAATCTTGCTGCCTTGCCTCAGGGCGTAATCTCTCGATAGTGTAATGATTCCCTCATATGCCACCGGTCTTGTTCTTGTTGACATGTGTTCGAGTTCTCCGCGTGGATCTAGCTTTGACGTTGGGTATGGTTTAAACCCATTTCCAAGAACTATTCCTTAACCGGGTGAGATATCAATAGTCTACTGTATCTTAATCGGACTAACTACAGTCAGTTATGAGAGAGTTAGTAGGCTAGATATAAATTATACTAGACGCCTAATAACTAATCGCCACAGTAAAAATAATAATAGTGGCGGAATTGTGATGATACTGATATATATAATTCCACTTAGAAGCCTTATTAAGTACGACCTTTGTATATTGTATAACTAGGCCTTTCTCTTTATATAATATTCGGATACACAATTATCCTTCTATTTTGTATTTCTCATGGTATTCTCTGCCCACATGTCTCTCATAGTCTGAACATATGTCAAAAACATTGAGGTTGAGTAACTAATACAATCTTATTCCAAGAACAATAATGTCACTATCAAACAATGAATTTGAATTATAGAGGACAACAAACACTACAATCAATATGGAGCTGATAAAGTACCAAAACAAAGTCTCAATGCTCCAACATCATATTTTCCCAAGATGTCACTTCATTTAATTCCCCTCTACATTCATCCTACATCTCCAGCTATGGATTCTTGTCCATTGTTCTCTACATCTAAATATTCTGTGCGAATGCTTCCCCTCATTCATGATACAAAAGAAGACCGCGTAACTAAGAAGAATACACCTGATCCCATGTCATATGCCCATTGAACATCTGCATGATGATAAGACGAGTCTCAACAACAGATTTCACACATCTTCTAACATCATCTCTATGATTGGGGAAAGAGAACACGAGGTAATTAAGTACTGATTAGACCGGATGGGAATCATAGGATGTCCGTCTCGAGGACACATGGAGTCATGTCTTCATCGATCATCAAAATAATTGAGTCAGAGAAAAGAGGATTCGATCATCTCAGAAGAATATGCAGATCTCAACGGGCATGATTTCTTTCTTGGCAACGTTGCGTGTCATGCGGAGAGATGTCAGTTTGGGAAAAAGAGGCTATCTCCGGTTTACACAGACTAAGAAATGCACTATGCTAGGACCGATTTGAGGTCAGGGGTAATAATTCTCCGCGCTGTGCAACCGATGTAACGATGGGACGTGCTTTTGCCGGAGTTACACCATGCATCTGGACTTAGACCATTTTGGCGTCAAAGTTAAAGAATGCCGGAGGAGAAATACTGTTAACATGAGGCCTTAATGGACTTTATGACACGCAACATTGTCGGCAGAGCTTCGTCAGTCAGCAGCCCCGCATTTTTGTACATGCGTATGGGTTCTGGAATTAAGTCGGAGATATACGATGCGCCTAGATGGGAGGGAGAGTAGACTACTGTCCCGTAGGTCATAGGCATGACTATATGTATATCATGTTATATTACTTTTTTCGTTATCGTCGTAAGTGGATATCTTCTGATGTGACCACCTGAGGCAAGCTATCTGATTTCCCTTGCGAGCGCAATGCTTCAAGGTCATAGCCTCTACTATATCCCGGTCGATGGGAGAGAGTTATGCGATTTTGAATGCCAACCTGCTTGTCCAGCCAGTAGTTGCGCATCCGATCGAGTGCCGTCTTGAAGTCGTCGAGTATGACACTGTCGCAGAGGCACTTGAAGATGAATGATAGCTATTACCTGTCAGTTATGTCTAAGAGAACGAAACATGAGATGTTGGAGCCGCGATGCGAGCTAGATTCTCACCTTCCAGAATGGTTCAATGCCGGTGGGAAGAGACGTCCGAAAGGCATTGAGAACGATGCATTCGTCAAGGATGATGAAGACCATTGACAGGCACATCGAGACTAGCATGACACCGAATCGAGGACTGACTTTGACCAGCTCGTAAAGACTAAACTGATATTCTCTCTTGATGGTGTAGATGAGAGAGCACGTTGTGAAGATCCACCAAGGGTCCCTTCAAGCCAAGTCAGAGCTGCAGCTGCCTCGTTTATGGAAATGGAGCATACCGAAACAGCGGCTCCAGAGGCCGTGTTTTGAGAAATATTTTGTTGATGTTGTTGAAATACGTGAAATTCGCATAGATCTCGAGTACCCAATACGGTTGGACGAGAAGCACCGTCGTGATGTAGAAAGCGGACACGCGCCGCGACAAGAAGGGTCTATTTTTCATCCACGAGATGACATTGTGCAAGCTCCATGAAATATTGAGTCCAATCGCGGTGATTGACAAATACCAACCGTATGTCGGCTCGTGTGGGAAGATGAAAAATCCATTAGGAATGGCGATCAGAAGCTGTTGACCACAAGATTGCGCTCGGTTAGAATTCATACTATAAATTCGAGCGACAGGACTTACCTCTGCGAAAATCAACTTGTGCAGCAGAATGTCCTTCTTCATATTTGAGATGGTGATGGCGGCCATCACCAGCAGAGAACCGACCATCAACCCCTGACCCCAGGCCTCCAACACCAGCCCATCTGGGTTTGTCGGACGGGTCACTTTATCTGAAGACATTTTGACATGCGGAGCCCTGGCCGACACAGCGCAGCTGCAGGACTGATGGGAGAATCATGACAGCGATGACAGATGAATCTTCTTTTAATGAACCCCACGGGGTAGAAAATGTGCTCGGATGATCTTTCCCCGCGAATTTCCCACTGAGGGAAAACAGCACGAGCTGGCGCTAGTACTGACGAGTTAGGTAGAACTGAGGATCCTTCTGCCAGCCATCCCAGAATTTCCACCAATGCGGCGTTTGTTGGTGCGTCTCCGGCGATGATTCCTTCTGCGGGACTTGGTACGATGGAGTCTGTTCTGTTCGTGTGCGGGAATCAAAGTTCATCTAAAGAATAGTCGCTGTCTTTGAGTGGAAGCCAAGCCGATGGTGGCGGTTTTCGGTCGAGAGGAGGTCTACGCCATCCAACAGGGAACGGAGATTTTCGACAGTCGCCATTCGATGCTGATGATGATCCATGGTTCCTCATCGCCTTAATAGGCGGGGAAGCCTGTACCTCGATGAAGATGCAGGTACTGCTGTTCACTTTCTATGCGCTTGCGTGTGGACATGAAGAACGGTCTCTCGTATTCTGAGTCGCTCGAAACAGGAGGCGTTCTTCTGGATTTGTATGTACCTCTAGGGGCTTCTCAGCCATGAAGAAACACCGGGAATCCACCGAAAGCGAGCTAAATTGAACATCTGCTAGGAGGAAAGCAACCCCTCCAGGCCTATGAGAATGCGCTCAGCAGGATGTTTCATAACTTATGGTTAGTAAAGAATGTGTCAGTGAAACTGGAAGGTAGAGGCGACGGGCTCGGTCGTCTCAGGTATGTAACCATATCCAAACTCTAGAGCAGCCCGTCTGCTCTGGTTGCGACAAAAAGGGGCCTGTTGCGTAATGCGTTCATGCGTCTGGTATAGCCCTGCCTTTCGGTTAAACGATAGCAGGAATGACCAGGAACAGCCTGCCCTGAAAGGATGTGATTAGTATACACAACACCAGCAGGTTGGAGAGATAGGTGAAGCGAACGAGAACAGATGACGTGGAAGGATATAAGAAGGAAAAAAAGCCCTTCTTCGTGAAAGGTTTAAGACGACGTCAGAGACAAAACTTGGTATAAAAAAATCTGGTATTTATAAGACGTCTCCATTCGCGAGGAGTATGAGCTCGATTATAATTATTCATAATATTCATCCACCCATGCCTTAATCTGCGCGACCTCATTATTAATCACAGTCTGCACTCCCGCATTGACCGCTCCATTCTTTAAGATCAGATCAGAGCAATGAAACCCATCCGGGATGACCTGGAGGGGTGCCTGTGCAGTAGACGCCAACGGTCCTCCTGGTCTATAGTCAGAGGATACTCCAGATTCTCTCCACGGATCATGCTGCCTGTTATTTGTTGTTAGTAATTTTTGCCCCATGTAAAGACGATGGAAACGAATATAAGGTTCCATACCCATTGGTCCAGATCAACCGCGTTGTGTTAGAGATCGACCAGCCCTTAGTCCATACATTCACATCATCGACAGTCTTTCCCTTTGCGCTACCGTACGTGTATCCCTCTTCTTCAGGGAAGAACAGGGAGCATTGTCGTTGCCAGTATTCGGCATCAACTAAGCGGGAGACGATCGAGGTGACGTTTTGGGGTGCTCCGCTGTATCTCGATTTTCAGTAAACCACAAAATGAACATCCAGGGAACACTTCAAGCATACTCTTGCCAGTAGGCGAATGGCTCGTTGCAAAGGAACCAGTTCCACTGTCTGTTGATGCTGTTGCTGACAGACATGTCGGTAAAAAAGGGGCTCGATGCGTTATACGTGTCGAAGCATGCGATGCTGTCTTCGTCTGTCCAATAACCGTAGCTGGCGCATGCTGTTGACATTAGTGCTTGTTTCTTCGTGATACAAACTGATGAAACCCACTTCCTGGTAGATATGTGTTCTTGAACCACGAGGCATAGCCTTTCAATGCCTTCTCGAGACCTACACCCCCGGCTCCAGGTGTAGAGTTCGCTCCTGCGACCACGTTCTGATTCTTCCGTCAGTATCTTTGGGGCTTCTTCCCATTCCTATTATGGAAATACGTACTTCGACCGCATCGCAAAACTGGTAGAAAGCAGAATAACCCGAGTAGAAGCTATTGGACTGCCACAACCACGGGCCATTTTGAAGAGCACTATATCCACCAACATTAGATTAGGATACTCTATCGCAAAGGCATGTTCGACAGCGCTGACCTGGCAAAATCATCATCATGCTCCAGAGCACCCAGTCCGAACAGGTCTTTGAGCTCTTGTTTCTTGCTCGCGTTTCCGTGGCGGAGGACATTATCGATGTGGTCAATCACTTTAGAGACATCTGTGCTGCAGTTGGCAGGCATGCCCTGCTGGACAGGAACGAAGTATTGCCACTATCTGGAATCAGTATATTCCTTTGGTAGAAAGAAAATCTTTCATACATAATCGTAAATCGCTTCAACTGGAGCACTAGAAGCGTGGTAGGCCCAGAAGGTGCCAGGAGAGGTTGACTCCGTCCATGCCGCGAGAGCACCACTGTATGATCCGCCGGAGAGTACCCAGGGCTATTTGATATAACTGTAAGCAACGAAACCAGAAAGGCGACGTACAATTGGTTACATGTTAGACTCACAGCCTTGTCTGCCTTGCTGCTACCATTCGTGTCAAATGGCAGATCCACATTGTTGGCAAAATACGTCAAATCAGCAATTGCCTGCTCCAATGTGAGGTACTGCAGGTTCTTCGTGGTTAGAACGTCATACGGTGACGACTCGCCATAGTATCGATCTATATGTGCCCTTTAGCGGTGAGTCTCACAGGCCTAACTATAAAGGATGACACGAACGTTCCAAAAGCACAACGGCCCCTTCAATGGTCTGCCCGAATAGACCAGTAATTGTCCTGTTGGTCAAGTATCCAGTATATTCAGAAGCTTCCTCCTCTCCAGGAGTGAATAGTACGACCTTGCATCGATTAATATCTTCCAAAAATAGTGTTGCGCTGGGTTCGCTCTTACAGGAGAGCCCTCCCCTCCCCAGTACTCCGCATTCCACCAGAACCGCTGCGAGAACGTCCCAAGATCGGGGTTATTGTGATCGATAAGCTGCTCGAATGTCCCATTTCCTGAAACCGCAATGGCATCATCCGAGACCGGTGGTGGTAGAGGGACCGGTGCTATCGTAGCTAGCGCAATCGATGCGAAGCTCGCATAGAGCGAAACACGAATGGGAAAATATCGCATCGTCAAGGATAACTACTGGCCCTCTTCAAGTTATGAATCGGACAGCTACGGTGCAGCCGGTGACACGACATTTTGCCCGGCTTCCTCGTGGCCCTTTATCTATGTTTTGCGCGATGATATCTAACGTTGTATTCTATTCCCAAACTACTCTCGTGGCCCTGCCGAAGAAATCGCCGTTATCAGAGAAAAACCAATGCGGGTCAACCGGCGGGTACTAAACGTCGTTCACCTTCTGGATAAAGTTAAGCGACGGTGCAGCTAAGTATGATAGCTTTGATTTTGTTATCTATAGTTCTGTGCTGCAATGGTTTAGGAGCAAGTCAAGCCTCACGCGACGGCAGAAGTGGAGGCATCTTATCATTAGGGCATCTAGGCATTGGTCAGAACGCTTTACGTGTGAAGTTCGAATGCAACGTTGAATCTGCACTTGAAATGAACTTTTAATTATAGCGACGGAACTCCGATAGACTTTTCATTTAATCGCGGGCGGCAGCGAATGACGGTACATTGAAGAATCCTGCAATAAGAGTTCCCCTAAATGGTCTGGATCTGTGCCTTTCTGTTTCAAGTTAAGTCAGGGGTTGAACGCTATTCAAGCACCTCAGATCCTGAACCTAGCCGTGAGGGTAGTCCCGGACTGCCTGGGCTGAATCAAAGAGATCAGCTGCTTGTTACGATGGGAAGGAAGAATATGAGACTATGTTCGAATCGACCGCTTACAGTGTGACTATAGAAATTCGATCACCAGCCTAGATCGCTGTCACTTGTCTCCTGCGGTAACAGCCTATGACCAGTTCCGAGTCTAGATTCTGAATGTCCCTCAACTCCCGCGGGAAGCCCACCTTTGTTCCATCAGGGGACCGACAGCAGATATGAAGAAGCTTCACTGCGCTCTATCACTCTTCAATTGTCAGCTAGTTTGCGGGAAATACCTCAATGAAATGAGCCTCAGTCATCGGCATATACGCAGGCAATAGGGGCCAATTACTCAAAGCCATCTTGAGAGAAGGTGTGCTCCCCAACCTTGGTTAAAGATGCTCAAGACAGCGCCAAGGCAAGGCGAAAGGTTGCCCACAATGCCGTTGAAAGACGATATCGGGTGAATGTGAACGCGAAGTTCATTGCACTGGGAAAGGCCATCCCCAGTCTGCGCGCTGGCAAGCCCAACGCCACCATAAGGAGCAAGGACATAAAGTCAATCTGAACGACAGCACGGTCATCCAGAATAAGGCCGAAGTTCTGACTAAGGCATTAGCTTATATTCAGGAGGTTCAAGAGGAGAGATCATTCCTTCTCCATCTCGGATGCTCCTAATGCCATTCAAAAAGAGTGTGGCTTATTATCTTCTTCAATGCAAGTCTATCCTTACCGGTAGGACTGCGATCGAGAATGGTATTATTTCCTGCATATATTTTCGCAATCTCCCTATTTGACCCCCATATCTCTTTCTAACATTTATCGGAACATCTAAAAACCCAATAAGAAAACAAACTCATTATATTCCGCTAACAGCAAAACTATCCCCCCTCCCATCGCATTTACAACTAATGTTACCTAAAAAAAGGAAACGCCCTCACTTCCTCAACACTCCAATACCTCCTCAAATTCTCTCCTCCTAATTCCCTCACCTCATCATCCAAATGCGTGAACAGCTCCTCCCCAAACCCATCCAGAATCATCCTCAATTCTTCCCTTCTCAGCTCCCGCTTCCCATATTGACACTCTCGCAGATACTTCGTCAGGGCATCTAACCCCTTATGGATCTCCTCGTGCTGCTTGTCCGCCATATCTCCCTGCTGGAAAGCTGTCATCCTCGTCCCCAGGACAGGGAACCAATATGTTTCCTCAATGTTTGTGTGGCCATCGAGGTGGTCGCAGAAGTGGAGGCCCAGCTTGATTAGCTGTGAGGGAGATGGGGAGGTGGTGCCGGGAGCTGTGCCGATGTACACGGTGTTCCAGTTCCTGCGGAGCATGGTGTGGAAGTAGAACATGATTTCGGAGAGGCGATTATATGTGAGGGCGTCAAGGGGTGATGTTTCGGAGGAAGAGGACATTTGTGGATGTGAGTATTGTTTGTTTCTTTTCAGGCAGTGGGTGAGGCTTCGAAGCATTCTATAAGCGATGACGAGATTTAGAAATAGAAGTGCATGCGTTATTATCTCGTTGATGCTGTTACAGTACAGTATATATACTACCTGCCTAGCGTGGCAAACGAAATAATATCTTCAGAAAAGTACTTGGAAAACAGTATTTGAGGTTCCAAATTCCTGGCATACCGGCGGCCGCCGACCCCGACAGGCCTTCTATAGTAAATATTAACAGCAGCAGTGACCTTGACTATTTAAATCTTCAAGTTCATTTTCTTTGTTTCGGTCCTAATGTAAGGATGCCTGCAAATCACACGCTTAAATATTGTGGTTTACGTCCTGAACATGGCTTCTTATTAATGTTATTCCTTCATTCTTTTGGATTTTGTGCAACCTATAATGACGTAAAACATAACTGCTACCAAGTCAGGATTATATAGTTTAAGGAAATAATCAGTAATCGCGTATTGCGCCCGTTGATCAAGAATGAGATAAACAGGCGAAAGGGGATTCTAGGGCAATGATTGGACTGTTTCCAGACTTATGGCATCATTTGTCAGCAGTCGGCCGTTGTCGCCGACGGTTTCTTGCTAAGGTACGCTCTAGAACGCGAAAGGGAGGTAACTAGCTATCTATGCGGTAAGTTGTAGTTAATTATATGAGGTAGCTGGGTTGTAGAAGCTTCATTCGTATTTGATCTGGGCCGTATAGGGGGAGCGCAGGAGGGCCGAAAGCGGTGATAAACGATGTCATCGCGAGACATGCCGCTTCAAGGGATGGATGGATATGGAAAGCGTTCCACCATTTAGAACGATCATTGGCAGAACTGATGAGAATCTTATAAATAACGCGTCGATTGATTATGTTAGCGAACCAACCTTCGAACCGAAGAAAGGGTCAACGATATATTCCATATTACTATATAGCTCCATCCAACCCCCCTCCATAACACTCAACCACGTAGCATTCCCCCCGGATTTCTCGCGAATTGAAGCTTTTCGTGTTCTCCTTGACGAAGCAGCAACCATGGCGCCTTCTCCCAGAGTAGCAATTGTTTTTGTAGGTTGCCAATTAAATTGCGCTATCGACTAATGACATCCTTATCGCTAACGACTGCTGATACGCAGTATTCGATGTACGGCCACATCCTGAAGCTGGCCGAGGCTCAGCACAAGGGAATTCTCGCTGCAGGCGGCAAGGCCGATATCTTCCAGTATGGACTACACTGGAGGACAAATAATAGAAGCCATTGCCCGCTGACATGCTCACCATAGGATCGCCGAAACCCTTCCGGATAATGTTCTCGGCCTCATGAAGGCGCCTCCCAAGTCCGACTACCCTATTGCCGAGCCGGAGACGTTGTTGGACTACGATGGCTTCCTCTTTGGTATTCCCACGCGCTACGGCAACTTCCCCGCCCAGTGGAGGGCATTCTGGGACAAGTCTGGTGGTATCTGGGCCAAGGCAGGTTACTACGGCAAATACGCCGGCCTTTTCGTCTCCACCGGCACGCTTGGTGGTGGTCAGGAATCGACTGCTCTGGCGGCCATGAGCACTCTGGCCCATCATGGAATCACTTACGTTCCTCTGGGATACAAGACCAGTGGGCATCTGTTGAGCAACATGTCAGAGATCCACGGCGGCAGCGCCTGGGGTGCTGGTACCTTTGTAAGTGATCCATATATGTCCTCATTAAGTTAAGGTAACTGTTGCTAATGAAACCACTCTTTTAGGCCGGACCTGACGGAAGCCGTCAACCTACTGCCCTCGAGCTTCAGATCGCCGAGATTCAAGGCAAATCGTTCTATGAGAGGATCTCCGGTGCCACTTCGCAATGAGTGGCAGAAACGAAACCGTTCAGATCTTACAAAAGCGAGATACGCGCTTGCATGCGCATCCTTTAAAGTCAGGCATTCTTCTCCGAGACTCTTCTCATCTCCCAGACGAAGAATTCCATGTTCTGGCGGAATTCTTGGTCACAAGCAACATGCGCCTCCATGCTGTACATTAATAGAAAGTATCTGAATGTGGCGCAGATACCATCCAGGGACGATGAGGACCGTAAGCTAGTACTGAGATGGGACGTTGTGCTCGGAAGAGCGTTGTGAATTACACATAGAATGTGAGGACCAGTGAAATTGACGCCGAAAATAACCACTACTGAGGCCATAAACAGCCGCATTTCCACCCATAATTCCTTTTACATCTCACCACGTACTTTGTACCACTATTCTGCAATCACTCGATCGGCAGGGGCTGCTCTGCTATGCAGTCCTATGACACAACGTCTTTTCACCAGGCAATCTGAAATCTGGTCTGAGGAGCTGTCATGGATGATATTGCCAACGCTTTTCAGGAATTGGGGACGCCCAAGATTCGGCAGTGTGTCGAGGGCGACTTTTCCAAGCAATGTCGAAAGCAAACTTGCGCCTGCTGCTTCCTTGTGGGCAATTGCTTTAGCCGTGGACACTGGGACTGACTAAAGCATTGATGTGGTATTTCCTACTTCAAACAATATGTCTCACCCTGGATAAAGATACTGTTGCTGACCAGTCCTCAAGGCTCGATACTCTACCTGGTGTACTGCCGCCGCATATCCACCAGGAATCCTTTCACCTTAACGTCGGGCGACATCGCATCTCGTCGCATCATTCTTCGCACTAGGGCAGGTTATTTCCCTAGTCCCAGCAAAAGCAAGCGGCAGATCCGCCCTCTGGATTTTGATCATTGTCTGCCTTATTCCTCAATATTCAGGCTATACACACTGCACAATCTTCGATGGTCTCCCCACACCCCGTCGAAGTTCTCGTTCATAAAGCCAAAGCAGATTTCAAAGCCTTAGTGGAAAGGCAGTCAACTCACTATACAGCTGCCTATGAGGAATATCGCCGTCGATATGGCGTCGAACCACCGCCTGGCTTTGAAGCCTGGTACAACTTTGCCAAAGCACATCAATCACCTATCATTGACGTGTTTGATGATTTATGATAGCATCTCACCGTTTTGGAGAACACGCGGGAGTGATATTAATAAAATCATGGACCGTGTGCAGGATATACCGAACAGTGATCTCAGATCTGTGGCTCTGTCAACTCTCTGGTCAGGAAGCCAAGATACGCTGTAGCCACTCCCATCGCAATTTCGATAGAAACATCCAGCTATTCTTCGATACAGCGCTAACTAGCTGATCTACGTGGCCTTTAGACCGTCTAGCTGGCTTGGCGGTCCACTCTCTACTCATGCAAAAGCACTTTTCTGGCCTTGGGTTGCTTATGTGCTTCTACTATCACCAAATGTTGCTCCCAGATTTGTCAATCTTGGAGACATGAGCAGTGCCAGTTGTTTTGTTCAATGTTTCGAAAACCCAAAGCATCCCCTATCCTTCGACGCCATGGACTGTGCCGCCGATCTACCCTTCGCCGCCGTCTTCTCGTGGGAGTCTTGATCTGCTGCATGCTCTGGACGACCTTCGAGCAGCTTTATGTCTATCACCGAGTGGATATTGTCGATAGCACTGAGCCGCATCTGTCGCAGCAGTCCGAAGATGGGATACGGCAGGTTGAGCGGATCTTTATAGCCAGCACGCACTGGAATAATGAGGCCATCCTGCGCAGTCACTGGAATGACGCGGTGATTCAGCTGGCGAGGGAATTAGGCCCTGACCGGATTTTCGTGAGCGTATTTGAAAGTGGAAGTTGGGATGATAGCAAGGGAGCGCTTCGGGCTCTTGACGCTGAGCTTGATCGCTTGGGTGTGCGGCGAAACATCACACTCTCAGAGACAACGCATCAGGATGAGATCTCTGTGACTCCAGAAGTAAAAGGAGAAGGTTGGATTGATACACCCCGTCGTCAGAGGGAGCTTCGTCGTATTCCATACCTTGCCCGGCTGCGCAACCTCACCCTGCGGCCGCTGGAGGATCTCGCACGGCAAGGCATCTTCTTCGACAAGGTACTTTTCCTCAACGACGTGGTGTTCACGGTAGGATGTCTCATCGTCGTCTCGGTCAGAGAGCCCCAGGCTGATCCATAACCAGGTCAGCGATGTGGTCACACTTCTGGGCACTAACGGCGGGAACTACGCCGCAGCGTGTTCGTTGGACTTCTCCAAGCCCCCTTTCTATTATGACACCTTTGCACTACGCGATTCCAACGGCGATGAGCATCTAACGCAGACATGGCCG
The DNA here is from genome assembly GCA_029606305.1 of Paecilomyces fulvus. Lineage (NCBI taxonomy): Eukaryota > Fungi > Ascomycota > Eurotiomycetes > Eurotiales > Thermoascaceae > Paecilomyces > Paecilomyces fulvus. The sequence continues at coordinate 128,270 of JAPVCG010000044.1, forward strand.
TACTTTCGCGCCAAGGCTTCCCGGGACGCCCTTCTCGCCATGTCCCCTGTGCCCGTGCGAAGTTGCTGGAATGGCATGGGTGAGTTTCGAACTGTCTGTATAGAGAGTTCCTTCATGCTGTGCTAATTATACTTTCCATGGTAGTGGCCATGCCAATAGAGCCCTTCATGTCAAGCCCCCCTCTGCGTTTCCGTGCGATTTCGGATTCTCTAGCACGGTTCCATCTCGAGGCTTCTGAATGCTGTTTGATCCACGCTGATAACCCTCTTTCCCAGACGACAGGCGTTTACCTGAATCCACGAGTCCGAGTGGGCTATAGCGGCCCTGCGTATGCGGCTGTCCACCCAGCCAGGGCGTGGATCTCCCAGCAGCATGTTGCTCTAGCTCTTTGGGGAAATAGGCTGCGGCGCTGGTCTACTGGACCAACGTCGAGGTTTAGAAAGTCATTCATTCAACGGAGGGTCGCCGAGTGGAGAAGAGAAGGTGATGGCATACTTGAGGCGGGAGAATTCTGTTTGGTCGATGAGATGCAGGTTGTTGCTGCAAATGGCTGGGCGCATGTGTGACGTTCTTGTTCTCGATGACTGAACACAGTCGAGCCACATGCAGAGGCCACGTCAACCTCTGATCGATGATCAGGCGAGTTTGATCAACTGATCACGCCTTTTCTTCAGCCCCATTTCGCGGCGCAGGAGAAAAGATGAAGCACACGACTGGAGACCCCCGATTTCTACCGTCGTTCCCGACAGATCGACCGCTAATATATGTTAGCAACTGGAATGCCTGGTCGAGGATGTCTCCAGAACCACCATCAAGTGCTTCCGCTAAACTGAAGAAAACACCATTGGAAAGAGATAAGCAGGTGCCCTACCTGGTGCTCTGTAGAGCAGATGCTTTTAGATATAGCGACAAGCACGGGGGCTACAGTCCTGATCGGGATTGTCGGGATTGGACATGGACGTTATGAGCAAGTGTACTCTACTCATATGTCATGACGGTAGGAAATATTCAACTGTTAACCGGGTATAGATATGGCAAGTCCCTCCGGTGGAGAGCATAAAAGAGGAACTCTGCAAGATCATCTCATCCACCAACTAGGACTCCGAATGCCCCTTGAATATGGTGTAGTAGTAGGTCCGTACGTACCTTCGCCGGATGAGCGAATAATGCTCTCTGCCTTGGGCTGCTAAGCATCCCAACTACAGATGCTTGATGGTCCGAAGAAGATATCCGTTATAGGAAATCTGGCGATCCATACTGAAAGATATGATATGAGGAAGCAGATTGAACGAAGGGATGATAATTTTTTGATCTAAATTGTGCTCTTTGTATTGCTGCTGAACTCGGGGCGGAGCAGGGTATTTATAACCACTGGCCAGACAGCGAATGAAGCCCTGGAACACCTTTTCGGACTTCAACATCAGAACACAGTGGCTTTGATTGTGCCATCTTTTGTAAGACCAATCCAACTGGTCGTGGTGCTGTATAATATTGCAATCTAATGAACATCCTCTAGGCGCCTCGAAAGTGTTGTTGTATCGGGAATTCAGCCAACGCAATCAGCAACCCGAGACAAGTTTGGGCCGACTCGAAGGATTGTCAGAGCATTAACCGTAAACGGCAATTGCTGAAGGCGAAGTAAATGCGACGAGAGAGGAGGGCGCAGCCACAATTTCCGACGAGGGGGCGGCGATATAGACGGATGACCGACTGAGTACGAAATATGGGAGGGGGAATTTGGGAAAAGAAGAAGTTGGAAGTCAGGAAGTTAGGACAGCGAGGGGACAGCTCGTATACTCGGAGGATGCGGCGGGCGGTGATTGCAAGACGGCGTATCGGGCGACCATAACGACGAAAGGGAATTCACAGCTCCTGAGGTCGCTTTAACAAATGTAGATAACCGTCTGCCACCTGTTTAGTATTGCTGCGCCTTAGATGATCGGAGTGACTGACCTGCAATCTTCCATCTACCAGCTAGAATCTGTAGCAGTTCCACGAAAACAGTACATCTCTGCTCAGCGTTTTCGACAATTGCCCGCTGTGCCAGTTCACACTGAAGTGCGGTACGGCTCCAGAATGGATGGATTGAGTCGATATCGACAGCATCCTTGGAAATAGCTGCCATCATATGCTTGATAACGCTCATGCCACCGTGGAGAGCATCCTGAAGGGTGATGGTGGATATCTCAATGTAGCTCTTTTCACCCATGGCATTTGCTCTGCAGAGACAGAACATGTGGAGAATAAGCGAGGCACTATGTGGATGGTCAGTGCCGACAAGATATCAGCATGCATGAAGGTACTTACCAGGTGAGAGTGGCAAAACATCCTCGGAAGGACACCAAGTCAGACTGCTGGAGTTGAAGCTTGCACATTAGGGCAGTAAGCCCCCGATCTATATCTAATGCTTGTCGGAATGGTAGCGTATTATTTGTCCTGCTTTCTCGCATAAATTCATGCACTCTGTTCAAAACCATCACTGCTTCCGCCTCGAGGGCAAAACCGTCGGCAGGAGTCGAGAACATGTGCGCGTTATGGACATCTGTCATAGTCCCTATATTGCCGCGAGCAATGATGGCTGGCTGTCGAGGAATCTCGAAGACTGGTGTATTAATATATCTTATCATTACCGTCAGCGAGGATGTTGTAAGCGCTCGGGGTCTAGATATATACCTCTCCAGCATAACGAGAGCCCACCATGTTTTATGTAGCTGTCCAACCGCATTTCCTCCTTGTGAAATCTGAGACGGATGCTGCGGCTGATGGAATCCTTGTATATGGGCTATTCTAGCACATATGCCTAGGGTAGTATATGCATGATCGGTCCGATCCTGCATATATTCGAACAATGCAATCAAGACCCCTGCTTGGATGAAGTAAAGGCTCGTCTCTCCGGATGCCAGGAATAGCGTAAACTGATCTTTACATGTCGCATACACAGAGGTATCAGTATTCTGATCTGCCTCTTCAAGGCGAGGTTGCTCTTCTACAACCAGAAACATTGCCAAGACAAGAAGTGCAAATCCTGCATTTGGTTCAAGTTGCTCATCGTTTTCGGCTGTTCTCAGGACATCCACCGGTGAAATAATTGGCAGCCACTGGTGGACGCTCCGCAGGAATTTCCCCACGATTCGCTTTTCCGTTGTAAGATTCTCCTGTAGGATCCGTCTCATGCTGCTGAAGAGCACACACGCCATCTGTGACGATAATAAGGAGGAATCAAAGAGCCACTTGGGGGATTCATCTGTCTCACTCTCCTGCTCCCGAAGAGGGGATGCCGGCCGTTGCAGGGAGGCATCTGTGGTCACCGGCACTCTATCATCATTCCTCGAACCCAGAACACAGGTTTCAAGTAGATCTAAGCGAGCCAGGACCTCATCTAGTGTAGACTCCAATCTCGCAATAGCACGCCTCGAAGACTGTGCATCATACGTGCATGGAACTGAGAGTCTATTCGAAGGATCAGCGGCGATACGTCGAAAGAAATGTCCCAGACGCTGTGGTACCTCAAACAACGGCTACAGCTTGGTCGAGTCTTGTCGCATCTCTTTTTGCTCCCTTTGCAATTTGTGCATGCCTGTTCAGCGAGCTGGGTGTTGTTGTCTGAGGGATCTGGATTGTCGTCCATGGTGATCACCGCTTTTCAGAGGGGGTGCTTCTCAAGACGGATTGTGGGTCAGGTAAAGGTCTCCCACCGACCCATCAAACTAGAAAGTAAAGAATACAAAAATCAACATTTCTTTTTTTTCTCCAACATGCTTTAGAAGTTGGTGCGTACCATGTCACTAGTTATGATGATCGTAGCAGCAGCAGCACGACATACACCCGAGTTGCTCTGACTAACGACGCAAGAAGTTTAAACTCGGCCAGTGACGGATTTACCCTAGCTATCTGGGAAAAGAACGTCAGGTAAACAAACTCTCACAGACAAATCTGTTAAGTTTAAAATGAGGAGCGACCCTCAAGAGCACGACCGAAACACAAAAAAAAATAAATTGACGAGGGTGGGATTCGAACCCACGCCATTTTCATGACACGGAAGCTTATTGAAAGCCTGAAGATTCAGTAACCTGAACCGTGCGCCTTAGACCACTCGGCCACCTCGCCTTGTCTTAGTCATCGAGGCGAGATTCTGCTTCTTGCTCCAAGATAATAGTTCAAGGTGCAAAGGCTTCCACCCCTTGCAGATTAAGCGTGAGTTTAATTGGGATGATCTCAAATAGTCAACATTTTACATGAAGACCTCAAATGCACTTGATGAGATGATTTCACATTTCGCAAAGTCACATCTAATATGCAGCCATCTCATCTAGCCCGCATATACCTACCTAGTCATTAGATAGGTAATAGATACCTAAACAATAACTAGCGAGAGACCACTGCAATCTAAGCTGCACATTCAATCTGATCTATCAAATTAGTCTAAATCATTAATCCATACACAATAGTACTACTAATTTAACTAGCAACTAGCCCGGCCGAATTTCCACGACTCAACGCCAATTGACTTTTTACGATCTCGAGACTAGAAGAATAGCTCTCCACAACCCATCATGTCCCTGGTAGGTCAAGCCCTTATTTCCAGGATAGAGAGATCGCCACCGGTCTATTCAAGCCATGAACCTTCAAAGATTCACTCTATCGATGTTCTTGCATAGCTAAAAGCACTAACAATTGCGACCCAATAGACAGTTCACAAGTTTAGCTAGCCATGATACGATCTACAAATTGCAGTTTAGAGCATTGCATCCTGGCTTGTTCCTATCTTCTATTTCCTTATTTGGATAGATGGTCAACTACTGGTAGAATGAATACGGAGCCCTGCACGTAGCCTCTGGGATCTGATAACTGGTCTAACTACCAGATGCAGATCCTATGATCCTACTCAGAGTATTTATTTATTTTCCATATCCCCAAATCAGACTTGATTCTTTAAACCTCTGATTTGACACTCACACGTTCCTTGCCAGAAAAATCAATCACCATGCGCTTCACCACCCTCTCCCTTACGGCCCTCTTCGCCATCTCCGCCATCGCCGCTCCAGCAGATCACATTCTCTCCGCGCGTGATAATGCCTGCGAGGCCAACTCACAAGCGCACTGCTGCGAGTCCATCGCCGACACCCATGATCCAAGCATCGCTTCGACTCTGAGCAAGATCGGCATCAGCCCGGAAGAGGCGAAGGGTCCGGTCGGGTTGACTTGTTAGTTACCATACCTATCTATCACTTGTACAGCGTATACATGCTTTGGAGGCGAATGTTAATATTTACTGGTGATTGGACAGGCACGCCGATCACGACTCTCGGTGAGATTGTCGATTTCGGTACTAGATGCGATTCGAATGCGGTGTGTTGTTCGAATAATACATATGTAAGTCATCTCCCCCATCGAAACATTCTGTCCCATTGACTAGTTATGTTTCAACTAATGCGATTGATGCAGAATGGACTTATTAACTTTGGCTGCACGCCGATAAATTTGAATGTTCTGTGAATATGGGGATAATAGTTATTGTGGATATAATTTCTTGTATACAACTGATCTGATCTGGGATATATATATTGAGATATTTCGGCCCAATCCATGAATTCTCGCAAAGTGCAGAGTATCTATATACACACTCTATACCCAACCTAAGCCTTCCCCGTTGAACCCAGCATATCCATACACCTCTCCACGGCCTTCTGCATCGCCGCCGTCGCCTCCTCAATGACCGTCGTCAGCGGTGCCTTACCCGACCTCTCTGCCTGCACGCGCGTATACTCATTATTCATGACCTTGTTTATATTGATCTTCGACACGCCCGCCTTGATGCACCTCTGGAAGATCTCCGTCGTGAAGGGATCGGATCCATGCAGGACCAATCGGACCTTATCGCCCACGGCGCGATTGATGCTCTCCAACCGATCGTACTCGAGCTGGATGCCTCGAGGACCATACGAACCATGCACGTTTCCAAACGCTGGCGCCAACCAGTCGATTCCGGTGTCGACGAACTCTTGACTTTCCTCCGGAGTCGTCAGGAGACCTTCCAGGTCCGCCGTATCAGCAACACCATCCTCTCCGCCCTCGATGCGTCCCGGCTCCGCCTCCGTCGCGATCCCCCTCTCATGACAATACGCCGTCAGTTCCTTCGTCTTCGCCAGATTCTCCTCCTTCTCATAATGCGACATGTCCACCATGATCGAGTCAAATCCACCCAGATCGGCCGCGTGACGAATGATCTCCGGCGTCTGCGCATGGTCCATGTGCACGGTGACGGGGACGGAGGCGTTACGGGCCGCTTCAGCGGCGGCGTGGACGAGCAGTCCGTCGGCGTAGTGGATCGCCCAGGGAAAGAGGAGGATCATGGCCGGGGAGCGTTTCGCTTCGGCGGCGCGGACGGTCGCCAGGATGCCTTCGACGTTGTAGCAGCACATGCCGGGGATGCCGTAGCCGCCGGCCAGGGCGGCGTCGAGGATGGCGAGGGCGCGGTTGTTTTTGAGGGAGGGGTGAGGCATGTTGGATTTCTTTATTAATTTGTAGGTAGATAGATGAATCCAGGAGGCAGAAAGACGATCTCGTCGTGAGGGGTAAGTAGTTAGTACTAGATAACGACGTAATCTTGAAAATAAATATATCCCTCACTCAGATCAAGTACCAGGTCAGTACAATTAAAGTAAAAACCCGGATAATTCCAATTTATAACTCTCGTGCTCTCAAGACCATCTACATATCTGGACGATCGCTCCAGTCCGGCATACAGTCCGATCCCCTCATCCGAGGAGAAAAAGACAACCGTTTATCGGGTAAACTCCGAAGATTTTCTGTATGTATTCTGTCAATAATGGATCCGTGGGGGTAATAGTGGGGGAGGTACAAAGGCGCTAATTCTCCACGTCGGCGTCATTATGTTTGCAACACGGATTCTATCATAACAAGGTGGCTGAAGATGAGGACTTATGGTGTAGGATTAGGGTTGCGGTCAATTGGAACAGTATGGTTGGAGAGGAATTGAAGGGCCTCGAGAAAATTTGGAAGCATGGAGATTGCTGTCTCGTTTTAAATGGTGTCTGATTGAATGATACTTCTGTTGTACTACCATGATCTTCATTAAATGGATATATGTCTATATACGTACTACCAAAAATCATCGCTGGAGATGACTCCATATTCATTTCTCCCACACCTTCAGCACGCTGGAGACTACCTCCTTACCGAGCCCTCTCCGCTGAGCAAATGTGAGCAGACTCAGCGCCTCGCTGGCCAGGTGCAATGGGCAGTTCAACTGTCTCGCCTCCCCGACCACCGTTGACAGCTGCTTGACTGCGTCATCCACCGTCAGGGTTCCCACGGGAGCTTCTCCATCCGGCAGGCCCTCGATCATCTCGGGACCCCGGATCTTGAACTGGGCGCTCGCACCTGCGGCCTCATTGACCAGACCATAGAACTGCTGCAGATCAACGTTGAGGTAGCGCGCGAAGGCGATCGCTTCCGCCGCTGCGCAGACGTTGAGGTTGATGAGGAGGGTCTGGACGAGGTTCAGAGCAAAGGCCGTCTCCGTAGCCGACTTCGCATTGCGAACCTGCGCAATGGGATCGGGGAAATACAGGCGGACGATGGCGGAGTCGTCCTTGGGGCCATAGCCAAAATGGAGGCCGGAGAGGTAGGTCTGTTCAGCAGTAGAGGAGAGGGGAGTTGGGAAGTTGTGTAGGCGGGCCGTGGCAGTGATGATGCCCTAGAAGATCGTTCTTAGCATTCAAACAAGGTAGTGAGAGCCAGAGGCATCCTTACCACATCCTTCAAAATGATCGTCAACGCACTGGCACCCGGATTCCAGTCCTCCTCGAGCATCCGAGGGAACCGATTCTCATGCATCCAGGTCCATGCCTCCGAGTTCATGATGGCGATCGCCGTCTCCTTCGCATCCAGACCCAACCGAGCCGCAAAGCCCATCGCTTCGCTGGCTCCGAGGATATGGATGCCGGCCAGGACCTGGTGGACCATCTTCATGTTGCCGCCCGCACCAACACCCCCTGGGACCAGGTACAGCTTGTTGGTGTCGGACATCTCCTGCAAGAGGAATTTGCCTTTCTCCAGAGTCGCATCGGATGCGCCGGCCATGATGGAGAGCGTGCCATCGGCGGCTCGTTTGGCACCACCGGAGACCGGGCAGTCAATGAAGTAGATATCATCACGGCCACGGTCCTTGAGCTGCTGAGCGACGGATTGCGCATATGATGAGGGAACTGTCGAGCAGAGGAGGAACGTTGCACCCGGTGGTAGAACTATATTTGGTCAGTAGGAGCTGGTATTCGAATCGTAGGATCTCGAGGGGAAATTGCACCAGTACGAACCTTTCGCGATTCCCTCCTCCTCATGAAAAAGGACCTCCTGGGCCTGCGGTGCCGATGCCACCATGCAGACATAGTACAAGCTGCCCTCCGCTGACTCCCGCAGCGAGGACACGGCGATCCCAGAGGCGTCCCGGAAGCGCTGGCGCGTCTTCTCGAACACATCGAACCCCTTGACGGGATATCCCTGCTTGACGAGATGAGTGGCCATGCCAAAGCCCATGGCTCCCAGGCCGACAAAGCCGATGGTAGGCTTTGCGGACATGATGAATGTAGGGTATGCGGGGTATCAAGGAAATTCCAAGTGTTCTTCAACCAGACCAGTAGAAATGCAATTGATGTGATACTTGAACGATCACCTAAATACTAAAAAAAAAAAAAAAAAAAAAAAAAAAAAAAAAAAAAAAAAAAA